>JAJLRJ010000001.1:50602171-50889671 GCA_024195265.1 Dendrophyllia cribrosa | reverse complement strand
TATTTACTTTAGGAAAGTTTGGGATGCCGTTGCTGGTGATGAGGTCAGAACTTTGCCGCATAAACACATTGTCAAGATCGTGGACTTTTCTCCAGTAAGAATATGCATAATATAATATTATATTTAAAAAGTTATTACTTAATATACCTAAACCCAGATATCAAATTAAAGCTTATAGAGCTGGCTATCTAAATATGGAAACCATTTGGTAATAAAATGAATTGTTGAATTTTTTACGACGTCTAAATTCAAACATCCGAATCAGCTTTAAAACGCTATAACTCAAAGCGATTATTGTATTTTGCTAATTTGATTTGTTCTCGGGTTTCCAGACACGAAGCACTAAAAAACGTGTCAGCGATTTCCCATATTCAATTGCAGTGAAAAGTTACAGAATATTTTCGAAAAAAGGGAGAAAAAAAAAATTGGAGTGATTGCACGGAAATGGCTCTTGACGAAAAAGTTTTCGGAAATAAGAAATTCGCCGACATTTTTTTGTTGATTATATGTTAGCCTAGCTTCTGTCCAAATTTGAGGAAAATCGAACAAATTCCCTTTGAATTGTAGCTCTTTAAAGTGTCCCCTACAAGCAAAAAATTAACTTTGAGAAAACAGCGCTTAGAAAAATATATCGCTTCATAAACAAACTCCGCCCACAAAAGTTATACCGTCATTTCTCCGTCAATTTTCACTATTTTTCGATAATTTTTTTTTGGATGAAAGTTCATTCTGTAAACTTTATTTTGACGCCAAAAAAAATTTCAATAAATTTTCGATCTGAAGGTACACGGTAACCATAAGTAGCTGGCTGATCTGAAAAAAGTAGGTAGAGATTTTCACTGGCAGCCACTTACTTTTGACAACCTTGTACTGAGGATTTCCTTCTAATGTTATCAGCAGGCCATTACCATTTCTTTCAGTGTGACGCGACCCTTCGAATCAAAACTACTTTGAGCAGTTCGATTTACCCTGCCGTCAATCATACCTTATATGGAAAGAGTTTGTTTCTTCGGACGCCATTGCAGGCTGGTGATCATGCAGGAGTATACAAACTCCTCTTAATAGGTATGATTGACGGCAGAGTAAATTGAAATTGCTCAAAGTAGTTTTGATTCGAAGGGTCGCGTAACAGTGAAATCAGTGGTAACAGGATAAAGAATGGAAAATGTTAATGTAGATAAGTGCCGAAAATTTGAAAGTTAACAGGATATCTTATCAGCAAGCTATATTTTCAATGCAGCTTGCAGTAATCAAATGTGATTGTTTTATTTTTTGTAAGGACGGTGAACGACTCCTCACAGCTAGTAATGAAAAGCTTCTTAGAATATTTGATCTTCAAGATGAAAGTGCAGGTAAGGGTTTTTGTTTTGTTGACACAAATGAGAACATTGTCTGATTCTGAGTCCTTGCATGTTTCTGAAAAGTTGAAAATTAATTTTCTCATATGAATTGTACATGTATATATTTTTTAGAACCAGACTTGTTAAAATATACAACAAATATCAGAGCTGCTTTATGGAGTAAAAATAGCAAGTTTGTTTTCAGTGGAGGAGAAGACAGAAAAATGAGGTAAATTTGCCTTGTTTATTTTTACTACATGATCAGTCTAAGTAAAAAAAAATCAACTTCCACATAACAGACACCTTTGATTTAGGTTCATAATAGTCTGTAATGAGGTCCTGTTAAAAGGGGTGTGTCCCTGTTAGGAGGGGTGTGGCCCTGTTAGGAGAGGTGTGGCCCTATTAGGAGGGGTGTGTCCCTGTTAGGAGGGGTGTGCACATCCCTTGTCTGAATTTCGAGCCTTGTTATTTTGCACTACCATGTCACAAGTTCTCAATTTCACTGAATTTTCTTGTCACTTGTCATCATTTCACTTCACTGATATTGCTGTTTCAGCACCATGTCACTTGTCAGAATTTACACTAACAGGGCCTCTGTGATAGTAACAGTTATTTTCCTTAAATCTTCTCACTGTTATTTAGACTCTGGTCCTGATAAAAGTGTTCAGGAATACAATTTGATGCCTGTACAGGGATGTAGTGATCAGCTGCTAGTATTTGACAAAGCAGGTCCAATTTATAATTTAGCTAGTGGAAATCCCCAGGCTCTGGCCCTAACGGACAGCCCTGTTGTTATCTCGTAAACACGCCAAGCATTGAATGAGATCATAGTATACCAGGACAATATGCAAATGTTCACTCATTTAATCACTCAAATGTAAACTTTTTTTAAATACTGTAGTGTATTACGTCCTTTAGTTGTCTAAACGGTCTTGTTTCACACAATGCATATTTATGTCACTCTAAGATGTTTTGGCCGTTTTAAATCTGTTTACTCTTCAATTATTTTACTTCAAACTCAGTATGGAAAAATTAAAACCAATCTGTGGACTTAACCATATGTTGTTTCATATTCACGAGATAGCTCTTAGAGCCCTTTGGTTATTATTTTGAAATGCTCTTGGGAATATGCAGTCCTCCCAAGAGCATTTACAAACAAAAGTTTATGCAAAATTTGGGGGGCAAACAAAGTGTATTATGGGCAATTCGAAAATGGAGAATACAGCATAGGAGATGTAGCTGCTTATGAGCGAGGTAATGATATTACATAATTTGACATACAGGGAGCTTAATAAATAGTGATTCGTTCTGGTCTACAGCATTCTGTACAGCATGGCACATGGTTATCTCTTATTCTAGTTTCCCTGTACATAGTAACCTAATTCTACAGCAAGAGGTACATGTAGTCGCATGTGGAGGTTTGACAGTATCAAATTATTGTATTTATCTTTGTTGATCTTGTTTGTAGGCTTTGGGATACAAGAACTATGAGTGAGGTGAAGACAGTTGATGTACCTCAGAGTGTAACAAGTATGGTTTTATCAAAGGACGGCAGTGTACTTGTTGTCACATACGCTAAAACAATATCATTTTGGGATACAGAAAGGTAATGGATAATATTGATTAAAACAAACATGTTTATGTGCAATTTTTTCAGCATTTACAGTGCATTTTTGTGTACAGAGGTGATGTTTCATATTAAATCTGTTAAAAGTGGAAATGTAATGAAATAGAAATGAATAATAAATTCAACAATAATACTGTGACATTTGCAAAAGAAGAAAAATGTAGGCTGGTTATTTAAACAAAATCTAACGTTGACTGAAGTTTTAGACAATTAATGGACCACCATAGCTGTTGACAAGTGGGTCATTTTAAGTAGATAAATGTTTTTCTTTTTCAGTGCTATATGCCTTCTGGATACAGTTTACTGTAAACAATGTTTGTATATTAGGGTTGGCCAGATTGAAATTGGTTTAGGCTACAGTTTTGTTAAACACTATCTAAACTTTGTTTAAATAACTGGCCGATAAGTTTCTGATGTCTGAGTTGTTTTGATGGTAAACGACCACAACCAGCTCTTTTCGGGTGGGCCTCTATCATGTGCAGGTCCTCCATTGATATAAGGTCAGAAAAGTGATGTCATAATATAATGTTCACCTTATTCAAATGATACTGATCACAAATCTTTAAGTTTATTTTTTTTTTCTCATGTTTAGAATGGAACAGATCAAGTCTTTTGAGGCTCCTACAGCAATATTTTCAGCCTCACTCCACCCTAGTAAGTCTTGTTTTGTTGCTGGAGGAGATGATTTCAAGCTTTATAAGTTTGACTATGAAGATGGAAAAGAACTGGGTAAGATTTTCGTAAAAACAAAATGTGGTGCCTTGTTTGTGTAGTACAGATTTAACAAAAACTGGAAACTTAAAAACAAATGGCACCACATAAACTTTATTCTTTATTTAGTACGTAGTTTATTATATAGTAGTACATACAGTGGGGTTTGCTTCGTCAGTACTTCATGTCCATTTGGTTGCCCCTTCTCAAACTCTCCTTTTTGTTCTCTATGTATTACTGTTTAGTAATCTCTTTTATATTATATTGTTGTATACATGATTCAGTGAGTTTGAATAAAGACTTTAAACTACTTGTCATGAATGGTCTCACTTTGTGAGGGTAGGGTGGGAGGGAGTAGAGGATAATTTTTCTCTTGGTATTCTAGAAGTAATTTGAGTATGGGATATATAATACTCACGTATGAGTATTAGCACAGCTTTGAGACGAAAAAAAGATTAAAATCCTGGTGGTAGTCTTTCAGCCCTTTAACCAAGAGTGCCAGAGATCAAAATTAAAGAAAAATCCTGATTTTTTTTTTTTTGTAAAACATTGAAAAACAAATGGTACCATGCAAAAGTACTGCTGAATAGGTTTCATTTGAATGGTCACACCATAGGATTTTATTGACTGACTCAAAAGTTAGAACTACACTACATGTCTCCTTAACCCTTTCACTCCCAGAGTCAATAATGGAGACACATAGTATAGTTCTAACTTTCGCATCTGTGGACAAAATCCTATGGCATGACCATTCAAATGAAACCTCTTTGACAGTACTTTTGCATGGTACCATTTGTTTTTCAATATTTTACAAAATGAAAGTTGGCATTTTTCTTGAATTTTGATCTTTGGCACTCTTGGGAGTTAAAGGGTTTTAATTAACTCTGTGAGTGAAAGGGTTAACTCTCACTGACTGTTTATTTCAGAATCATACAAAGGACACTTTGGTCCAGTACACTGTGTCAGATATTCACCAGATGGTGAACTGTATGCTTCTGGTTCTGAAGATGGGACACTGCGCCTGTGGCAACACACTGTCGGCAAGACTTATGGGCTCTGGCGAGCTGTTAACAATGGTGTAGCTGCAGAAGGAACAAATTCATGATAACTTATTTAACAAATGAGAATATTTACTTATGATCCTTAAGAGCAGTTTGTGGTCACAGTTACTCTTACACAATATAAACATACAGTGTCAAGACAATATCATACCACTTATCTGAATATTATTTATTTTTAGAATAAATGATTTCTTCAGACAAAAATTCAAAGCAATTTTATGTTCCTGTTTGATGAAAGTGCTACCATGTAAAGTTAGGTCCAACTGTAAATACATGTCTCAGTTTTCATCGTTTTATTAAGCAGTCAGTCATTTCTATGCTTTGCCTTGTCTAAGGTTTTTCATGCTTTCTGTGTTTGCATAAAGTTATGGCAAGATAAGTGAAAATTTGAGAGAATTATAAGAAAAGCTGACAGTTTCTGGAAACATGAAACAAAGGTGCATGTTTTCACAGCTGATTTTTATAGTTCTTTCAGACTTTCACTATGAAATGTGTTTTGTAAAATGGAGTGTGTAGTATGTCATTAATACTTAGTGACAAAATCTTAGTACTACAGACGAGTGATTTCACAAAACCAGTGAAACAAAATTAACAGTTTTAAATAGTCAACAGTAAACAAAAGAAAACAATGGATTTAGTGCCTAATAGTGCGTACAGTAACCTCTGTTTAAGCTGGACACCTTCAGGACCAACTTCAGGTGTCTGCCTTAAGTTACGGATCAGCAAGCTGAAATAAAATTAGGCCAGAACCAGCCAAAAATAATAATTATTAATGTCTGTCTTGGAGAGGTGTCTGCCTTACAGGGGTGCTCGTCTAAAGACAGTTTACTGTATTTGTCATTGTTTATATGAAATCACTCTAATGTCAAATAAACCATCCAATAATTATATAACTAATAAGCAAGTAATAGTTATTTTAAACATAGAATGGAAACTATTAATAACTATTAATAATTAGGTGTAGTCTTATATAATTTTTCCTCTGCAGCTCCAAGTTTAATAATTTAACACTTCCTCCATGAAAGAACGTTTAAACCTAACTGTGATGATAAGTATATAAATAAATTAATATAATGTGAATTGTGGATATGAAATTCAGTGAGAAATGTCATTGCAGTTATGAACACAATTTTAGGTTGTTGTAATACAGTGTTCAATTAAGTGGCATAGAGCAGTTTTCAATTGAGTGTGGTAAAACCAAAATCAAAGTAATTACTCTGACCAATCACAGCAGTCGTAAACAATCCAATGAACCAATCAGAGCTCGAAGCAAATACATGTCGGCGGCGCCAAGCGCGGGAAAACGCGTGCGAGTAAGTCACGATTGGTTTTGGTTTTACTTCTGATTGGTCGAGAAAGTGGCGCGAGATTTATTAGCCAATCACAAAGCGTAGCAATGAAAAACCAAAGCAGTTGTGTAATTACTTTTCACACTCAATTGAAAACTGCTCTAAAATCAGAACCAAAGTAATTACTCTGGCTAATCAACAGACATGGACATCAACCAAAAGACCATATTCGTATTCTTAGTATTGAACTGGAACAAGGCTTGCAGTTAGACAATCTTTTCACATGCAAAAATTTTTAATGATATTCCCCCGCATGAGCCTCCATTGCAAGCTAGTGCCAGTTCAATACCCAGAATACGAATATTGTCTTTTACAGAAAAACGTGTGTGAGAAAGTCGCGGTTGTTATTAGTATTGGAGTGTGAAATTCCTAGCCAAACAAAAAGTGCAGTTATGCAGAATCAAATGCTAAACTTTCAACACTCCACTAAAAACCACTCTAAGCATTCATTACCAATAATATATCCAGTGTTGCTGATGCCTCTGATTGGTTAAAATGAATTTGATTCAACCTATCAGAAAAATTACGTCATCAGAATATAATTTCAACATTCATTCATTGGTACCCTACGAACAGGATTCTTGGTCAGTGATTTGAATGAAAAAAAAAAAAGCTGTGTTAAGCAAGCCAAGAGAAAATTGGGAAAAGAGGGCTAGGTCAGCAACATTGAATTTGATGGCGCTCCACGAATGACTGGGAACCAGGTTGAGGAAAGCTGCCTTTCTCTTTGCCTTTATCCGTCGCCAACTGAGGGCTTGATCACGTACTTTTCACTTGGAAATGTGCGCAGTGGGGCTGAACAAGTATGCATGCTTTCTCAGGCTTCATTAGTTCATGTAAATTTGCGAAATGCTGTAAAACATTCTTAAATTTCCTCCACCTGAATTAACGATGTGAACGTACTTGTAATATTTTTTAGTTTTCCGTATTTTGTTTATCATTAAACTGTAGATAATTGTAGCTTGTAATGTGTTGATTTTTTATTGAGTGTTAATAAGTCCCAAGTATGAAACACCCCTATGTACCTTATTCCGTGGGGGATCTAGGGGAGGGGTCGGGTTAACCCCCCCCCCCCCCCCCCCCCCCCTCCCAGGAGCTCCTGTCCCCTCCTCCTTTTTCCCTTTCGGCCGAAATTTTCCCTCCTTCGTGACATTCGAGGAACTGATCCTGAGTGTCGAAAACGGTTTGCCTCTACAGAAAGCAATAACATGCAAAGAAGTGTTAGAAGGGAAGAGATAAATTTACACGATGCACTTGTTGGTTCAAAGATGGATTCTCCCATCTTTGAGGCAGCGGATTCAATGATGGTGAAGACGCGGGGAGAACTAGAACTATAAAAGGCATGCCTCAGAAGCCCGCAGGTGTTGGTACACATGTCAGCTTTTGTCCGAAGACAAGTGTTCACGAACGTGACTGTTACTAGTCTCCTACGCAGCCGTTATTTTAAACGGCTGAGACTAGTTCCACTGTATGTAGTTGATATATGTATGGAGTTGCAGGTTGCTTCCGGCCCGGTGGTGGCACACGCACTCTCTCATCCGCAGAGGCCTCCTAGTCACGCTCCACGCTTGGCAAGAAACGCGCGGAGGCTGGGTAGAGGTACAACTGTTCTTTACTGATAGGAGCCTCTGCGGAGGAGAGAGGCACACGCACAAAATAACAAACCAGCTGATTGCGTGACGGACGCAGAGGAGGCCAGCCTCGGAGCTTATTCGAAACTGTTTCGAAGAACATTCGAGTATGGCTCTCAGTCGGTACCTCACCAATTTAGCCCACAAATGTACTGACGAATTCAACGCTTATGCTTGTGAAATAGCTGATATGGAGAACGCAACAGAACAGATTTGTTGGCGAATTCTGGAAAAAGTGAATGAACTGGACAACCGATTTCACACAGCCCGTGTACTGAAGACAGGAAGCTTTTACGAAGGAACCAAAATAAGCAAACCAGATGAGTTTGATATGATGGCTGTAAATGATGAATTGTCGAGCCCAGGAATTTGCCAAGCAGTCCAAGAATGTCCTAATGCAGCTGGATTTGCACATGTCTTGTTGAAAGACGAGACCGTTGTTGATCGATGGAGAGAACTTACTTATTCGAGGAAAGATGGTCGTACATACATACTTCCTTATAATCAGTTTGGCTCTGTACAAGAACGATTTGGTAAGTTGGTTAAGCAAGCGTACGAACACCTTTGCTCTCAACAACATAGAAGAGTTTGCAAGCCTACAGGGACTTTGGAAATGGAAAGACAGAGTCCTAATGCAACTCGACCTGGCTGTCAATTTAATGTCAAATGGAAGCCGAGCCGCACTGACAATGACTGGGAACAGCAGCAGATAAAAATCGATTTAACAGTTGCCATTGATGTGGAAGTGGCAAATGAACACGAAAGCGACAACAAAAGATTTCTTTTAGTTCCAGCTTGGTGTTATGAATGCCAGGACCACCCGAACATCACACTGTGTTGGAGAAGGTCGTTTTCTTTGAATGAAAAACAAGCGTTCGAAGAGATGGGTTGCAGTCACATTCACAAACGCTGTAACAGGGTTCTAAAATATTTGAGAGACATGCTTGATCTTGACAGAAACCCATTTCAAGTCAGCTCATATGTTATCAAAACACTTGTACTTCGTCACGAACAGCAATACGCTAAAATGGAGCACAAACGTCTCGACAAGTGCGTTATGAGATGTCTGCATGACTTAGTAGATTGTTGCCGGGAAAAGAAGCTTCAAAGTTTCCATGTCCCTAACTGCAATATTTTTGCTGGAGTAGGGATAAGGAAACTGATAGCGACTGAGAAGGCAATCCACTTGGTGATCGCAGCTTTGAAACAGGTAAATGAAAAGAGACGTGGCAATCTACTCAAGCGTCTTCGATATGACATGAAGAACTTCTTGAATGAGCTAAGGAAAGACTCAACCTCTAAAGTGAAGCATTGTTTGGTTAATGCAGATTGTCAGAAATGGTTTCTGTGGAGAGGGGAGAGGTCAAGAGAGGGCCTGCGAGGTTCAATGAGAAATGCAGTTGCAATCCGAGCACACAAAACTGGTGGGCAAAAGCCACTAACGTTTGAATGATAAGAATTTTTGAAGAGGTGATAGGAATTAAACGAAAGTACATTTAGGTATTCGCTCCGACGAAGGGCTAGCGTTCGAAACGTCAGCTATTTGAATCTTTTTACGGTGGTCAATTTACCTTATCGACTCAGTCGATAAAACTAAATTCCCGTGTTTCAAAAGGGTGAATTCCGTGCTACTTATTAGTCAACGGAGAGTAAAAAAAATAGACTGGATAATATTTTTTTAGTAAAATGAGCTTTTTAAGACCTTAGTTATGACTACATGTATATTAGCAAAAATCAAATGAAGCAGATGGGAAACACTAGCATTGACAGATTAATTAATTTTTAAGGAACATTTTCAGTCTATTTTTGTCAAAAACGTTCTCGTGGAATTTTTTCAAACTTCATGTAGGCTACAAGGAAGAGTAGATCGTTTCAAAAGTTTAGGCCTCGATGTCGAGAAAATAAGTGATACTTTAGAAGCCATTATATCATCATTTTATTGCTATGGTAACACTGATGTCAATTAAACTTTTTTCTTTGAATACCTTTTATCCTTTGCAACCACGTGACAAGGCGGCCATGTTGATGGTCAATACAATACTATTTTTGTCGGAGAATTTGCATGAAAATAGAGTTTAGTTCCCAGCGGAGAGAAACGCTTTTGTTCTTGACCACCAACATGGCCGCCGTGACGTCACGTGCAAACCAGCAATTATTCACTGAAAAAAATATTGCTACCCTTAATATGCTTTATATACTAAAGAAAAACATTATGGCCCGAAAGAAATCACTTTTGTTCTATCTTATGGCTGCGAAGGATTTGTTTTTATAGCCATGCAAGTGTTGGGAAGAAAATAGGACGGATTTATTCTTATCTTCCCCCCAAATATTGTCTGACTAGCCGGCGCCCCAGGACGAGTAGACGGCAATTTTCGCCTGTCGCCGGAGCTTCAGGAGAACCCTGGCCGAAAGGGTTGAGCATCACACTTAGGGAAAACAGTTGTTTATGGTCTGCATCAACATGGATTACTGCCAAACAACAATCAGCCTTTCGTGTATGCCCAGTCACAGTCAGTGCATGGCCCATGAAAGGATCTTCTGTTTTCACTCAGGGCCTGAACAGTAAACCTTTATCTCTTTTGCCCAGTGAATCATGACTTTTATTTATCAGAATCTTCACTGCTACTGTAATCTCCCAACATGCCCAGTGAGCCAAGTCTACTTCCGCCTGCATCTGATTTGCTGTCTGACATATTAGAGTTCTTGTTTACATCGTTTAAATCCACTTTTGCTGCAGCTGCAGCAGTGTTTGTTTTTACAACTGCTTTTCCAGCAGCTTTTTGTCCATTATTTTTGTCCTTGTTGACTTTAACTAATGATGCTAGTTGTGTCTTGTTTTGCAGCTTTCCAATGCTAAAATTACTTGATGTCTTTTGTTTCTTCTGAGCTGGTTGCATTTGAGTGTCGGGATCCTACAAGTCAATGTGATAGGCTATTAACAAGCACTGTAATTTCAACCAGCGCATTTAATAAATCAAGGCCTATAGTTTTATAGCAGCCTGCACAGTTTATGATGCGAGCTTTAGTAATTTTGTGCAGGCTCACACAAAAATGAAGGTTTTTCTGATTTTTCATGATGTCACTAAAGCAAAAAGGAAATTTAACCGCAGATTTTCTTGTTTTTCCTAAAGTTAATTTTTCTAAACTTAGCAAAATTTTGACATACTAATACTACCTTTCACATATTATTTTTGGAAAAAAAATCTGTCAAAGCATTTCAGTTTAATAGTAAAAAAAATATACACAAAATTGCATGATATTGGGAAAACCACGGCCCAACCAACCCTATGTTTTTTTTCCTTTCAAAACTGCAAAATAGCAAAGTTAAAAAAATTCACCAAAGGAAACTCGAAATATAAAAGAATTAAAGTCAATAATTGCACAATATTTGCCATTCTTTAGATGTTTTGTTGCCATGGCAATGGCCTCTGACAAAAAAGTGACAATATGTTGGCATCCTAACTGGTGAGCACTTAATACAGGTTTGTCTGTTATAAGTTGAGCTGGGAAATGTTTACCTCTGCCAGGATGTCTGTGGCTTTTCTTCGTATTGGTTTTCTGACTTGTGTTGTTGGATTGTCTTCTTCATCTTCATCATTATCACTGCTGTCACTCAATCTTTTCTGGATTTTCTGGGTACCAAAGTAGGATCTACAATTCATTTTGAAAAATTAACATGAAATAAATTTAATTGACTGTACATTCAAATCTCATACTTTCTTTGCGTTGTTACCGTGTATGTGTGTAAATTATGTTATACAAAGCTTGCATGTGCACTGCTGGTAAGCTTGAGTGCTTTTGACCATTGTACCAAACTTACAGCTATTTCAATAAAGGTCTGGAGAATTGTGCATTGGTACATTCCAAGACTGCAAGGAATTGTGGGTCCAGTTCATCTTGCCTAAATCTGTATCGCCTGGCGTGTCACTCACAGTTGGCAGACTTTAAGGTATGCCTATAAGGAATTGACTCTAAGGTCATCGTTGTATGGAGCTGGCACATTGTCCGGTGAAGAGTATTTTCAATAGCACCAATGCACAATTCTTCAGACAATGTTTATTGAAATAGCTGAATAAAGGCATGGGATAAAATAGTTATGCAATGCTTTCCCATGCTATATTGTGTATACAACTAAAAATCAAGTCACTTGTTGGGATATTTCATGGTATACCACTCGAAACCATCGCATAACTAGCATTTTTATTAATGCATAAAAATATTTTGAACAAATCCACAAAGTGCTTACTGGACTTCCTGCTCGTCCTCCTCAGCTTCTTTAGCTCGTAGTTCTTCTTGTGCCTTTGCATTTAACTCCAGCAAGGTGTCATAATCAACTAAAATGACAAAACAACAAAAAGAATCACTTCCAATAATATTGAAAGTAACATTATGATAAGTTAAATCGTACATTTGAATGTCCCAATGAAACCACATGTTGTAAGCCATCACCTTTCTTGATCCAATGACTTCTAGAGTTTTAGTGAAAAAAATTGCAAGCAACCTGGCCAAAAAATTGTTGGGACATGAAAATTAAATGTGACTTTTTTTTCTAGGGCTACTTTTTTCCATTTCGGGCACGCACACAGCAGAATTTAGAAATAGTTTTTGAATGAGAAAATGATAAACCAACTTGACTTTTCTTTTTTTCCTTGTTGTTAGCCTTTCACTAAACTTCATTTTGACAGAAAATGTTTTCACATAAATGCTAAAGATTTCTTCATCCTGCATAAGTTGGTGATCAAAAAAAATTTGAAGTAGACATCTCACTGTGGAAAGTAACCAGATATATTTTTAAATGCCATCTCCTCTAAAGAGCTGCCAAGCAAATTGTCGGCCAAAATGACAATGTACTAGGTAGCGATTTTTGCTGCCAGCCAGATACTTTTGACAACCCTGTGAACTTTAGATTTTGCCTTTTATCGAAAACCATGTAACCCTTAATTAAGTGAATCAAGCTATTACCCATTGTTTTGTGGTTCACAACAAACCAATATGCTATTACATTTTCCAAGTCACCTCAACCATCTTTATCAAAGGAAGGTAAGGTAAGTCTTCACAAGCCTAATGGCTCACAACAGCCGGAGCATAACCCAGTTTCTGTAGCATGAAGCGACTGAGAGTATTACTACTCCCCCCCTGGATGGGATGCTAGTCCATCGCAAGGTTACCCCCCCCCCCCCCCCCCAGCATTATGTTGCCTGTGCCCATTTATACACCTGGATGGAGAGAGGCAATGAGGAGTAAAGTTTCGTGCTAAGGAACCAACACTACGGCAGAGACCAGGCTCGAACCATCAACCTTCAGGTTGAAAGTCCAACACGCTAACCACTAGACCACCGCGCCTCCACATCAAAGCAAGGGCTGGTGTAAAAAAACTTCATTATGACTTAACAACATACCTTATTACATGAAATTTTGGCGACACTTAAATTTAGCGAATTTAGCGATTTTTCTAAAAATCGCTAAATTAAAATGCACCAAAATTAAGTGTCGCTAAATTTAAATCGTCGCTAAATTAAAGTGAGTACAATATGAAATTCCGCCATCTGGTCAGTTTCACACAATCATGCTGTTTACGTGTATCGGATGTCTCGTGCACATATCAGTCATTTCAGCTTGACAACTGAAATGGATTCTTCGCTAGTATTAAATTTTGCATTCCCGTATGGACTCCGCGGATTCTACCTTTACAAAGAGCTGTGGAATCCTAGAATAAATGAAAAGCTCGACACAATTCACAATTCGCCAAAGTTTCAGTTCGTGAAATCGCGAAAATTAAGTGACTTATGTTCCAAAATTTACGAAAAATCGCTAAATTAAAGTGCCGCTAAATATGGATTTTTCAAAATCGCTAAATTAACGTGTCGCTAAAATTTCATGTAATAAGGTAATATTTGCAGGTACATGAAAATACAATTTCATATGAAAGATTATGTATATTTTACTGTCAACTCTTGCTTTGAATTGTGCAAAAAAAAGGCTACTGATGATAGTGGAGATATGATGACTTCATTTTTAACTCGTGAATATGCGAAGCACTGAACCAGTCTTAAGGGAAAGTAGTGAACATTTAGCTCAGGATATGTTATGGTCACCTGCCTTACCCATGGGGATAGTGCAGGAGGGAGGGGTGGGGAATCAGTGAATCAAAATGTCCAGGAGAGGAGGGAGACTGAACATTTTGTATTCACAAGTTGGCTCATAGGAGCCATTGATTTTACATAAACAGTACAGTACATATAGTGTACATATCGTGTACATATAGTGTACATATCTAGTGTACATACACCTTATTTGATGGTTTAACAGATAATACATGTATGCGTGGACATTTTACGAGTTGCAGGGGCGAGAAAAAATGCGAGCAATGAGTAAAATGTCCATACCGAATAAGGGATTTATTATTCGACTGAAATCCATTTCATTATAGTATTTGTGCCTTCAAACTGGGTCACTAAGGTGTAATCCCAGGGAAGGGGGGTGAGGGGGGGGGGGGGGGGTACTCCCATATATGAGCTATATAAGTATGTGCTGCTGTGAAGGGTATGGTTTTCAGGCAGTTTAGTCTGGGATAGGGTATAGTAATCAGAGAGTTTTGGTCTAGAATAGGGTATCATCTTCCACGAATCTGATCAGTAACTGTTGCATGAAGAATTTAGTCTAGACAAGGTTTACAGGCAAATGGCATATTTAAAAATCGGTACGGCGGGCAGTACGGCATTTTTACTGACCCCTGTTAACAAATAACGAAGAATGCGAGTCTGGAATAGGTCTAGGATAGGGTACGGTTTTTCGGTGTTTAGTCTAGAATAGGGTTGCAAAGTGCAGCGAAAATGGTCTAGTATAGGTTAATTAAAGTGCCCTAGAAAGTTATTTTCAGAATCAACTCTATGTGCATTGAATAGTTGAATGGTAAAATATTTCTTGTTTTGAACGTCGCATTTGTGAGTTATAGAGATTTGAATTTACAAAATGTTAATTAGATGACGTCAACCCGGGAATTTGCCATTATGTCTACGCCAATTTACAATGTGTAGTTTACAGCTTGAGGATAATTAATTTGATAAATATTAAAAATAAACTGTGGATAGTCAATTGATTCGTAAAAGATATTACTTGGAGGTGAAAACAAGTAGTTGTATAATAAATGATTCCTGGGTCGACGTCATCTAATTAGCATTTTGTAAATTCAAATCTCTATAACTCACTAACATGACGTTCAAAACAAGAAATATTTTACCATTCAACTATTCAATGTACGTAGAGTTGATTCTGTAAATAACTTTCTAGGGGTGATAGGCACTTTAAGGGTGTCAGAGTCCCAGCGGCACACCCACACCAAAACATTTGCAGAGTATCCCCCCCCAAGGTGTAATACGACAATCTGCTGTGTAATACACTCAAATATTTTGCGTGTTCTCTTTTTCTTATAAGGTAAAATAAAGTCACAGTCGAATACTAAATTCCAATAATATTTATGTGTGTAGGCTGAAGTGCTTGGTCAGATATAAAGGAAAAGGTACTCAATAATATTGTATTTTGAGACACAGTTTACATACCATTAGCATGTCTGGTGTTCAAATCTCTCAGCTCTTCTAACTTCTCTAAAATGTCCATCTCTTGTTTGGATTCTTTTGTTCTCTTTTCAAGAGCCTGAAAAAGCAGAGAATTTAGATTTACAGAAATGGAAAATTAATAGTTACTTTTTCAGTGAATTACTGCAGGAATTGTTATTTGTAATATCTTTGGAAGCAAAACGGATGGCTTTAAAAGACTTTACAAGAAAAAAGTTAACCAAAGGCATTTTTTGTGTTTTGACAGCCGAGCATGTACGAGCACAGTCTAAAACTAATGACATTTTAGGAATTTGGTCGAACAATGGCCCCTGAATATCCACGTATGAGCCATAACATGTTGTAAGAAATTTATATTATGCACAACTATAGCTAAAGCACTGCAGCCTGATTGTTGATTGGTTTCTGCCAAGCTGATGCTGTCAAGCTTTTCCCAAGCTACTTCTATGCTGCTGTGGAGCTGTAACTAAGCTTCCACTGTATTGCAACCACTCTACCTTCATGGGGTTGTTTTGTTCTTCTTCCTCCTCCTCCTTTTGTTTTCTTGTCTCTTCATCTTCCATCATTTTCTGAGCTTGAAAGTTCCTTGTTGCTCCATTCTCACAAACGTAATCAGTGTTTTCAGGATCAGTCTAAGACAAAAGGAAAACATTATAAACATTATAGCATTAATTCAAAACCATCTACAGTCAAACCTCCATGTGCGACCACCACTCCTAAGCGGCCACCTCTCCTAAGTGACCACCTCTCTTTAGCGACCACCTCTTGTAAGCAACCACCTCTCCTAATCGACCACCTCTCCTAATCGACCACCTCTCCTAATCGACCACCTCTCCTAAGCAACCACCTCTCTTTAGCGACCACCTCTTCTAAGCGACCACCTCTCCTAAGCGACCACCTCTCTTTAGCTACCACCTCTTGTAAGCGACCACTTTTCTTTTCTTTAATCATTATTTATACACGGTAAAAAAATCATCAGGTATAAAAATTCCTAAACAATAACTAATGTACTAAAACCTTAAAATCCTAATCTTAACATTAAATATTAACTTAAAACAATAAGCCACGCAAACCACCTCTCTTAAGTGACCACCTCTCCTAAGCGACCACCTCTCCTAAGCAACCACCTCTTCTAAGCGACCACCTCTTCTAAGTGACCACCTCTCCTAAGCGACCACCTCTCCTAAGCCGCCACCTATCCTAAGCGACCACCTCTCCTAAGCAACAACCTCTTCTAAGCGACCACCTCTTCTAAGCGACCACCTCTTCTAAGTGACCACCTCTCCTAAGCGACCACCTCTCCTAAGCCGCCACCTATCCTAAGCGACCACCTCTCCTAAGCCGCCACCTATCCTAAGCGACCACCTCTCCTAAGCAACAACCTCTTCTAAGCAACCACCTCTTCTAAGCAACCACCTCTTCTAAGTGACCACCTCTCCTAAGCGACCACCTCTCCTAAGCCGCCACCTATCCTAAGCGACCACCTCTCCTAAGCAACAACCTCTTCTAAGCGACCACCTCTTCTAAGAGACCACCTCTCCTAAGCAACCACCTCTCCTAAGCGACCACCTCTCCCAAGCCCCCATCTCTCCTAAGCGACCACCCCTCCTAAGTGACCACCTCTCCTAAGCGGCATGAAGAATTTATTCTAGACAGGGTTTACTGGCAAATGGCATCTTAGACTGTGATAGTGAACGGGAGTTTGGAGTTTAGTTTAGAATAGGATTGCAAAATACCGCTGAAATGGTCTAGTATAGGTTAAGGGTCTCAGAGTCCCAGCGGCACACCCCCACCCAAAAATTTGCTGAGTACCCCCCTCCCCCTTCCCTTTTACTTTACTTGTGGAGCTGGCTTTTAAAGCTTAATAATTGTTCATACCTTGAATGTTATTTCTGATATACATCTGGGGCATCTGATGTAAAACCTGAATCTCAGAAGTCCAAGGTATGTTTCATTCTGTACAGTTTCCTATAACAAAGACAAGAAAGAAGTAGTACAGTAAAAACCCATGTATAAGAACCTAAAATTTAAGAACCTGTTAGGCTAAAATTTTCATTTCAAACCCCCTTTTCATGAGAACCTATTAAGCCTAAAATTTTTAATAGGTTTTTATTTCACAAAAATGAAGGCACAGATGAAAATACAAAAAAAAAATTTTAGTCTAGGTTTAAGTCAGTAAGATTCAAAGAATAAACTAAAATGAAAACCATATCATGTCTGCACCAATACTGGATTACACAATGCAATTGTATTAAGAATACAGTTCCATGTGTCTCTCTCATTTTCGAAGTCACAGTTTTTGAAGCACATTGAAACTTCCTTACATCTATGTCATGCATCAATCACAATGGCTTTCCATATCACATATGCCCTGTAGTAGTTATCTGTGCTGATCGCTAGTGCCCCTATCAAATTAAGAACCTATTTAAGAACCTAAGTAGCCTAAAATCCCACTAAATACCATTTCTATAAGAACCTATTTAGACTAAGTTGGAAAAATCTAGGTTCTTATACGTGGGTTTTTACTGTATGGTTACTGAAATATTATATTGTCCATACTGAGCCCCTAAGAGAGGAATTAAAATTTATATGAACATTAACTAAACTACAGTGAAATATCTAGAATTTTGCTATTACTACAAGTATAAATATATCTTTATGTCATGTTTGTAAATTTTTAAAATTTTTAGTTGGGTAAATTTTTTTTCACATAGCGATAACCTCATGATTTCTCCTTTTAGGAGGTGTTTTTAACTTGTATTTGTTTTGTTCCTGAATAAACGATTGCATGTTATGTTATGTTAAATATACTGGTAGCATGTAACAAAGTCACATATAGCCCACATGCCTTCTTTAGAATGTATAACAGTCTCAAGAGAACCAGACAGCCGCCTTACCACAAGTGTCTACAAGAAGCCTACGCACACTGATCAGTACTTAGCATATGATTCTCACCACCCTCAATCGGTAAAATGCAGTATTGTTAAGTGTCTGTATGACTGGGCAAAATGTCTCTTGACCAGACTTTGTGCAGAAAAATTAACAAGACCAGAAGACCAGCCGCAAGAAGCATGGTTTTACCCTATGTCCAGGGAATATCAGAGCCTCTTCGCTACTGACTACAACAAGGCAGTTGCATAATCTTCAAGTCTGACACTACACTTAGCTTTATTACACCTACCAGTATTCATGTAACATAGGATGTTGTCGACCTGACCAGACAAGATGGCGTAAATTACAAGATTTCCTGTCAACAAGGCAAAGTCTACAGGAAATTGAATCTACAGGAATTAAACTCATCAACTTCCGGAAACCGGTGAGATGCTCTAACCAACTGAGCTACTGGCCAGGGAGACTGGTGGATGCTAGGTCATTTAGTAGTTTCATGTGTGACATGTGTCCTGCATACTGCTAGGATCAGCAATGCTTAGTGATGAAAATAAGAGATGTAATGCTGTGATATTTATTTCTGTTTTCAACCTTAAAATCATTCTGTGAACTTTGAACATAATATTATTATTAAAAGCTCTTTTTCACCCACCTTCCTAGCATTGAATTTTTTTCCCTTGTAAATGTACTCTCCACAGGTAGTGCACCTAAAACATGAAAATCTGTTAGTAAATTCCATATTTATCACATGCTTACTAGCCTCTGACACAGGCGTCCTTAGCTCTGCAATCCATTAATGTGTGATGTAAGACATTACCTTACCACTATGTTTACCAGTCAGAAACGCTGAAAACCGAAAGAAAATACAAAACGACACAAATAATAAAAATTGCAGGAATGATGATTGGCTCATCTATTTTCAGTGGTTTTTACTCTATGTAAATCTACATGATCTATACACCACCTAAAATTGCTCTCTTTTTAGTTCATAGTTGCTATAGCAACTACGAAGTTTAGAGGGCACTCGAGAGAGCGGTCGGCTGTTCATGTAAGCGAAATAGTATATCTTGAGCCCAACGTGTCTTTGTATTGTTGTCTGTTGGACACAATAATATTTTAGCTTACTTGAACAAGCTATCATCGTCACTTCCGCCGTATGCGTAAAGTTCCGGTGTATGCGTAAACTTGTTTTTGAGCGTGAAGTGGTGTACGTTCGAGGCAGGTTTTTGAGAAGTTTTCTCAAAGTTTGGCGCTGTTTCTTCAGCAAAGAACTTTCAAACTGTCACGACAGAATATTATTTCTCAGCCTTGTTGGAAAGCAAACATGATTATTGCCTCGCTATTTCTTCGAGGACTGCTTTGGTAAAAATTTATAAGGCAACAAAGCAGGGAATTGTTGGCTGATTACTGTAACACTGTAGTACGTGACTGTGGATACAAGATATGATGAGACATTCCCACGTGTAGACTTAACTCGCTTAGATGGTCGGTGACCCCTACTTTTTTGGGGATAGATTATTTTCTTTACTAATTCTCAACAGATTGTAAAAAAATGAACAAAAAAATCAATGTGGGAAGTTTAAAATTTTTCCATTTTTTGACCCATGCAACATTGAATCCCACCAACTTGCAACTCTCAGAGTTTGCAAACACAACAACACAGTCAAAAGCATCATTTTAAAAAATTTCAAATTACTCCAAAACGACCCCGAAACTGGCAGAATTTTTTCACAACCCCCACTAATTTCATTCAAATGTGACAAAAACATAGGCAACTTTCTAGTTAAGAGCGCACTGAAATCTGACGATGTACCGGGAACTTTCAAATGCACACGCACACGATGTAACACTTGTCCTTTCATTCACAACGCGGACAAAATAACAGGACCCAAACGATCTATTAAAATCACTGATCGTTTTACATGCACCTCCGTAAATGTTATCTACTGCATTACATGTACTTTTTGCAAAAAGATATACATTGGCGAAACAGGGAGGAGACTGGGCGACCGTTTTCGTGAACATCTCCGAGACGTTGAAAAAAATGACAAAGACGCATCCAAACCAGTCGTGCGCCATTTTAATCTTACTAACCATTCTAAACAACACATGACAATCTGCGGCCTTTCCCTACACCAGGGTAACACAGAAAGCCGTAAAAACCTAGAACAAAAAATCATCTTTCAAATCGGCACTCTCAAACCCCACGGAATCAACGAACGCTTTTCATTCAACTAATCTACATTTGTTTTTCACGTCACCAAATTTCCACCAATAGCGTAGCTCCACCGCTTACTATATAAAACCACACACTACCCACAATTCCTTTATTCGCTCCGACGAAGGGCTAGCGCTCGAAACGTCAGCTATTTGAATCTTTTTACGGTGGTCAATTTACCTTATCGACTCAGTCGATAAAACTAAATTCTCGTGTTTCATCCCCCCACCGACGCAGCACCACAGTTTCTCTAGAAACTAACCCCATTCATCTGTTTATAGATTAGGTTCACTTTCATGGACATTACCAATTCATTTAGTTTGCTTTATAGACCCACTCATAAAATTTGGCATAGAAAGTTTGATTCTAGAGATTCATTTCCAATATTTTTAGGTTAACAGACACTGGGGCCATATTGAGTACGTAATTACTCATGCGCGTAGCGGCATGAGTTATAAAATGGGCTTCGTTTTTCTTTTTATTATTTTTTTTGTGTCACGATTTTGCATGCAAATTTATTCACGCATATTTTAAATTGTGCATTTCCGGTTCACAGCTTTGCTTTTTACACTTCCGGTTTAGTGACTTCCGGCTACTCTCACTTCTGGCAAAACATCGTTACTGAAGTGTCACGACAGCGTCTCCTACAACCCTACTCACATTAGTAATGTTCACGTCAGGTATATATTATTTTCACAAGAATGACTGGCTTCATTGTGGTGCAGCCTTCATTTATATAACATTCAATAGTAACGTGGTTTGCATGTATGATGACTGAATGAAAAAAGTAACTCTTCTCCACGTCGGACGTCTTCTTATCTTGTTTAAATTATTAAAATATAAATTGCTTCTTTTCTTATGGTACATTGAAGTATAAGACAAATGTTTGATACGCATGCGCATGACAAACATTTTTCGTCATTTGGTCTTATTGGTGTATAAGTCAGTCCTGTATTTCTCCCATAGAGGTGAACGTTGCTTTTATACACAGCATACAACTTGAGGCCGAATTTGTTGCGATTCTGAAAAAACTAAGAGCTATTTTTAATCAGAGTTCTTCCGAGGCAAAAATGCCAAACATCGATCTCCCGCACTGATAAGCATATTGTCAATTTATTTCCCGTTTTACTGCCGATTCTTTGCAATGTCTGTATCGGAGCAGTCCTCGCTGCCTGTGGTGAGTAATTTCAAGACTTTTTTCAAGAAAGAACAATAGAAACACACGGAAAAACAGCGTCGTTACCTCAGTCCATCAGATTTAATAAAAAATTTGGACTTTGGGACTGGACTTCTGTGGATTATGGACTGGGGAATGCGTGTCATATTAAGGTCGATTTTTACTGACTTTATTACTTTTTGTGGTCACTAGGTTACTAGTAACCACTATGTTGTCACCTGTGTAAGTAAGTACGACTTTCCGAAGCGCGAAGTTGTGCCAAGTTCACCCGATTGCTGTACGATGAGACAGTTCTGATAGCTTCGGATTAGACGACTCGATTGTCAAGGAAGTTCTGTTTGTACGTGCGCGCTTTGGATCCGTGGGAAAGGTAAACGGAGCTTTCTCGTTCTTTTTACTACTTTACCAAGCACAGCTTTCACCAAATGTGGCCAAGTATTGTTTTCAAAGATTATTTTAAGTGCTTTCGTGGTTTGCAAAAAGGTTTTAGTGAAAAATCGAGCTCTGAATCGAAGTGTTTGTTTGCAGACCATGAGCTATCCGAACTCATGATTCAAACGCCACCAGCATTTCATTTATGTACCTTTGACCATTCAGAACTGTTTTTTTTTTTATTAGCGAAAGCATTATGCGAATCATTTTCCGGATAAGATTGGCATTCTATTACACAGGAAAAGTCGGCGATTTTAGAAAGCATAATAAAAATAGGTTGCTGAATTGAATTATTTTGTGATGTTTATTATATTTTCGGAGACGCTAGCCGGTTCCTCGCAGTA
The DNA here is from genome assembly GCA_024195265.1 of Dendrophyllia cribrosa. NCBI lineage: Eukaryota > Metazoa > Cnidaria > Anthozoa > Scleractinia > Dendrophylliidae > Dendrophyllia > Dendrophyllia cribrosa. The sequence continues at coordinate 50,867,318 of JAJLRJ010000001.1, read as the reverse complement.
ATTAGGATACAATAAATCGCCAAGACTTCTAGAAGCAGAAAATCACTGAATTCTGAAAGGTGTTTGACTCTTTTAATCAAAGGAAAGACATTTTCATTCAAGGAAATATGAGTTTCATTCAAAAGTTTCGACCTTTTATAGAAAATATATTTTGGATTCAGTGGCCATATAAAAAAATTAAAAACAGCTTGCTATCAAATTACATTTGACATAAAATTTGCATAAAGCAAAATTGTGTATTTGCGACAACACTTTGAAGAAACTGTGAAGCCTGGAAAAAACTTATTATAGATGACAAAATTAAAGCATGTTTTTAAAGAACCAGCCTTAAGTTATGGAAACATTTCATTTCGATTTGGTCTTAAAATCACGGAAAGTTTTTAGTGAATGCGTCACGCAACGTTTATTTACAAAATGTTTGACCAATTCATAGCAATTCTCACCAAAGATTTGAAAACTTTAAAAAAATCCCGGATCTCCTGAATGCGATTTCCTGTTATTTAGAGCCTACAAAAAGTTTATGGCAATCCGGGCAGGAGGGGGTATCTGGGTTAAAAATCAAGGTGCGAGGGTTGGTCGGCCTGGCCGGGAAATCCGGGCGGGGGAGGGGTAAAAAAACATTGCATCCGTCGGGGTGGGGGGATTTTTTCTGGAATAAATCATTTTACACCGGTTGCATGCGATTTAGTAACACAGAAAAACTATTGGTAACTTCAATCAACGCGTCTTAGAGTCTCGCGTGCATGAGTATAGGCTAAGTGTAGCCTCTTGTTTTTTAAAATTAGGGTGGCCTTTCAGGTATGTTATCTCCCGAAACGAAGTTGGTGAGCCCCCCCACCCAATTTTTTGGTATGTCTGACAAAAAATCATTATCTAGCTGAAGCAAAAGTTTTACCAAAAAATCAATGTCAGAAGATGTTCGTGTGAATGTCCTTAAGTAACGTATTTTATGGTGGCAATTATCTGGGAACAGAAAAAAGTTACTGTTTTATCTGAAAACTGTCAAAAACAGACTTAAGTTAGTGTAAAAAAATCACACAATCTGCCGCATAAAAGCCCTCTTTTGTCACACAATCTGCCCTGAAAATGCAGCATAATTTTTTTTTCCACATTCATGTCCTATCAGAAGGCCTGCTTTAATTTGTGATAGAGTTTTTGTGACAATTTTGGGAAAAATTTATTTGTCATCCAAGAGTGAACATATCTTAAACTATTAGTCTAGATAACTATATTTCACTACCAACCTCATGTTAAAAGGAGCCATAAGTCGCACTACATATTGACGATCCCTTGAAAGTCCAAGTTTAGGGATCTTAGATGCATCAAAATCTGGTGGGTAGTATTTCTGTAAAATAAAATGGAAGAGTTTGAATCATATATATTATTTATTTATTTAAGTTTCTCTGATGCCTACAGTGCTTGTATTTCACAGTTCCACTGTAGTTCAGATAATTTTACCAATCCCAAACCACTGTTCTTTTCTACTTTGATTCCTCTGATGTCAGCCAAATCTTGCATTCCAACAAATTATTATTAAGTAATGCTTCACATAAGAACTATAGTACACTTCATTGTTCTGCGGCAATGGCTCATTCCCACATAGAATATCTTTGATTTTAAGAATAGAGAAGCAGCTGATGGTTCATAATTATATTTCATTATAAAAATACAGAAAATCCATTTGTGTCAAATATATTTTAGGAAATGTTCGTGCTTAATCAATCAGAATAGCAGAAGACAATAGCTACTAATTTTGCTTCTTTGATGAAGTTCCCCAAATACAATATCTTTTAAAAATTGCATGTTGTACGATTGGGTCTCAAAATACTTGAAACCTTAAAAAATTTAGACTTTATGCACCTTGAACCTTAACTTTTTAGCGGTTTTTGAGTCTAGGCCAATGAGATCACTAGTTGTAACAATGAAAATAGTTGACATTCCATCGTGCATTGCCGTTCAGCACTATCCTTCTTATGCGGATCATTACTTAATTCTTTTGGTGGCCCTGTCTTATACATTGAGACTTTTTGTTGCAAAAACTGCTTTTGAATATACTCTCTTGGAGAAATAGTCACAGCTTTCATTGCTGTGGCATTTTTCAATTATAGACTATTTACAGCCCATCTACTAGCACTTCTATGTATGGGGCTAAACAGAGAAACAATATAGTGTTTCACATAGTCATAGGAGTACTTGATGCAAATGTACATGCAGAGCAAAATACAATTTTAGATAGAAAATTCCTGAGATAGTTACTGAGTTTCACGCACTATATACACTGTAGAGCTTATATACTGAATATGTATACGGAATGTTGTACTTGGCTCATAAGCCTACATGTACATGTATAAGCATAAGACTTCAATTGAAGGGCCGAGAGCATGTCCAGCCTATATGACTTTTTAGGCCTTTTTTTATTTTTTCTCGCTCAGAATAGCTCAGAATAGCCTCATTTTATCGTACAACGAATAATATCACAAGCCCTTGTCGAATTTGCACTAACCCTAAGGAATTTGACCAATTTCACTTGAAAAAAGCAGAGTTCTGGCCCTCCAGTGCTTTGACGGTACATTCAGAGCGCAATTTCGAAGCCATTTGAAAGCAGTTTGGCCGTGAGAATATGCGACTGCAATACTTCTGACCAGTGCCAACAACTAAACGAAAATACCGTTATTTACGCACGCCTGGCTCGCTTATCTATCGTGAGCTCACTACGGCAACACATCGCCTCTGTAGCGTGTGTGTAAGCCAACGTGTATGAGGCCCGTCCGGTGATTGAAAGACATCATTAAGTCCGGCAATCCTTGAGTCTCTAGCACTTCTCAAAAAAACGAGTCGTGTTTCTTGTCCTTCCTTGTGTCTGAAGCGCCATTTAGCGCTCGAGGTGAAAAACGGACCTTGGTCAGGAAGACGAGCCGGCGGGAAAGTCTGGAATCACTTCGGATCAGAAAAGGGGCAGCGTTGAGAGTTGTGGGCCATTTCCCATCCCGTGCCGTGGTCGAAATGCCCGATATCCGAAGTGCTCTGAGACTTATAGTATTTTGCAAAAACTTTCGGGCGGGAACTCCATTTCAGTTTTGTTGTAGGATTTCCCGACATGCTTTGCGACAGTGGTAGATGGGTCCGCTGTGCGTGGTCGGGCAATTGAAATACAGCTTTGGGCAGCTCGAAGTGAGTTGTTGCTGGCCGGCGGGAAGACGTTTCGCATTTGGAGTCTTTAATGCAACATTAAACTCGATCTAAGAGGATTTTGAAATCGAGATACGCGTTTTGATGCGTATCAAGCTTTAAGTAATAGAACTTAGCCTGAACTGAGCATGTGTTCCTCGGTGGTCTAGTGGTTTGGTCGGGGATTTCCGCTCGGACGGCTCCAGGTTCGAATCACGCTCAGCATCTTTTTTTTTTTTTTTTTTTTTTCGAACTGGACATTATGAAAGTGATTTACTTTTTTTGCATTCGTCAAAATTCCTTACGTTTAATTTTAAAAAAATATCAAACCGTGTCAGTGTGAAAACAGAAGCTTACCGCAATATTGCGTTACAATAGGAGCCTTTGATTGATTGATTTTTTTTTTGGATACGGTATTTCTCGAAAACGACAGAAAAAACAACAGAAAAAAATTCGGAACAATGTTTTGCAACTAATTTCTAGTTCACATGCCAAAATTGGACAAATCTGAGCAAGAAAAAATAAAAAAAGGCCTAAAAAGTCATATAGGCTGGACATGCTCTCGGCCCTTCAATTACTGTATTCATAATAATTTTTAAAAGCTTACAAGATACAATCCCTCTACTTACAAGTTCAATAATTGATCAAAACAGTACATACTAAAGCACGTTAAAACTAAAGGAATACTGTAACTTATCAAACAAATGGTTCCACAACTGTCCCTTTTAAATTCGTGACCATTTTAATAAGTTTAGGGTCAATTTTTGATAAAAATGCGAAATAACACTCCAGACCAGTTCATATTCAAGCCAACGTTTATAAAATTCAAATGGACGATTTCGCAGAGATTTTCACTCAAGGTATTTGGATGGTATAAAATTCATTTAAGACCAAAACATTATTTCATCAAGCCTTGTAGGCATAAGTTTTAATAACATTTCAAAATTGCTTTGTTTTTGTTGTATTTTAACACCTTAAACTTCACTTGAAATTTTCTTGAAAACGCTTCCATAGAAATTTGTAAAATTTTGAAGACCTTAGGACAAGTACGTCAGGTCGAAGATCCAGAGAGCGTTTTCCAAAATTATCTCTTAATGACAAGTAATTCGGTATTATGTAAAACAGGGAATGACGTCATAGCATTGCTATGGCAACTCCGATTTCCATAAAACTTACCTCATCTGAAACTTTAATCTTTCTCTAGTACAGGTGTGGCAATAGATTTTCTGTTGGATCGTTTGTGGTGGTACACAAGTTTCTCAAAGTTAAACGGTATCGTCACTCAAAAACCTAGTTGAGCCACCTTAATTAGGTAAATAGTTTTGCTTTGATTGAGTGTTCAGTTTAAGTTTCTTGTCTTTGATAAAGAGCATTTTGTAAGTTAAGCATTTTAGCTTCCCACGGCATTTCTTAAGAATGGTGAAATGTTCCTGAAGATCTTTCTTCCTCTGATTGTGAGCAATTTATTATAATATACCTGCCAACTTTTTCTGAGTGATAGGCGTGAGAATTTTTTCGTGGGAGTGCCAGGATTTCCGAAGGCGACCCGACCAAATCGGAAGATAACCCGATCTCTTCCGAAGATGCCCGAAGTTGTCCGAAGATGTTCCGAAGAATTCGGAAGTTTCCATGGACCTCAGCGACCTTCGTTTAATAACATCCAGCTGTAATTGTAATGTTCAGAACGATAAAAACCTACAGAAAAGTGTCATATTTTAATGAACGTAAACTATATTTTCAATTGGATCATGTGATCAGTTAAGGCTGATAGCTCAAATTTGTAAATCAGGCGTGAGAAATTGCTCCACAGGCGTGAGTAGGCGTGAGATCGGAGTTTTGGACTCGCAGGCGTGAGACTCACGCCTAAGGCGTGAGACTTGGCAGGTATCTTATAAGCTTAAGGATATATGAACTCATAAGAACCTGACTTTAGTTAAGCTTACACTTATTTGAAAATGATATTAATAAAGTGAGTCAGTCATATTCAGGTTGGAAGTCCGACGCGCTAACCACTAGACCACCGCGCCTCCTCCTTTAACGGTATGCAGCATTAGAAATAAAACGCAAACGATACCTATGATCACTAGTTTTACTTACGTTCAGCACTTTACGTTCCGACATCTTTGCTTCGCTTCTTCTAGTAGTGGTTACCAAGCCTTCCCATAGTGCTCAGCGCCTCGATTTTCAAATTAATTTTGTGAAAGGAAAAAATACAAAAGGATGTGACTTGTTCTAACTAATACACAAGGAACACACAGTGGAATAATTTATGAGGCGTATTGTTGTGACAGCTGGGAAATCAGCTAGTTATTTACAGAGGATCAGGAGAGTTGTCCGAATGGTGCGCGACTAGAAATTACTGCTGAAGAAATCGTGCTTCTTTTCTTGTAACACGTTGTTAATGAGCCGAAGTCGGACTAAGTTAAGAGCAACGTTTCGCCTCGCCAATCGCTGATGAGGAATTGAAAATCTCCTTTGCGGCTACTTTGAATTTCATATCTTGCCTCCTCTCAGTAATCTGGCCCTCAAGTCATCCATTCTACCGCATGCAAATGCTAGGAATCGTGACTGTTCCGTGTGCTCGTCTGGGAATGATGAATTTATCGCGCACTTTCTTTGCGTGAACAGTGAGCTCGTCGTACGTACATTCACAAACCTCTGAACACCTAGAAGGATACAGTATTCTATCATTTTACCGTTAGTTAAAAGCACAGCATAATCGCAGTTTCAATGGTTTTCGGCTAGGATCGTTTCCCGACCTGTAACATCGATAAAATGAGAGGTTAGTATAAGCTAAAGTATGAGATGTTTTTAAAAGTCTGCGAGGGGCTGGCCGCTTTAATTTCACGCTGTTTTGCAATATTTCGAGTAAACATCGCAGCCTACAGATAATTGCGCCGTGGCAAAATGGCTAAAGCCCTTAGATCAACAGGGGGTAAGGAGAATAATTTAAATAGCGGTAACATAATATTTTATTGAAAAAAATTAAATGTTTTACACTATAAAATATGGCTTTATGACTCCGCTGTTGTCGCTTTGACGTGATGCGTGATGAGACTTTTGTTATGATTATTTCAAAATTCGCACATCCTTGCGGTCAAATTTCGTAAAGCCATGCGATCGCCTTATAATTTTCACTTTTACGGAAGTAGAAAATTAAAGATGACCCTTTTGTTAGATGCCAAAATGTATGCTTCGTTTTAAAATGGATCTGCCAACAGCGCAAACAGATCGAGAAGAATTATTTTAATTTACAGACTTGGCAGCTATCTTATATAGTATGCGAGATGAGCATCATGCAAGTAAGGCTCGGCATATTAATAAAACTATTGTTTAAATTGTACCTTATTTTAAACACAACACGAAGAGAATAACATAAAAATTAAATATGTTTTTCAGCGCATGACAAAGCGAATTATGTGTGATTCGGTAGCGAGATCCAAACATTCTTTGCTCAATCTTCTATCAAGGGTTCGATCTTTAAACCACCAAACCGTGGCGTCTCTTTCAATTGCAATTCACGCACTTTATAAACTAAGATCTTAATCGGATAGCTAGTCGACTGCTGCGTAATTTCCTTTATCCCAGCCAACATTTCCTCGAAGTGTCTGAATTTACGTAAGTTTTAATACACTAGCATCACGCTTTCGATCAATTTTGACTCAGAAAAGTCATCTTGGTTTGAATGTCATTTGTGATATTATTTCTTTAGTTGAGGTGCAAACAGTTACTAGTCGGAAGTGGACTATTTTATTATTTCTCGCTTTGTCATCTACCGTCTTTTGTTTTCGTCTCGTCGTAAGTTACGCGATCGAAACAAATACGTTTTAATCTGTCAGCCATTTATTCGGTTCATAGATTTGCTCATCGGGATGATTTATTTCTGTCCTAGGTTTTGGAAAATCATAATATGAAAAATTGTTAAAAATCAGCTATGGATTGCAACTGCGGAGCTTTTGAAGCCGAAGACATAGTCAAGTATGGCTACATGATGATTAAAAGACCTCCAACTTCGACAAAAGTGCGGATTAAGGTACGGTATGTTTTATTATTTATAAGAATTAAGCTTGTGCATTACAATATAAGCTTATACCTGTTAATCCTTTTTTCGCCAATAGACATCTATTAAAACGTGCTTGATCGAGTCACTTTAAACTTCTTTATGCAAATATGTTGCCATTTTATTTTTGCATTCAGTACTGACAAATGTTTTGCGTTACCAAGTTGTTGCATCCCGTAGACATCGTGAATATGAATTATCTAGAAATATCAGGATAAAAAACTCTTTAATTTATCAATTTATCTCCCGTAAGTTAAACATTAACTTATATATAATTACTGGAGAATATTGTGGGCTCTACTGCATTCTTTGTTGCATCTTTTCTGGATCTGCATTGTGCGTCTGTTACCTCCTTAAATTATATGGACTCTTGTGTATTCTAGACTGCTGTAGGTCAAGAGAATGTTATTGCTAGGAAGGACAGCTTGTTTTTATACTTCTTTCAACAGTTGTTTTTCCTCCCACTTGCTAGATAGTTGCCTTCTGGCTGCCAAAATGCCAATTACAATAATTAATCTGCATGTGTATACCTTATAGCAATAGGAACCACAGTTTAGTGTCATGTGCATCCTTTTCTTCTTTTCAATGAAGTTCAGGATAATTTAATTCACACTTATTTCATTGCAGTAAAATAAAATAAAGAAGAAAGAATTACATAACAAATATGACATTACATCTAACAAGAAAGAAGTGTGCAGTGGCCAAAGTGGCAAAAGCTTTCGAGTTGGCCACTAGACCTACCACAGTGAAATTATCAAATTGAGGAAAGAAATAAGTTTACATAACTATTACAAGGCTCAATATTAGGGACAAGACTAACTTACTAACTAAAATAAATTAAATTATCATTACTCTGCTGATTATCAATGTATAACATATTTTCAAAAACAAGGAAGTAGTGTAAAATACCCTGCTACAATAAAATTGGTATTAAATTGCTGGAGCTGCCATGACAGACACTGAATGGGACGGATTGTTCAATTTGCTGCAGGCAATATTTCACTTCCTGTTTTCTCAGATGCATTATAAATAAGGTTGAATTGTTTACTACAGCAGAAACATGTCTGCAATATAATTATAATAAACAAAGAAATGAAGAGGTTATATATTCAACACATTCGGTGAAAGACGTGTAGAAATACATTCAGTTATCTGTCTTAAAAATACATCCGTCAACAGTCTTCAATTTATACTTTCTTATTTTCTTAAAATTACCATGGGGCATGAAATTTTCATAGGAGTTTAATTTTGCAGATTGCCAATATTGTGCTATTTTCGTGGGCACAAATTTTTGCGTATTTGGAATTCAGACGTTACCGCTAGGAACAAATTTTCACCAATCTCGTGCAAGTTCTTGTCTGCAATATTTCAACAGGAGATGGTCTCCTTGTCTAGGGTTGTTAACAAATTTACCCAGAGACCGCAGAGACTGTTTGTTGTAGAAGAAGGTCTTAATATTTTATTAAGTCAATTTATTTGAAATTCAGAAATATCTAAATAAATGGCATAAGTTTATTTTTAAGCAATCTAATGTCCATGGATAGTTGGAAAACAGAGTTACATTTGCTGAAATTTATTAGGTCCCGAAAGAATTTTGTGCCACACATGTGGTATGTCATTCGCATCAGAACACGTAAGCACGGACCATGAAATAATGATTATCATGGAATTCCATTTAATTTAAATTACTGCTTTTGTCTGCATGTTTGACAAAAGCAGGAAATCAATAAATTGCAAATTTAACCCAAAGCTGGTGCCTTAATGCTGGAAACATCTTTTTTATAAGCCAGATTGCATAAAAAATTATTCTTGAGTAATTCTATATGCAGAATGTTCGAGAGACAGCATGCAAACAGAATAATAATGCACAGTCATTATGATTAGTTTGTCTTTAATTATGTACACCTGGCTTTAAAGACTATAATTATAAAATAACTTTTAAACTTACTAGCCTAGCTAGTGTCACTGGTGTTGTGAATGTCACAATAAAACTATTTTACTAGCCTAAATTCATTTTTATTAGTCAGTCACTGACAATTGATTGTTTTTCAATTTGATTTCATGATGTTGTATCACATAATCTGTCGCGCCAAGTGAAGCATAAAATTTGAAGCCAAGTCAAAGGTTCATTTCATAGAAAGAATGTTATTTACAAAGTAAAACAGATGAAACCTTGGTGAACATCAACTGATAATAAGTGCACAGGTAGTATATAATGATCCATCTAAGTGTAAGTTAGTGGAAATTACTTCTAAACTGTCGTGAGCCACCTTAAAGTATATGTATCAATATATGTTACTCATTAAAGAGAGGGCTACGTACCAGAATAGGATGTTAAAAATAAATTGTAAGCCTTGAAGAGAGGGACTGCTCTTATTTTGGTAAATGTAAATGTAAAATTGTAAATGGTTTGAACAGTATCAGTAGTCTGTTGGTTGTGATCGTCCGGGTGAGTGTAGTTCTGAAAAGAACTGTTGTTGTTGACACTGACTGACGTTTTGTCAACCTGAGAGAAGTCATCTTCAGAGTCACGTGAATTGTGAACCGTCAGTTGATGGTATTTAAATGTGTAGCTGTTGCTGTCATTGGTCAGTTTAGAATCACAGATTGCATTAAATTATTCCAAGAAAAAAAAACATGATTTTAATTGGAAAAAACACCCAACACAAAACATGAAATTGAGGCAACTTGTCCAAATCCCCCCCCCCCCCTCCCCTCAGCCCTCTACCAAGATGTAAACTTTCCCACCCCCTTAACAGACACTCATGTCAAATATCTGCCTATCCGAGCATGAAAACTGATTAAGTGCCTGGGGGTTGCCAGGAAGAGGGGGGGGGGGGGGGGGGGGGGTTATTGAAGGTTCAATTTGATCAGTACATTATACCTCCTAGTTCCTTGTGGTGCCAGCTTGTTTGCTTAAACACCCAAGATGGGTCCATCTCCAAGTGTGAGAAGGTTGCTCATCTTCCTTTCACATGCACCCTTTGCTATGTTGCCATCCTGTTTTCTAATGGTGCAATCTACCCATCTCTGTGCCCTTTCCTTTACATTGTAGTTCATTCTCCATTGGTTAAATTACAGGACTTTGTTGATGCTCTTCTCCTTCCATCTACCAAGAATGCTCTTCACGATCAGACACTTGTTTGCAACACTTGCAAATTTTTAATGATGTTTTAGTTATCCTCCAAGTGACAGCCTCATAGAGCAACACCATCTTGATATTTCATGAGAAAATATTGCATTTTATCTTGCTAGAAATGATGCTTGGGAAGAGGAGTTTTATCTATTAATTTTCTCTTAAGCCTTGAAACAACAAATTTGGATCTTTAAAAAGTTTTTGCTTACTAGGGAGTGAGACTTTACAGACACCTCACGACATTCATACATACAAACATAAACTTTAATTATACTCGAATTTCAGTGTAGCTTACACAGCTAATATTTCCGAGAAATATAATATAAATACGGACAGTTAATTACTTGGTCCCGAAGAGACCAAAATTCATAAACCCAACCTCAAATAATGGATACCTCTAAAAATACAGACACTTAATTAAGTCCGTCCCTTCGGTGTCCGTAATAAAGAGGTTTGACTGTATTAAAATTGTCCATAGTCAGTTTCATACTTCTATGACAGAAATGTTACAGATTGCAAAACATTGCTCAATTTTATGACAATTAATGTCATGCTGGTATAAACACATAGCATTTTTTTTTATGCAAAGAAGGAACACAAAGTATCTCTGCATCATGGGCCCATGACATAGTTTCACTTTTTCACTCATGTAATGGGCAAGGCATTGTTAGTTTTGATGATCCTAAATCAATTAAAAGGTCTTGAAGCACAGTGTTAGTCGTTGTCAATGATATGTTATTTATGTGGAATTTTATGGGACCAAAAACAAACAAAAGAAAAGGCTAGTATATTATATAGATTTGCTGTGGATTGAGTACAGTAGCATCTCTTCCCATAGTTTTTCCATAGGTCAAATTATGTGGAAATGCCATATCAATTCATGTCATTTCTGTACAGAATGAATCTGGTAGGTTTACCATTGCTATATGGAATTCCTATGGGCACCTTATTCTCATAGTTGTCCCATGCAGTGTGATAGTCCCATATCATTTCCATACAGAGGGAAAGTCAAGTAGATTACCCATTGCTATGGAATACCTATGGGTATCTCATTCCCATAGTTTTCCCATACAAAGGTAAGCATAGGCTTAAAATCCCATACACTTCCCATAGCTTGAAATTTCACAAAATTGGGCACCATATCAGTTCCATATCATGGTCTAACCATCCCATATGTTTCCCATCTATGGGCCAGATATGGGCCATAATTTGCCATATCAAACCCATACTTTTACTTTGGTAAGGGTTCCAGTCCTACACAGAAGAAGTTCTCAGTACTGGCCGCAGTATTCAACTGATCATAAATTAATGTTCTTTTTCTTCAGGCATGGCAATCTAAGTTCTTTGTTTTACGTGACAAGACACACAATTTTCCTCAAAGACTGGAATACTACAAAGATGAGGCAGCATTTGAATTTCAAAAATCAGTGGAACATTGCTTCTATTTGGACAGCATTGTTTATATTGGTAAAACTCACAGCTCTAAATCACATTGCTATCCAATAATGGTGGTGTGTAGCAAGATGGGCGCCTTCACCCTGGGCTGTGATACTGAAGATGCCACTGTCGATTGGATACAAGCATTAAATAGTGTTGCTGTTAAAGTGGGCGGAATGGCATCCCCTGAAATGTGGATGCATGCAAGTGTTGACGACAGTCCTGCAACCACTCCAGAGCTTACAAGGCGTGCATATTCCGAAATATTGTCTGGAGCATCTCCCAATTTGGAAGAACAGGTACCTAAAGGAAAACTTACTAGGACGACAACAATCAACTCATCAACCACAGCAGGTAAGACACAAGATTTTCTTTTTTTTTTGTAGTAAATTATTACTGAACTAATTAGTAAAGTTAAAACCCAAAATGGTGTTTGAACAGAATGGTTTCTCCTTACATGATAAATTTCAATTTATTATCAGTGGAGAATTTAAGCTTTTGCAAGGGTAATGGTCATTGTGTTCATATGCTTGTCCTTCAGTCTTAACTTAGTAAATGATTTGCATTACAAACATTTTATACCCACCGCTTACCCCACAATAAACCAAAAATACAGTAGAACCTCCTTAATATAGACACCAATGGGACAGTGCCAAGTGTCCGCATTAAAGAGGTGTCCGTGTTATAGAGATAGGGATTGTATGACTTGGTATCTTCAGGACCAAGAGAACTGTCCGCATTATAGAGGTGTCTGTATTATAGAGGTGGGGATTATATGAATTTTTGTATCTTCGGGACCAAGAGAACTGTTTGTGATAGAGAGGTGCCCGTATTACAGAGGTGTCGGTAAGGAGAGGTTTGACTGTACTTGTAAACTCTGTCAGAGGTATTGGGTAAGTAACACTGGGGGAAGGGGGGGGGGGGACTCCCATGTAAAATTGACATGTGGTGATTGTCAGAAATTTTGAAAGGAAGGTCCCCTAAAAGGTATACCAGAAACTCATTTTATGGATGTGGCTCACATTAATTTTTGCACCTTAGAGGTACCAATATTTTAATTCTTTCTAAAAAGTTATTCCTGTCAGCATTTTTTTCTTGCTTAATCCTTTAAGCCCTAAGAATGATCAGCATCAAATTTCTCCTTGTAATATTAATGCCTTATCATTCGAAAAGGTCATGATCACACAAGATGAGTTCTCTTGATATCCAAACAATTTCTCCCCACTACTTCTGTAGGAAATGTATAGGACTAGAAATGAGAATTTAAATTTTGATATATTAGGGCTCAAAGGGTTAATGCCCTAAAGGTATCAGAATAACTATGGCAGTAATTTTTTTTATTAAAACACAGTAAGTGTTTAATCAGGGAAGTAAAATATCAGGGCCTTCTTGTAGCAATTACATTGTATATGTTAAAGAAATTGAAATTCACATGCATGCTTACATGAGAGAGAGAGAGTTTGGGAGAATTAATTTAACCTTTTAAGCCCTAGTCTGCGAGCAAGCTCTCGGGGAAACCCTGAGCCCGAGCCCGCGAGCTTGCTTGCAGGCTATTTAACAGATTCTGTGCAGCTCTAAACAACCTCTAATTTCATTGGACCTGGGTATCACGCAGCTCTATTGTTTTCAGGGCTAGGGTCTATTGTTGTGTTGTTTGTTCTATTGTTTTCTCAGCAAATCAGAGAAGACCTTGTAAGAGCTGCATACTGCCCCCTATTTAAACCCCAATAGTGATCAACATCAAATTTCTCTTTGTATAAATATCAATGCTTAATCTTCTCCCCACCACTGCAAAAAGAAATGCATGGGGACAAGAAAGGAGAATTTGTTATTTGATGTTGGGGGTTAAAAGGTTCAATATGTGGAACTGAGCCACAGTCAAAGTTTTCCATAATTCTCCCAAAATAAAATTATGTTCTCGAGTGTTTGCATCAGGCAATAATTAAATTTCATTGTCTTTGTACCATGTAATACACCTTATTCCAAAATGGCAGCCAATTTATTATTCTTTTATAGACATGTTAATTAGCTCTCTTGGCCTCATTTTTGCTTGAAAATTCCTTTGTATTCTGCACATGCTGACGAGGCCAAGAGGGCTAATTAAAATGTATATAAAAGAATAATAAATTGGCCGTCATTAAGGTGTATACCAGCATTCAAATTGATTTATGGTATTGGTTATTGACAGGATATTTTGTTACCACACGGCTGACTCCTGATTCAGAGAAGAATAACATCAGGGGGGACTACATGCTGTGTATTACTGAGGGGGAGGTGGTACTGCAGTCTGTTGACAGGAGTATTACTGTAGTCACTTGGCCTGTAGGTCATTTGCGAGCATTCAAGAGTGAGCCTCATGCTGTTAGTGCAGGGGCAAAGGACATGCAACTGCTTACACTTAACGTTGGCAGGTAAAGGTAGTCAATATTTGCAGGTTATTGGAGACCTTCAGAATTTAGTGAGAGTACGAGACTCAGTGGGAGTATATGACTTTCGAATTTCAAACCTGTCAAGTTCCCAGAGCTCCTGATCCCTCTTGTGGCTCTGTATTTGTTTGCATGATACTAGCACAAATCTCATTCCGGTATGAGTTCATCCCGGTAGCTGCACCGGATCGAGATTCTCGTACCACAAAAACTAATACAGGGGTGCTTACCATTTAGCCAAAAAAGGTCTTTCCCGTTTCAGAATGGAACATTGGAAATTTACGTACCATTTGAATTTAGAAAAATTCAAATCGCTGAATCGAGTAAATGGCCTGGGTACCAGGATGGGGAAATGTAATGTATAACTGGCAAGTGCAATCTCATCGGTTGGTCGGTAAATTTGGAAAATCGGTTACCATTATGTAATGGTCACCCCAACCGGTTTTTCCTGCAAATGGTAAGCACCCCATGTAAACACGGAACGTCCACTCGTTTCGGTATGAAATCCGGGAATAAGTTCGTGTTCCAGTATCCTGTATGATGCCTAGTGATGTTGGATGATGTCTAGTTCCATTAGATGATTTCTAGGGAAGTTGATTAGGTCTAGCAACGTGCGATGATGTGTAGTGTTGTTCCATGACGGGTGGTTAGGATTGGTGGTGGTTTAGGGGACAACATTGTTATTGATTTTCAATTTGGTGTACTGGAACACGAACTTATTACCTGAAATCCTCTCTTAAGTGCTTGCTATTTAGCCAAGAAAACTGGTATTTTCGGTTGCAAAACAAATGGGACGGTTGATTTTCTGGGAATTTCGGTTGAACTAGTGAACCACCTTCAGAATCGACAGGAATTTCTCTTACCATTTGACCATTTCTCTCGGTTCCATTGTAAGCGACATCTCTTTTGGTTGTTTCGTTTTGACTACTTTATTGAGCTAGCATGAGATCCGTATTGGGAAAATATTGGTCTCATTCGGCTCGCTCCATAAACTTGCAAAAAAAGAACGAGACCAATATTTTCCAATACGGACCGAACAAGCTAGTTCAATAAAGTTTTTATTATTATGGCCCTTTTAAAATTTTGCTGATAAATTAATACATCCGTTCTCGGCAAACACGCGCGCCAAAGTTAAGCATATACTTTGCATTTTTCAGGCCACTATCGTAACAGTTTAAGCGAAATTATTCGAAAAAAAAAACATGAAGAAAAAGTGTTTCTACTTAATAAAAAAGTTTTCTTTGTTTAATGTTTCATAAAAGGGATTTTGCAAAGTTAATTCGCGAGCGATCCATCTTTGCGGTCCGCCTCAGGGAACCAATCAGAATGCTCCTTTCCATCACAGACCAGTTCAGCCATGTAATAAATAGGGCTACGACCTTGCGTGTTAAAATTTGAAACAATTTTGTCTCCAAATTGGTCAAATGATAAAATATTTATTGATTAAGTTAGGTTGGGCGGATGCGAATATATTTGGCACCAGTCATGGCGCACGGACCGAGTGTAACGTGCGGCACGACCTCGAGCCAAATATGTTTCCATCCGGCCCTCCCACTCAGTTCAAACCAGTTTGATTTTGTTTTCCTTTGTCTTAGATTCTGATAATGAATCTGAGACAAAGGAAAATAACAATTAAACTGGTTGGAAAATTTCAAACCAAAGAAAAATTTGAACCACAACCCACTTACTTACCCTATGATATCCTTAAACACCTTTTGCACTCTGTTTTCGTTTAAACAGTCGCAGTGCTACTGGTGTAGGACTTTTTCAGTTCTTCACTAAACATGGCGAAACCATTGCTGATGAAATCCGCTGGCAGTCGCAGCACGCATTCAAATCAGCGGAGGAGAAGCGTAAAGCTTTCGTTCTAAGGAGAACTTCAACGAACGGCGGCAGTAAATCTCCCCCGATCGTTAATCCGGCCAAAAAGCTCCCAAGAACCATGACCGCACCTGCTGACAAGTTAACAAGCATGCTGACGAAAAAAGACCGGCGTCCTTTGATGGACAGCCCTAAGAGATCGCGCGCCGGAACGGATCCTACCATTGTCAGAAAAGTCAAACAGAACGGTGCCGATGTTGCAGCAAACGGGAATGCTAATGGTGAAACCAGTGAATCTACAACAAGTGATGAGACTCGACCCCGATCAGCAACGGATTCCTCTGTCGAAAAGACAGGCGATGATGAAGTGTTTCTTACCCAGTCAGCATACTGTGAAATCAATTCTGGTGACAAAGAGGAGCCTGATGCTAATGACAGTAGCGCTTACATTGATCTGCTTTCAGACGACACCGCTGAGCCTATTCACATTTCCGACCCAGTTCCCTCCCGGAAAACGTCCAACGGGTCACAAACAAGTACTTGCTCAATAACCAGTGACGACGGGAGCATGCGTAATTGCTCTTTACCCAGAAACTTTTCAGGCCAGGGTTTGATTCCTGAAGAAAATGAGATGGACTCCGAGGGATACATAAAATGTGAAGCGCTGCAAGCAGGACCAGGGGAAAATAGCGTTGATGGAAGCGGAAATGTTGGGGTTTTTATGGCATCTGAAATTGTTACCGAAAATCAACTGTTCGAAATGTCAAGCGCTCAAAGTCGAGGCTACTCAAACTCGCCAGCTGACCTAATCACGCATAAAACTGGCGGGCTGGAACTTTCGTCATTCAACTCGAAGATAAGTCGAAAAATGCGGGACAATTTAGTGTCTCAAATCAGAGATCCCAGTACTTTCCCGCCAAAACCGAAGTTGGAGAGGGAAGGCGCGCTAAAGTCGGAAAATGTTTTCCCGCCAGCATCTAGAACAGTCGAGGAAGAACCTCGTCTCCATGCTGATTCTGATTCAGGGCATACGCTGTTAGAGAAAGCCAGAGATCCCGAATCCTCCAAAAAGCTGTTAGATCAAATTATCGCTCAGATGGAAAAACCTCAGCAGCATGACGTCACCGAACTCTTCCCGGCATCAACACGAAAACGAAACAGTATTGGAGCAATGTCTATGGAGACTGTGCGCGAGGCCCAGCAGAAAGCTAAAGGAAGTCATAGTCATAGTTTTTCTTTCAAGAAACATTCTGTGATTGAAAAGAGCAAGTCAACTTGCGAAGTATTCGGCTTATCGCGAGCATTAAGCCCCGGGCCTCCGCCCGTGCCACTTCGTCCAGACTCTGCTGCGGTGGCCCGGAGACGAGCGTGTTCCTCTGTGGGTGACATTTCTGAGGAGTTGCACAAGCGGCCGGATTTAATAGCCGCGCATCGCCCCAACACGTTTTTCGCTAAGGGCATGAAGAGTGTTAATCCGCAAACTTTGATGGCACCGCTAAGGACCAACATTACTGGTGGTCATCTCACCGGCGAAGCTGCGATACACGCGCGTCTCATAGAGAAAACTGAGATACGAGATGAGCTGGCACAGTCCAACACTTCTAGAGGTAAGGCAGGAGAAGATACCTCAACTTGTTTGATTGCTAACGGAGGAAACACCATCTGTCCGATTGCAGACGAAGCAATTCCTAACAGTGCAGATTCCCTAGAGAAGGGTCGTGTTCGATCCTCAGAACATTTGGACGAAGAGGCGCATGGTGAAATGGCGAAACGTAGAGATTCGAAAGCGAGTAAGTTTGTGAAGAAAGTGTGGAAGCTCGCTCCGAAACCAAGGCGAGGAAGCAACGAGTCGCGAGACATTTACGACGAGTATTCGGGCTCTTCGGAAAGACCTCGTAGAGAGTCACTTTCTCCGGGTGATGCCGTGGATTTGCAAGGACGATTTTCAGGAAGTGAAACTAACTCGCCTGAAACGTCCCCGCAGATGAAGAGAAAAAACTCCAAAACGTCACCAAAAGGTGTGCGGAAGACATCCAGTGACGAGAAATCGAAAAAAGACAAAGAGTCGTCGGCTTCAAAGATATTGCGCAAGGTGACCAAAGGTGACTTAAAGAAGGATGATTCTAATCATAAAAGCCCTGTTAAGAAGGTCTCCAGAGATGAATCACCCAAAAAAGATGTGTCATCAAATAATAACATCTCAAAACCTTTGTCTCCTATTCCTCATAAAGCTGCAGCGCCCGAAAGAAACAGGAAGATTTCAAATGACGAAAAAGCAAAAGAAAGCCATGAAAATCATAAGATGATTGACAGATTTCAACACACTGATGACCAACTGGGATCTGTGTCAGAAAGCCAGCGCTCACCAACTGACAGCGTCGAAGACTCCGCGCCTGCCCTCCCCCCACGGAAGAAGTTTGAACCCCCTCCTCTCCCTCCAAGACTATCTAAATCATCACCTTCCCTCAACTCGATTACGTCTCCTGTTCATTCCACCTCACCCCATCACAGTACTCGTGCGCCGCAACCCACTGCTCCATCCACAAGGGAGGGGAGACTTCACAGTAGCAGCAGCGGTAGACGACATAGTAGTAGTAGTGGGCAAAAAGAAGAATTTTTGCCGCCTCCACCCGTTCCTCCACGAAGCAGCCAGTCTCCAGAGCCGAAAAAAACCCAGTCAACAAATGAACAACGATCGTCTGGGCGAGCACCTGTCATTCATCTCACGTGTTCGTCACCGGAAAATCGAGACGATGCTTTTGAAAAGCAGAATTCAGGTGAGTGTAGGGCTGGTTGTTACATTTTAAAGGAAACTGTTTTGGTGTCTTGACAGGCAGGTAAAAATAACATTCGGGGTTCGTCTTTAACTCGTGAATACGAACGCGAAGCGTTGAACGAGTTATAGCAGACGGGGACAAATATGCACATTTTCACTCCATCCATCAGGCCCCGGTTGTTCAAAAGGTGGATAGCGCTATCCACCGGATAAATCACGATCCAGTGGATAAGCATTAACAAAATCTTTTGTTTTATCCGTTGGATAGTGATTTATCCGGTGGATAGCGCTATCCACCTTTTGAACAACCGGGTCCAGCTGTAAACCATTCTTGGTATTTCCGCTAAAAAGTGCATAAGGCTTGCGCATATATTTTGCCTGTTCCAAATGCGACAGGTAGTGGTCACCATGGCGACGACGTTAGTGGGAGGGGAGGGTGGGAAGTTGGACGTAGGGGGTGGGGGTCGGGTGGTCGGTGGAGCATGCGAGGCTAAACCTCCACAGTGAAGAATATTACGGTATATTTAGGAAAGGCCGGCCTTTGATCGTTGTTGTGAAGTAGTATAATTTTCCTAGAGTGTTTACCACCTTGGCATCATCTGTTCTCCTGAATTTGTATTGAAATGTTAAAAAATAAATAATAATAATAATAATAATAATAATAATAATAATAATAATAATAACGATCGAGATGGCTGTCCTGTTAGTGGTGTCTGTTTGTTTGACCACACAAAGAATATTTGAGTTGAAGTGTGAATAAATCTTTAACAATTTTTAATTCTTATTAAATTGCAGATTCTGAGGAAGGTACAACAAATGCGACATCTGATAAGGTAATGTAAGCTGTTGAGTTCATCGATGTACAGTTCTATATTAGTTGGTAAAGGTGCTGCTACAAGTCACAATTTTTCGTCTCGCAAAAAAGATTGTTGCAAGTTGCACGTACAATGTTACACATTACAATTTCCATGTAACTTGCCTCGCGAAAAATAAAATGGGGAAATTGAAAAATGACACATCTGTCGCCCATTCCCAGGGGACATTTTCACCAACATCACAAACAATCGACGAGTGCGCGATACAATTCGACGTTCCAAGGTTGCGCGGGAGATTGGTTCAAGTTACGTGTCGCAAAGCATCATAGGGCTTTTTGAGGAGTCACAGTCCAAGGAAATATCGAAGGAAGTTGAGTTCTGCACATTCTTTCTCCCCCAGGGAAGTGATCTCCACAAATCCTAATGTTTTGTGCATCCGCCTCGCTTTAGCATCACTCGGCAACGTGTGACACTTTATATCTGGCGAGTTCCTCCAGTTATTTATGCATCCTGCTGATCCTGGCACACAACAATTAGATAATAATAATAATAATAATAATAATAATAATAATAATAACAAATATTTAACAAATAATAATACTAATAATAATAATAATAACAAATATTTATACAGGGTAGCCACTTCAGTTATACAACTGTTATCAGTGTGGGCCCTGTAAAATAAAACTAAAATAAGAAATTTACAGAAAATTTATATATACAATTACGGATAAAAAGATAAAGATAAAGATTTACCCATGTTTCCCCTATTCCCTGTAAACGCTATATCAAACACTCAGACAATTTAGCACTTTGTAAATTGGAAGCTGACTGCTGCACATACCATGTTAGAAACAGCTTTGTAGGATGTATTCTTTAGTTTTTTGAATTTTTATGACGTCATGTGCAAACCCCCAATAGCTACACTTGTAAATTACACTTGTAAAAGTTTTATTGAATTGACCACTGGACCATTATTTTCAGATTTCTAGTGTTACAAATGTGTTTTTTGGCTTTTCAAAGTGAAACTAAAAATAGTTGACATAGCGCCTTTAAAGAATGTGGCGACACAAGTTGTAAAGAGCCATGTTACACGTGTTGTGCAACTTGAGAATTTGTTGCAAAAAGTAGAAAACGATTCACCTTTTTGTGCAACTTAAAAAAAACAAAAATTCAGTTGTACGAGGTGGTGTTACTTGTACAAATCGTGCTTGCAACGTGCAACAATTTTTTTTCTTGCGAGACAACTTGCGCGAAAAACTGTTACATGAAACAGCACCTTTTCATCTACGTTGTGTTTTTACGGCATTCGATCTTGTGGCATGTGCAGATAGTTCGTAGTCGTTAACCCAAAAATACAAAATTCAGTTGTAAACCATTTGTGGTCTTCTAAATATAAGGCGACTTTGATTGAGTTGATTGCAACTGAATTCTATAAGACACATGATAAGAGTATCACATGATAAGAGTATCACATGATAAGAGTATCACATGATAAGAGTATCACATGATAAGACTATCACATGATAAGACTATCACACGATAAGAGTATCACATGATAAGACTATCACATGATAAGAGTATCACATGATAAGACTATCACATGATAAGACTATCACATGATAAGACTATCACATGATAATAGTATCACATGATAAGAGTATCACATGATAAGACTATCGCATGATAAGACTATCGCATGATAAGACTATCACATGACAAGACTATCACATGATAAGAGTATCACATGATAAGAGTATCACATGATAAGACTATCACATGATAAGAGTATCACATGATAAGACTATCACATGATAAGAGTATCACATGATAAGAGTATCACATGATAAGACTATCACATGATAAGAGTATGACTATCACATGATAAGACTATCACATTATAAGACAATCGCATGATAAGACTATCGCGTGATAAGACTATCACATGACAAGACTATCACATGATAAGACTATCACATGAAAAGACTATAGACGGACTTGAGCGGTTTTCAATTGAACCTCGAAAGGAATTTCGTATTTGCTTTGGTTTTACTTATTGGTTAAGAAATCTCGCGCCACTTTTAATAACAAATCAGAAGTAAAACCAAAACCAATCGCGACTTGTTCGCACGCGTTTTTTCGCGCTTGGCGCCGGCTACATGTGTTTTCTTTGAGTTCAGATTGTTTCACTAAATTTTCTGCGTCAGAGCAATTACTTCGGTTTTGACTTTACGACACTCGCTTAAAAACCGCTGTTATAGTGGGGGTTAGTTATGATATCCATGTCTTGTCCTATTATCTAGATATTTTATACCAAACTGGTTGGAACGTTTAAGAACCAACTCTGTTGTTGTGGTTTGCCCTGTTTCATTCGTGGCTTAGTCCATGCATGATGACATCCCACTTAACCAATAACTGCTGTTGTGGTGCCAGAGGTCGAGTGAGAGCAAGCTACCTCGGACTATCTAAGGGTATACTTCTGTAGGCGCCTCGATATGCTGACATCCGATCTCATCTCTCGGTAGAATTGGAAAGGCTGTAACTATCGCCATCAGCGTGCAAGTTCACTCGGGTTTTTGAGTTGAGTGTAGTGCAAACAAGTCGCGATTGATTTTACCTCAGATTGGTTGAGAAAGTGGCGGGAGATTTTTTAGCCAATCACAAAGCGTAGCAATGCAAAACCAAAGCAATACCGAAATTATTTTCTATACTCATTGAAAACCGCTTTAATGTAACGTGCTGTAGTACCACTTGTCTCACCGTGATCCTGTTTGCTTTTCCAGACTCCAGAACAAGGCCCTCCAATTTTGTCAGCCACTCACCAGTCACCAGAATCACTGTCGCATCCAGTTCCTTGTCGACCGCCCAAAAGCGAACGAAGGACTCAGGCGAAAGAGTTCTTCCGCACCCATGCCAGTCAGCGAGTTTACGTTCCGTCATCAGACTCTGATGGCGGTGAAATGGAGGATAGCGACTTCCCTCCACACTCTCCTCGTTATGGTAACATAGATGAAATCAGGATGACAGCAATAGGAGCAAGCGAAGAAGAGAGCGTACCTCATGGGGCAACTCATCCCCAGAGCGCGGAGTCTAATCGCACCGGTTCGCCTCCCGTGAAGTTGAGTATGGAGGAAATACGTGTGATAAAATCACAGAGAGAAGCGATGCATCTGAAGATTAACTTGATGAAGGAGTCATCAGTTGATGAAGACATTGCGTTCGAAAGCGATGATGCTGAAGATGTCGAAGAAAAAAGCAAACCGAAGAGACCCAGCACTCCTCTGAGTATTCAAAGAAACGTATTGACGCTATCCAGTGTGAGCATTAATTAAGTTTGAAGGTCTTGTTACAAGACACAAGGCGTTCTTTTTTGCACTAGCAACGCAATGCTAAGGTGAAAGATCACGCTGCAACTGAAGCGCGGAAGTAGATTGTTCTGGTCTCCCTGCAAGTCGTTTTTTTAACCCTTTAACTCCCAAGAGTGCCAAACATCAAAATTCCAGAAAAATCCCAAATTTAATTTTGAAAAACATTGAAAAACAAATGGTACCATGCAAAAGTACTGCCGAGGAGGTTTCGTTTGAATGTTCACACCATAGGATTTCATCCACAGACTTAAAAGTTAAAACAAATGGTACCATGCAAAAGTACTGCTGAAGAGGTTTTATTTGAATGGTCACACCATAGGATTTCATCAACCGACTCAAAAGTTAGAACAAATGGTACCATGCAAAAGTACTGCTGAAGAGGTTTCATTTGAATGGTCACACCATAGGATTTCATCAACCGACTCAAAAGTTAGAACAAATGGTACCATGCAAAAGTACTGCTGAAGAGGTTTTATTTGAATGGTCACATCATAGGATTTTGTCAACAGACTCAAAAGTTAGAACAAATGGTACCATGCAAAAGTACTGCTGAAGAGGTTTCATTTGAATGGTCACATCATAGGATTTTTTTGACTGACTCAAAAGTTAGAACTACACTTTATGTCCCCATAATTGACTCTGGGAGTGAAGGGGTTAAAGAAAGAGGACCACCCCCTGTTGGGCGGGTGCTAGTTATTTTTACCCAGGCAAAAAGATTTGTTTTCTTGCATACTCCAAGCATACACAGTGTTGAGTAGCAAAGTCTTTAAAACGTCTAACTACTTACCACAAACGTCAGGGGCGTTCCCAGCCTTTTTGCAAGAGGGGGGGGGGGGGGGGGGTGCATCTCGTCCGAAATCAGTCACTCAAGACAGTTCAGTTACAAAGGCATTCAATACGCATGTGCATGGCACGTTCAGGAAGGAAAAAAAAGCACCAACTTCCCATTTCTCGCTTTCACATTGAAATAGTCGATTTTTTGTAAGGGTTCGGTTGTCAATTTTCATTAATCTTCCGAGATTAGGGGAGACGGAGGAGGGGGGGGGGGGGGGGAGGGGGGAGGGGGGAGGGATCTGGAACCCTCCTGCGTGTACGCCCCTGAACGTCTTTTGGTAAAATGTACTCGTCGAGGTTATTAGGAAAACGGTTCCTGTTTTTATTGCCCATGATAGACATGGTAACGTTAATTGCGATTACCGTGTTTGTAGTTTGTCGTTGACTTGGCTGGGAGTAGCTGGCTTTCATTGCCATACATTTTGGTATCGGTCAGAACCCTGGAAAACGCAATGCTATTTGAAAATATAATGAAATAAGTATTTAAAAACCCTAGGAAAACAGTTTTTTGCGAAAAGTCGTTAGGGTTCTCTTTTGCGATTTGGCACTTGTCATTATTTTTATTATTATTTTGTTATTATTTTATGGTTATTATAACTATTATTATTTCAGACTCGGTAACGAAAGGAATTGTGCAATATTTATGTGACTTTTTAATGTGGAAATGTTCGGGTTATGCAAATATACTCAGTCACATTATAGAAAGGTTTAGGAGGAGTGAAATCTAAAATGGCTACATTTTGCGCTTGGCGTGTATATATATATATATATATATATATATGTATATTGATATTTCACTTGTCATTGAAAGGAAAGCTTTTCAGTGTCAGCCATTATGAACCTCGCCTTTATGTCTTAACCATTCCCCTTGGGGAAGAAGTGGAAGAAGAATAGGGAAAATAATGGTTGTAGCATGTCATCTCCCCCAGGGGACTCCCATGTTAAAGTGACGGGGGTGCTCGTGGTACCTTTTAGGGTGATAAAATCTAAAATAACCACCGTTAGAATTATCGCGGAACATTTAGGACATTGAGCCGAAAAGAATAACAGGAACTGTTGTTGTTTAAGAGTGGAAAGTATTTGAAGGAATCGTCTCTAAAAATTGTCAGTTCATGTGTTGTTTTAGAATTGGTACATGTACCTCCCAGGGGTAAAAATCAATTTGAGCCACGGCCATCAAACGACATTCTGGTATACTTAGGGTGTTTTTCGAAAATCTCCGACGAGCACCCCCGTTATTTTTATATGGGAGTCCCCACGGGGGGGGGGGGATTTATCTCCAGTAGCAACTGTCACTCAGTTTGTGTCGGCAAAACGTACCGTATGGAGAGAAGTAATTTCCGTTTATCGACATTGTGCGATTGCAAAGCAATGTTGAATATTTTTCCCTTGGAGGGAGTTAATGTTACATAAAAAATACTTAGGAATTATTTACAGTTAATATGGAAAATAGTCCGGAAAACTTACTCAAGTCATGTATATATGAAATGGCCCGAAGCGTGTTAAAATTAAGTGAATTTAATTGGAATGCATTTGATAAATATAAGCTTAAAGCCGTTAAATTAAAATGTTAGCTCGTTATATTTAAATTTACAATTTTAATGTGTAAAGGTATTTTAATGACAGTAAATGTAAAAATCCTAAATATTTATTGGCAGTTGAGGTATTGGTGTCATGTACGATTAAATGATCAATTACATTATATTGATTTATCAAGGAAATAAATGTCTGATCATTTTATCTGGAGTGGTTTGTTTGTTAAGACCCTGAGCACAGTTAATGAAAGGAAATATGAAGTCCGACATGCGTATTGCTCGCACTCTCACAGGACTAAGTGAAGTGTCCAAACTTATTTTGTGGCAAAGTGACATGGGGGCTCCAAAACTCAATGGTCCTCAAAGTACAAAGGCATTCAAAATTTCACAAGCGCTTTAATAACATTTTTTTAAACATATTCATTTCATAAGATTGGCGCTACACAGTTCATATCTATTATGATTTCAAAATGCACGTCGTGTTCAGGAAGCAAACATTTTTGAAATTAAAATGTCAACTTCGTAAAATAGAACCAACTTCCCGTTTCTTGTTTTCACAATTAAATACATGTAGTCTGCCGCTTTCTCGATTTTTTTGTAAGGATTTTGTTCTCAATTCTCATTAATCTGCGAAGAAAAGGGGAGTAGTCTGAACGCCTACTTCGAGATGTCTGTCTCAAAGCAACTCTTGGGCTGCTCGAGAATTTGTTCAATAGGTTTTCTGGACGTATTTCTTGAAACGTTTTTGCCCTTCATAGTCTGGAAAAGCTTTCGCGTCAACCGACTCGGATATAGTTACCTTATTTTTGGTCTGTTCAGTTACTCTTTTTATCTGAATATTGATCTGTGAACTTGATACTTAGATCTGGCTAACTGTTAGTGGTTAGTTAAGTATTTATCTTCGTTTTAGTACGTATGTTAGTATATTTTTATTAGTATTTTACTTTATATATTTGTTTCTTTAGTTATTGGGGTATTTTCTTGTAACTGAAAACCCTTGTAGGAAGTCCCAATAAAGTATGCATTGAACTCCAAAGGTTGCGATATTTTTTCTTAATCATAGACTGTGCTGTTCTTGTCAGAAACTAAAGCGTTGTCACAATCTGGTGACCCTTTCTCATTCCCAGAATTTGGGAAGAATTCTAAATTTGAAGATGGCTGCCAACAAGGTTGAATAGCGTGTCACCACTAAACCAGCAATGTGGGCCGCGTTATTCAACAATGTTTATAACGTTTAGCCGGCACTTTGCGTTCGGAATCAACCAGTGCTTGATCCCAAACCCAACACTATTTCACGCATTCAAAATGGCGACGCGTGGAATATCAGGAAAGTCCCGTTATAGTCAGAACAACAGGCGCTTTTGTGGTGCGCGAACGCGAACGCGCTTATTGCTTACGCACCCTATAAGCGCCTGCGCGTTGTTCGCGCTTCGCGTTCTCGCAAGTGCACGCTCCAGGAAAGTCAAAGAAAGAGGAATGACAGACAACGTTTTTGAGAATTTTTGTTTTAAATTAGTTAAAAAATTAATTTTAATGACGCTCTCGCTGCACTACAACTTTCTCTGATTATTTTTATGA
Organism: Dendrophyllia cribrosa; assembly: GCA_024195265.1. NCBI lineage: Eukaryota > Metazoa > Cnidaria > Anthozoa > Scleractinia > Dendrophylliidae > Dendrophyllia > Dendrophyllia cribrosa. Next base: position 50,840,364 of record JAJLRJ010000001.1, on the reverse strand, counting down.
TTATCAGCACTAAACATGGATTAAATACAAAATTACCAACAATATAATTAATTTCATTTCACAGATATTGGATATCAAAACCACCGTGCGCCATCGCACTTATTTCTAACCATTGCAATTTCTTCTGATGTAGGGCGTCCGAAATAAATAAATCCTAAAAACGACTCCCAAGGTCACACAAGGTAAGATGTAAAAGATAAAAGAACAGTGGCGGATCCAGGGGAGGTGCCCGGACGCCCGGTGCCCCCTCCCCCCCATTATTCACTCCGGGTCTCCGGGTCCCCCCTCTTACGAGTCTGTATCCTCCACTGAAGAACATAGTAAAAAGAGAAAGATCTGAGTTTTGGTTTCTACCAAGAGGATAAAAAGAAACAGGAAAAATAAACATTCCTTTCAAGTAATATAACACGTCCGTCGGCTAAGGTTATTTCTACAAGCAACTTCTCGATATACAGATTCTGCAAATTCGCGATTTAGAGAACAATCATTAAATATGGCTGGTAAAGAAAAAAAATTCTACCATTATATAATAATTGCTGTGCTAAATAAAGACATCATGGTTGTGATTACGAGAATTTCCTTGACCAACCAAGAAATGTAATAAATTCTAAGAACGTAGTATCATCAGATTTGTAACGTATTTTAGCAACACTGCGACATTCAAATGCATGTAAATATATTATCTTTCAGTTTTGGCTGTTCAAGACCTTTGTGTTTTTACAAATTTCTAGGTTTTTTATACTGACGGTCAACCCTATTTTGACATTTACAGGACGGACTTGAAAGATCAACCGTCCTTTGAAAAGTTCAGCAAACGAACCTCGTTCCCAGGGTCCTCCTCTTCATACCATGGGGACGAGGTTGTCAGCAAACAATACATTATCATTCACAATATCGTTCACTTTCATTCACAACATCATTCACAGCGGTCAAACGCGCAGTGCATGCGCCAAAACGTTGCCGGAAGAGTAAGCAAGAAAGATAGAAGAAAGATGCGCAAAAATTAACAGCCAAAGTAAATTTAGAATTTGTTTACTTCCTTCTTCGCCATAAAATCTTAAGCTCAGATGATTTCCAATTATAATTTAATTTCGCATAATTCTCTTCAAAGAAGGAAAAAACGGCCCATTTTTCGCTCATGCATTCTGTGACGTCTAACCGCTGAAAAGTTGAAACCATTATCAATAAAAACAAAAAATGCCTTGCACTTCAATTATGCCTAAATACTAATAACAGATGGACGCCAGTAAAATTGTAATCAAAGGCTCCAATGAGCCAACTCATGAATACCCCCCGCCCACCATTTTGAACGCGGAGAAGGCCTGGGACGAGGTTGTTACAATAACCCTTATGCATGATGACGTCACCAGCTCAAAATTCACCACCAAGCCTCGTTTGTACTACATTCCTTGCAAAACTTTGACAAGTTCACGTTGTTTTTAGTGGGTATTCTTTTCAACTTTGCTCCTTTGAGAATACATTGATGAGATTGCAACGGGTTTACACTTCGAAAGCAAAGCTTGGGGGTGAAATTAGCTAGTCTGACGTAAACATGCAAGGGCTATTGGAGAAAAACCCTCCAAGTACTGTTTTGTTGTTTGAGCCAGGACAGTGATGAGAATATCACATAATAACATTTTACGGAGAAAAGCATATCACCGCTTTCCTTCCTTATACGCATTAAACTGAGCTAAAAGAACTTCTGAAGTATCAACGCCATTAATACCACTGAAATATATACATTTCTTATGCTCATTGATCTAACAGAAGGTTGGAAACGATTAATCCCACTATTTATAGTTAAGACCTCTGCTTATTTCTGTGATCAAACTCCACACTGCTGTTCAGCTTTTCGCCATTCCCATCCCCAGAAACCGCGATTTTTGTGCGTAGCACAAAGAATCAACAAATTTTCTAGTGCAGCTCGCTTTGACAGATTTTTAACACTGCCTAACTGTATATTTTTATCCTCAGACTTTGGCAGTTATGCCCAGCGTTCGGCCTCTGGGGATACGATAAAAATGAACAAATACGAAGTCAAAAACAGAAATGATTTTGATTCAAAGCTGTTTTCGCATTATGGACCGTTGATCACAAAAAAGCTTCCAATTTAAATTGATTTATCATTAAAAATATGTTGGTTTGTCTGGCTTATATACGACTCGCAAACCAATTTATGGGCTAATACACTGTTAAAATATCATATTATTGCTATCATTATTTCTTAATTATTAAACTGCAACTATTTACTTCACTGAAACGGTCGTTTTACACAAAATTATTTCGGGGCGCATAACGGAGGGAAACTTACAGAATAAAACAATTCACTAATTCTAGTAATTTCAGCAACATTTATGAAAAGTGATTTTTGGCGATAATGTAAAAGTAAAAGTCGTAACAAAGATAAGATAAGATAAGATTAGGCGCTTTTTTTAAATTGTAATTACCGTTTTACACTGCAACCGAAGTCGACGTGTTCAAAATCACGAGCCAGCTGATGACGTTTTTCCAGTTTGTGAGGTTGCTAGGTTACGACAGGGACGTTGCAAGGGTACGAGACTTTAAATACCACAAAATAACCATTCTTAAAACATAAGATGATGAATGAAACTGTCGAAAGAATAATGTGAACTAAGTAAATAAAAATATGGGATATGGAATGGGACGCTGAAATTTGAACCCTATATCGTCTTGTTCTGTACACTGAGAAAATAAAGTTTTCTGTTTGAATATTGGGCAGCACACGCGAGGTGAAACAATGGTTGACTAAAAGTCCTTGTCCCAGCCAGTGGTATCATCTGGAGGCGTCTCGTCATCAGGAGGGTAGTCGTCGAAGTTTGATGCGTCTGTTGGAGACTTGATCTGAATGGAAATGAAAACGGTGTAAATCAAAGGCTCCTATAGCCAACTCGTGAATACAACCTTTGGACCCTCCCCTCCCCTAGACGTTTTGTTACACCTACCCCCCACCCCTTGTGTTTAATAATCAAAGGCTCCTATCAGCCAACTCGTGAGTACAACCTTCGGACCCTCCCCTCCCCTGGGCGTTTCTGTCCAGATCGACAGGGGTATCAGAGGTTCTTCAAGCCGTCACGCTACGGAGAAGCATTGCGTGACGGCTGATAGGATCCTAAAGGGATATGAAAATAAATCAACGAACCTTGGGAATGATTGGTGCTTGAAGTTTCCTCTGCCTCAAACCTTCCCAGTTAAAACCGTCAAACCACCTGAAAAGCAAGAGAAAACGTTTCAGATTACTTCCAAGCCCTAAGGCTATGTTCACACTTGGTGCCCGAGCACGGTTCCCGAGTAAGATTATCGCTGGGCACTAATGTGAACACACCATTTTTTCAAGTACCCACGCCAGAATTCGAGCACGGTGCCCGTGCCCGAGTACAAGGTCTCGACCTTGTACTCAGGCACTAAAGTGGGTACCGGTTCCCAGTGTGCACGAGTTTTGCTTTAGTTCCGAGGCACTACTCCCACAAACTACTGCTTTTCGTACCCACAATTCCTTATTACACTCAGAATGTGAACATGTTGATATCTTGAGTACCCAGTGTCTGAACGCAGTACCATTTTGTGCCGGTACCCAGGCACTAGTCCTCGGGCACCAAGTGTGAACATAAAGCAGACTCGAAGCAAAAGGCAATCAGTTGTTACTTACTTGTTTTTCATGATGTCCTTGAGACCTCCTTTCTGGTAGCCGAGTCGTTCAGTGGGGTTGTCTCTGTAGAACAAAGTGAGAAAAAAAAGTAAAAAACTGGGAGGTTATATATGGATTCTAAAACAATATTACCATAATTATAGTGAGCGTAACACGGCAGGGTTTTTTTACGGTAGAGTCTACCTTCTATAGCTCAGAAGGAGGTCGGACACTTATTGAGAATTATATAACGTAATGTCGACACTTAGAAACTTATTTTCAATAAATTTTTAAGTGTAAAAAAGAAAATCTAAAATCCCCACTGAGGATTGAACCTGTGACCTCAGCTAGGATTAGACTTACATAGCCTACCGTACCACTGTACCACCTAGCTTCTCGGGTTGCTTTGTCCTAAATTTAACTATATAAACTGCTGACCCAACCTCAACTGAAACCTAACCAGTTACTCCGTTATATAAGTCTCAATAAGGTATCGGACTTCCTTTTGAGCTCTGGAATCTAGACTTTACCTTTTTTTACAGGTCACATTCCACAGGTCACAATTAAATGTCCCTTGATATTTGTCCAAAAACAGTCTAAAAACTGTCCAAACAGTGCTAAAATCCTAACCCTAGACCTAAACAATATCTTCAGTGAAAACATGGTTCATTTGGGTGTATAATTCTTGTGACCTGTAATTATGACCTGTGGAATGTGACCTGTAAAAGAAACCTGTCTAGCGTAACAGGCGCGAGACGTAAAGCTGAATTACAGTCCGTACTGCGCAATCTCATTTTTTGTTTTGAATTTGTTGATATGTTACACTTCGGTAATAGCATACATGAAGTAAATGGGAATAAACCGTCAGTCCGCCGTTACAGCCGTTGTGTTTACGAATGCTCGATAAGCTGAAACGTCGGTTTGGGAAAACTTTGGGGTTCTTTTACTTGTTATTATTGTTTGGTTTGTCCCGTAATTTTCATTTTCGCTAGAAAACGTTCTTATTGCCGAGCTGAGATTGCGCAGTACTTCATCTTTAAGGATGCGAGTTTCGGGGAAGCACGCGAAACGCGCGAGAAAAATGAAAAAACACCTAAAATTTTACTTACCTACAGAGCTTCTTGATTAGAGTGTGAGCGTTCTTAAGGACCTTGCGAGGAAACTCAATCATATCAATTCCCTTGAGAATTATGTTGTAGGTCTTCATCGGGTCTGACCCAGTGAACGGAGGGCTGAGAAAAAGAAGAAATGCTTTTAAACCAATATTTACAGACAGTGGCAGATTACGTCTGCCGAATGAGTTACAAAGCCCGGCAGACGAAGCCAGTCATGGGTAAGATGGGTAAGTCAGAAGAAAACAAAAAACGTCAGAGGAACCCAAAAGGATTGTTTTGGTGAATTGAGTGTTCTAAAAACCTTAGATGTGTTTAATCACACCCTAGTGGTTTCTTCCATGTTACCCCAAACGTCATTTCAAGAAAAATAATGCCGTTTGTTTTTAGACAAATACTAAAAATGTAATTTCTTTAGCGAACAAAATGCCAGCTAAGATTTTTGAAAGGTAGTACTGCGGGGGACAGAGTGCCCCGGAGACCCAGGAGAAAAGGTTTGATGATAGCGATGACGATGACGACAATGATAATGACGAGAAAAACGACGATGGTTATATTGATGACGACGACGAAGATGCAAACGATATTGATGATGATGATGATGATGATGATGATGATGATGATGATGATGATGATGATGACACCTACCTGCCAGTCAAAAGTTCAAACATAAGAATTCCTAGAGACCAATAATCGGCTGAAAGGTCGTGGCCCTGGAGGGGGTAAAACAAATCAAAATAATTACTGAGCAAATATCGTAATGACTCGATTTAGCGCCCTCCTTTCAATGAAAGCCCCTCCTTGAGTGTCTTTTTGTTAACCCTTTTTAAATCCCTGAGGCGAATCCCCTTTTTTCCAAACTGGTAACTAAAACCTCTATCTCCATGTATCATATACTATTTGAAAGGTTTTGAAAAGTACAATTGCGTTAACTTATGTCATTTTTAATGGAGGAAGTTATGGCTTTGATAGAAATGGGTTTAAAGCATAAAAATAAAAACGTTTAGCAAAGTCCTCATCTTCATACATGGTAGGTATACCCCCGAACTATACCTCATTTTGCAGCTCTACGTGTCAAGAATACCATGCGTTCTATCGTAGAGCTCATATACATTAAGAAAAAATATTGAAATCAAAGTTTGAGGGGTGGTCAATCTTATCACATAAAGTATATGGGGGTGATTTTATGTATTCAATGGGTTGATCTTTCCAAGACTATTTTGGTGGCCAAGTTCATCGAAATTGACCAGATATTGAACAAGTTATGTGATTATGTGCCATATGACATTATCAGGGCTTAAAGAGTTAATAAGCGCCCCCTTTCTTATAAGCACCACCACCCCTCTCGAAGATGCTACGCCAGAAAGCTATGTTATCGAAGAAAGCGACATTGAAAACATTGAGGTATAATTGTGAATTATATTCTGACTATGCGAACCATTGTTACCGTTGTTCTGACTATCAAAAATGGGAATTGTATATTTTCTGTTATTGTTCATTTAAGTGCTTTTTCACGCTCGCATGTTTTTGCCAAAAAAGAAATAAGCACCCCCTCTCCAACAAGCGCCCTCGCAAAAGTAAATACGCGCCCCGGGCGCTAAATAGAGTCATTACTGTAGGAATTATTGCAATTATTGGAACGGGTGGGCTTACGAAACAACCAGAATCACACGAAGGTTTCCATAGTTACCTTGTTGAGGATGATTTCAGGCGCCACATACTCCGGAGTTCCACAGAACGTCCATGTTTTCCTTCCGGATCCTATTTTCTTTGCAAACCCAAAATCGACCTAGAAACACAGGCACACATTCGTCAAAAAGGCTATTTTACAGCGCCGGCATTGGGCGTGTTAAGCCATTACATCCTTCTCAACCTCGGTCATACGTAATATTGTTCCGATTTTTTAGTCTATAGGAATGACGAATCAGAGCATGAGGCGTGACCATTCGAATGAAAGCTTTTGTTTATTCGAAAGCAAGGCATTGCGTGATTTTCGCACTTCGCTAGATCACCAATACAAAATTCTAAAAATAATAAAATGAATAAATAAATAATTAGGAATTTCGGTGGAATCCACAAGGTGGCTCTTACTTCCACTGTTTCCGGATCGAATTGAAATTTGACTTAAGGAAGATCACGTGGCCCATTGCGAAAAAAAAAAACATTTTTCAAATCTATGTAGTGTACGTCGTCAGAAATGGAACCTCGTCCCCAGTACCTTCTCCGCCTTTCATTTTTAAAGCGGAGAAGGATCTGGGGATGTGGTTGTCCTGATGGTCTCACGTCCTATTCCAACCTCGTTCCCGCCGGGAGCAGAAACAAGGAGCGCTTTCCTTTTGTATGGAAAATCCGGTTGTTCCGGTGGTAAATCAAATGGAACAGACTTTTCCACTGGAAATTTTTCGGAAAAAAAAAGGAATACCTTCAGAGGTAGTCCTCTTGTCTCGTTTTTGCCGAAATGATCGGAAAATCCTGTACCATCTGCTGCGTCCCACTAGTGCCATGCTCCTTGATGAATTAAAGGCCATGTTTGTTATTGTAAATCGTCTCCTCAAGAAAGAAAAAGCAACCTGTTCCTTTTAACAGGAAATTCTACCTGTTTTTTCCATTCAAATGGAAAGCGCCCCTGGATACCCGTGAAATAGGGTGTGCTTTCTTCACAGGCATCCAACGAATCATTTTCGGTGGAAAGCTGTTCGGAACGCCTCAGTCGTCTTTAAATTTCGTAATAAATTAGATTAAAAACTAAAGTTTTCTTTTGTAAATTGTCGCCTCAAACTTTCGTAGCATCGGAAAATTTAACTCCTGTTGTTTTCGGAAGGGATAAAAAGTGTTCGGAAGATGTTCGGAAGCTGTTCGGCTTTCTTCAGTAAAATGTCGCCTCAAACTTTCGTAACATCGGAAAATTTAACTCCTGTTGTTTTCGGAAGGGATAAAAAATGTTCGGAAGCTGTTCGGTTTTCTTTAGTAAAATGTCGCCTCAAACTTTCGTAACATCGGAAAATTTAACTTCTGTTGTTTTCGGAAGGGATAAAAAGTGTTCGGAAGATGTTCGAAGCTGTTCGGTTTTCTTTAGTAAAATGTCGCCTCAAACTTTCGTAACATCGGAAAATTTAACTTCTGTTGTTTTCGGAAGGGATAAAAAGTGTTTGGAAGATGTTCGGAAGCTGTTCGGTTTTCTTTAGTAAAATGTCGCCTCAAACTTTCGTAACATCGGAAAATTTAACTTCTGTTGTTTTCAGAGGGACAAAATATGTCGTTTTGGGTGCGAAATTACTAAGGTCGCAGGGGCGGATCCAGGATTTTGAAATGGGGGGTGAAATTCACCTCAAAAAAGATATCAGAGAAATAAAATATTATTTATTTGAGAAATACTTTAGAAAAAAGAAAGAAAGGGTCTCAGAAAAGGGGGGTGAAAATTCACCCATTTCACCCCCCCTGGATCCGCCCCTGGGTCGGCTAGGACTTTCGAAAAGGTGAAAGAAGCTGGTAAATTCCCTGGATGACATCTCCTTTCCTACGATTTTCTGCCGCTGAATTATTCAGCTTAAAGAACTGAAAAGTTCGAACTGTATCAGCTTTCACTTAGTTTCATTTAAAGTCAATAAAAATGATATGAAAAAAAAGTACAACGCCATTCCAAGAGTTTTCTTAAACATTCACGTTAGTTGCCTCGGTTTCTTCCACTAGCCTCAGTACTTACCAATTTGCAGTAACCTTTGGCATCCAGAAGTAAGTTCTCAGGCTGCAAAAGAAATAATATCACGTTTTAACGTTTCAATGAAGTATACAGCTGGTCTGGCTGGTAGAACGTAACCTCTTTTCACCAAGCTTTGAGTCGATCTCGTCCCCAAGGTCTCCTAAAGTCACACCTAGTGAGTTTGGGACGAGAAGAGATTGGATATGACCACTCTCGTCTTGCCCCAAATCAAATAAATAGCGAATGGATGCCGGCCTGCTGGCAAATAGCAAATTACGCGACCTTAAAATATCCCTCAACAGGTGGTGAGAGAACAGCACGTGATTTGTTATTTGTGAGGATCTTCTTTTGGCTCATTTTTGAATACCAAGAAGACCCTGGGACCGGATTCACGGAGCCCTCCTAAGTTAAGACATATCCTAAGTATTGTTTCTTAACAATAGTCTACTGTTGGAATGACAATAGACTATTGTTAAGAAACAATACTTACTTGAGGGTTTCGTGAATCCGGCCCCTGGAGACGAACTTATTGCGCTTACCATTTGCCAGAACTGGCCGGCCAGAGCGGTCCGTTTGTAGATAGATAGATAACTTTATTAAAGTGCCATAGTTAATAGCAGTTGCCCACTAAGTAAGGACACTATTAATATCTAAGAATATTACAGAAAAAAATACCAATATACAATAACTATAAAATTAGTTAACTATACATAAAAATCATAAGATTATATCTACATTTCTCTAAATAAACTGTAATAAAAATTGGAAAAAGTATAAGGAGTGTAAAAATCTCGTACAGTTTCGTACTATGTATTAAAATATGCAACAATAAACTAAAAAGAGCATAAGATACAGTTTTTACAGTTGTTGCAAACAAAATCCTCTAAATCTAGCTTTCTAATAGCCTTTTTAAGAGCGTTAATTGATGGTACGTTCCGTATATTTAATAGAGTCTAGCTTTGACCAAAGTAGAGGTTCTAAGTATCTCAACGAGTGTTTGCCATAACTAGTTGTGTTGTAACTAGAATGTATCTTTTTGAAGACTTGTTCCTACAAGTCCATCATAAGGGTGCATACTATTTCCAAATTTACCAGTCTGGCCGACCAGTTCTGGCAAATAATGTAATAATATTTACGAATTGAGCGGTCCGGCCAGGCAGTTCTGACAAATGGTAAGCGCGCTTAATGAATGTATTCGTAGTTCTCGGGATGGTCTCGGGATTGAACTGGAATTAGCTTGCAGTCGAGGCTCATTTGCAACGTGAAAAAGCCTTGTTTGCAAGCTAGTTCCAGTTCGATACCAAAAACTTTGATGAATGTGGCTAAAGACTAAGAAAGGGGTTAGTTTCGAAAGAAACAGAGGTGCTGCGTTAGTGGGGGAGTGAAATATTAAAATAAAACTTAAAAGGGAGTCGGAACCAAGAATGATATTGAAGACAGGCGACGGGAAGAAGGCAAACGGAAACAGGACAAAATAGAAAGAACAGCCGTTAAAAGGAAATACAGAACGACAACACCAACCTTCAAATCCCTGTACACGATGCCTCTTTCATGAAGATACGTAAAGGCCTCTATAACACATCCTACATAAAAGCGCGTGGTTCCATCATCAAATGATCCCCTGACGTAGGAGAGAATTTTGAAAGGCGTTTTTATTAGGACTACAGTCATTGACATATAAAAACTGAAACAGGTTCAATGTTTTTGCATGTTCAATGGATAAAAAAAATGCCTCTTTATAAGTGACTTACTTGTCTCTAAGAATAGTCCAAAGTTCGCCGCCTAGACAAGCTTCCAAAAGCATGAACAGAAATTTCTTATTGGTAAACGTCTTATATAACCTGAAACGAAAAAGAAAGAAAAAAAGAATATAAAAAAAAGAGAAGTGGCTGCCCTTTGCGATGACTGAGCCCTTGATTTCCGTAAAATTGTCGTGACAACTTTTGGTATGTTCGTGCAATTTTCTGATTGGCTGATAATACTCGGAAGTTTTCGCGTAGTTTTACGATAATTTACCGAAAACAAGCTCCGGTCTTTCCAAGCGGGATTTAGATCGTTTTCTCTTTTACAGCTGCGAGAAAACTACGTCCACTCCTCAACGCAAGAACCAACTCTTATGAAATAAAGGTTTTCACAGAAGTGACAGAAAAAGCAAATTCAAAATCAAAACAGGTAAGGAGTTACGTTTGAGGTAAGCTATGCCTAAAAAGTCATGAAACCACAATCCAGCTGCATAAAAATCCCGTTTTTATTCCTGTTTAAGTTAGTATGTTTAACCTGTTGTAGCCTACAACTAAGACAGACCTTATAAAGAACAACATGAAAAATTGTTAAGCAGACTGCTTAGGTTCCTCACCTTACAATGAAGTGACAGTTAGCCTCCATCATGATTTTCTTTTCTGACATGATGTGTTCCTGTTGCCTTGTTTCAACAATGTGGTGTTTCTTTAGGGCTTTCAGAGCAAATGTTCTCTTGTCATTAGCCAATTGAACCTTAAAAGGCATAAATTAATTTGCTAGTTAGAAATGGACAATACAAAGTGCCAAGGGACTAGGGAAATGTGTTCATTATAACAGGGTTTTGTTATAAATGAAACCCCAAAATAACAAATTTGAATTGTGGGAAAACGACCAAAAATTTTGTTATATCAGGGTTTGGTTAATAATTAACTTACCTTAAAAATAAACAGTGTTACGTTGCATTATTATTCAGCATTCGATTTAATATAACTGTATTTATTTATGCAATATTAACTAATGTAACAAGCTGTTGGCAGCACACAGTAATTGAATTTTGAAAGGATTTTAATCTGTGTTGATCTGTTTTGCATTAAACTTCAGTTACGTGATGACATTTATCTGTTTACATTGGGGTAACTTTTAAGTTTGGACTTCTGTACTGTCTTTGTTATGTCAGGGTTTTGTTCCATACATTTTATTGTAGATTTGGCCGGGCTGAAGAATATATATATCTTATTGACCAAACGCAAGGGCCATGCTGGGAGAATATTAGCTCGTAGCAAGGTCCATACAAAAAAGACAGAGGGCTGATGTTCTCCCAGTACAGTCCTGAACAAGCTTGGTAATAAGAGATTTATTAAACAACTTATAACACGTTTAAAGGATTATGCGGGATCATTTGGGACAATGCCTGGTCCAATACTTAGAGAATATTAGACCGGCAATAGCATTCTGATTGGTTGATTTTGTAGTTATTGGCCCTCTGTCTTAGTCATGTAATAATATTCATCATACCAGGGACTTTGTTTTATAGGTGTTCATTATATCGGGGTTCCACTGTATGTTTATACTCTGTCATCTATCATCTGTTACTTGTGAGCAACTAAACACATTCACTTCAAAATGAGTCATGTAATTATAGTTGTGAGTCTAGGATGTAACCATTCAAATAAAACCTTTTCAGCAGTACTTTCCAATGGTATTCTTTCAGTATTTTTCAAAATATAATTTGGGAATTTTCTTAAATTCTGATTTTGGCTGCTGTGGTTTAAAATGGTAATATCTGTCCTCCCTGAGGTCCTCCCTTTGAGGGAGGACAGAGGAGGGAGGAAGAGGGGGAGGTTGCCTCTGTACCTATGAGAGACTTGACGAGTTGTGGGTGAAAGGCTTAATTTGCAAGGTAACTTAACCCTTAAAACTTTCACTAAAATTGTATGTTTTAGGCCTTTAAAAGCACAGTTTTGTCAAATTAATGATTTATTATTGTTAGGGTACTTAAAACAGATTCAAAATGGGGAAGAAAATCCACATCTTTGAGAAAATGTTTTGGGCCTTAGGACACCCTATGTATCTTTTCAAGATAAAATTTTATTCTGTTCAAAGATAGAAGATTTGTTGACCTGGTTGAAATCCTTTCAGTCATATTTACATGATCCAGTCATAATTTTGGCAAGTGAGTCCCTTTTGAGGCCAAAAATCCAAGATTTCAGTGAAAATTTTCCAACAAAGTACTTAGGACGTTCTTGCCAGGAGCCCTTCAATTATGAAGACATGTAGTGTACTTTTAACTTTTGAGTCTGTGGACAAAATCCTATGGTGTGACCATTCAAATGAAACCTCTTTGGCAGTACTTTTGCATGGTACTATTTGTTTTTCAACATTTTACAAAATGGAATTTGGGATTTTTCTTGAATTTTGCTTTTTGTCTCTCTTGGGAGTTAAGGTGCTGGCTATCAATATTACACAGGCAATATAAAACTCACCAATTCTACTCGTCCAAAACCTCCCACACCTAGAGTCTTGATGAGGGAAAGGTCCTCAAGGTTCACCTTGGCAAATTCATCAAGTTCTGCTTTTGTGCGACTGAAAAGAAATTGTTATGGCATCATTATACAAGAACAAGTCCTGTAATTAATAATGATATATTCTATATCCTTTTATCCAGATATTTTCTGTACTGTTATGATTGATTTTTCATTATTTTACTGTAACAAATTAATAGTTTGTTGTATTATGGAGTTTGAAAGATTGCCAATTTTTTGAATAAAGAGAGTCCTTGAGATTCCAAAGAGGAAAAGTTAGGAGAAAATTTTGAAGCAATGTTCAGCGTTATATCGAGATTCATAATGTCATGTATATAACTTGTTTATTATACAGTGGTAGGCCAATTGGTTGATATAGTAGGATCAGGAAGTTTAGTGTAGGCTCACACCATGAACTCCCTTATTTACCAAAGGGACTCTGTAGTCGATATCTAGACAACAAATGTGATTAACAGTTTGGTAGGGCAGGGGCGAAGAGCAGCAGTTATAACCACACAATGACAAAAGTGGGGGCTGAGGGTGACCGATTGCAAGTGTATTTTGATTAAGCTGTAATTAATTTGAAAAACTTCACTCTTGAAAAATGGGATCGATTTAGTTACTGGTTAGTGTTATTTCAAGAATGTTTAAACCATAACACCAATACATATAAGCTTTACAAGAAAAAAAAAAAACAAAGCTCTGTACTTTATAAAGAGCAGGTCATACACGTGAGCAATAAGTGCTATAAAAAGATCATTATCAAGTAGGAATAAATAGTGTTTGGATATCATGATGAAACACTCATTCTCATGTTTGATATATTAATCTGGACATTGGTATTGGGTTATACCATTTCTTTCAAAAGATATCGCATGGGTTTTCTTACTTGTGGCATTTGTTTTGTGGATTATCAGGCCATGAAACATTAACTGGTAAGCAATACATGTTCAACAGTTCAAGATAAGTTGGAAGTTGAATGAAAGTGATGCCAAGGTGTCCCTATAATCGCGATATTCTGTGAGAGTTGAATTTTTAAATTTCACATCAACCAAAACAATAAGTCACAAGATTTTTATTCCATAAAAGTTTAAAACAAAAGGGCTACTTTAAAAAAAACTATTAGTCATTGTGGAAATATATCTTGCAGTTCAAATTTTTCTTCGGTTTGAAAATTTCAAGCCAGTTTGATTTTTTTTTCCTTTGTCTCAGAATATAATGAATCTCAGACAAAGGAAAACAGAAATCAAACTGGTTTGAAATTTTTCACACCAAAGAAAAATTTGAGCCACAGCATATACATGTGGTAGTATTAGTATTGGTTCATTATTGAAGGTTAATAAATATAATCATCAGCTTGATTAAGTCAAGACATGCATGGTATATGTGTCCAAAAAGGGTTATGCATGTGGATTGTGTGCAGATACTATGCTGCTATTTAAGGAGCTATGTCATGGTGATTTTGAGGTTTTTGGGTCAAAACTGCCCCAAATTAGAACTAAGTACCTTTGTCGTACACAAAATGCTTATAGGACGATAAGAGGAAGATTTCAAGTGAATTCTCAAGGAAAAAATAAACCACAATCAGAGTTTGAGTGTGATTTCCAAGAGAGAATCGATAAACTTGAAAAAAATTATCCCGCCAATTTTTTCAAGATGCAATCTATTTTTATCCTGGCCAAGACACTTATTTTTACTCTTAGAGCACTAGACTAGTAGAATAATATTATTGTAAACAAAACTGAACCCTTATTTTTGTTTTTTTTTCACTAATATAAAGATGTATTTTGGCTTTTTAAAGTTAATTAAGCACTAAAATGATGACATAGCCCCTTTAAACATGTACTCCTAAACCCTTTAGGTCCAAGTTCAAGATATTACCACTGATTTCACTGTTACGTGACCCTTCGAATCAAAACTACTTTGAGCAATTTCAATTTACTCTGCCGTCAATCATACCTAGTAGGAGGAGTTTGTATTCTCCTGATTTGCATCGGGCATATTAAATTAGTGAGCTCCTCTGGCGTTGGACGTTTTATCGGCTTCAAAAGTTTGCATCGATAAAGATTCGACGACTAGAGATGGGGAAAACCTCCTTCAACTTCCATGGAATATTTCATTTAGATACTGGCAAAATTGACTCCGCTGGCGAGCCGAGAAGTTTGAGCTTTTCCTGTTGTTATCAGTTACGGTCGACCGGTCATGCATCAACGGTAATAATATGCAAATGTAAACTGACAGTATGTACGTGGAAAACGAATGTAGTAACGACGGAAAATACCAGCAGAGTCGATTTTGCCAGCATCAAAATGAAATATTCCATGGAAGTTGAAGGAGGTTTTCCCCATCTCTAGTCGTCGAATTTTTTTCGATGCAAACTTTTGAAGCCGATAAAACGTCCAACGCCAGAGGAGCTCACTAATTTAATATGCCCGATGCAAATCAGGAGTATACAAACTCCTCCTTCTAGGTATGATTGACGGCAGAGTAAATTGAAATTGCTCAAAGTAGTTTTGATTCGAAGGGTCGCGTAACAGTGAAATCAGTGGTAAATCTCTTTTTTTTTAACGCTGTGGCTAAATGCCCGGCAGCCGGGCACAGTCTCAAATAGACTAAATGCCCGGCAGTCAGAAATTTTCACAAAATTTTCACTAAAAGGCTCTTTCAAACCTTTTGAGAGTATTCGATGTTTCTTTAGAAATGTCAAGCGCTTCCAAACATTGTTTTGCTTTTCCAATTGACGAAATATCAAAGCTTGGGCACCATAAGATATCGCTATGTTCTCGACACTTAGAAAATTTCTGCTGGGACTCGCAGTCAGAAATTTTCACAGAGTTCCGACTGAACGTCTCACTCAAACCTCTTAAGAGTATTCAAAGTTCGTTTAGAAATGTCAAGCGATTCCCAAAATTTTTTTGATTTTCCAGTTGACAAAATATCCAAGTTTGGGCATACTATAAGATCACTATGTTCTCGACACAGACTGCCCGTTCAGTCGAAACTCTGTGAAAATTTCTGACTGCGAATCTCAGCAGAAATTTTCTAAGTGTCGAGAACATAGCGATCTTACGGTATGCCCAAGCTTGAATATTTCGTCAGCTAGAAAAGGAAAATAATTTTTGGAAGCGCTTGACATTTCTAAACGAACATCGAATACTCTCAAAAGGTTTGAAAGAGCCTTTCAGTGAAAATTCTATGAAAATTTCTGACTGCCGGGCATTTAGTCTATTTGAGGCCGTGCCCGGCAGTCTGTGCAGAAATTTTCTAAGTGTCAAGAACATAGCAATCTTCTAGTATGCCCAAGCTTGGATATTTCATCAACTGGAAAATCAAAATAATTTTGGGAATCACTTGACATTTCTAAAGGAACTTTGAATACTCTTAAGAGGTTTGAGTGAGACGTTCAGTCGAAACTCTGTGAAAATTTCTGACTGCGAATCTCAGCAGAAATTTTCTAAGTGTCAAGAACATAGCGATCTTATGGTATGCCCAAGCTTGGATATTTCGTCAACTGGAAAAGCAAAATAATTTTTGGAAGCGCTCGACATTTCTAAAGGAACATCGAATACTCTCAAAAGGTTTGAAAGAGCCTTTCAGTGAAAATTTTGTGAAAATTTCTGACTGCCGGGCATTTAGTATATTTGAGACCGTGCCCGGCTGCTGGGCATTTAGCCACAGCGTTTTTTTTAAGTCTAGGTTGTCAAGTGGTACCTTAAATACCATCCAACCTCTCATAAGAGCCATCTGAAATGTTAGAAAGCAAGGCTGTCTACAAGAGATGGTTTAATTATATAGAGATTTGACTAAAAGAGGAAATAGGGCATAATAGACAAGATGTTGCTGGTGATGGGAGGTCACTTAGAGAAGTTTGACTGTAGTACTGCAGATGACGGTTTTCTTGATTATTGTCACCAACTATCTGCTGGATGCTGAGTGTTGATTATTTTTGGGGGTTTAGTGGTTAAGGTGATAAAAATGTTGTGTTAACCCATTGACACCTCAAATGCCCGAAACCGTCTGTGACGAACCCATGGTCCTTCTACCATTTGTGATGTCATCGCTTTTTATGATAAAAGATGTCTTCATAACTAACTCACAAAGAAGGAAGAAATCTTTCAAAAAGTGCCCAAATGAGAGAGATCTCATGAATTGGGCCAGAGTAACACACTAAAAACCTGTCAGATTTGACTGGCAAAGTCAAACGAAAATCTGGTCTTCCTACCATTTGCCACTTCTAGTTAAAAAATTTCACCTTCAGCATTTTCTGGGAAACTTTTACTACATAAATAAAGTCTAGTGAAAGGCCAACAATGAAAGGGTAAAAGAATGGAATAAGAATGAAAAAGACCGGGGAGTAATTAATGAAGAAAAAGAAAAGTCAAGCTTATTATGCTTTTTCTCAATCAAAATCTATCTCAAAATTTTGCTTTGTGCACATGCCAAATGCTGTTTTCATGTTGCACACAACGTTTTGGACAGTTTGCTTGCAATTTGCCTCCACAGCAGTCAGAAAATGGCATTAGTGGCTTCAAATTGCCATTTTCTGCGAAACTTCTAGGAAGTCAATGGGTTAATAATAATTTAATAAATACCTTTAGAATAATGACATTCAAATGACAATTATAGAGATTTAATACCTGAATTGAAAAAGCTAGTTAGCTATACTAATTAGTGAGTGTTATTTAATTATTATCAGACTTTAAAGTGCTTGAAACATGTATGGATATCAGAGCTTCAAATAATGTATTATAAAATAATGTTATAAAAAATTATAAAAATAATTTGTTTCTTTTTATTAATTAATTAATATCAGAAAAAGCTACTTAAAACATACTTATTTTATAAGTGAACATTATTTAAAATTATCAGACTATTAAGTGCTTGAAACATGTATCAGTGCTTCAAATGTGTTATAATTTATTATGATCATTAGAATTGTTTCATATTATTTGTGTAAGAACAGTTAATTCATGTACCAACCTTTCCATTTCTTGGATCTGTCTACTTGGTTAAGGGGTTAAGAGGAACAAATAAATGTAAGTCTTCTGCCGAAAAAATAAACACTCAGAGAACCAAAAAATAAATTTTGGAAGCTGAAGTGGATCAAATGTTTTAAAGTTAGAGTTTCAATTAATTCAGATTACTGTTATTGTACATTAAAACTGTGGCTTAAAGTTAGTAAAAATTCTTCCTCAGTGTCAGTTTTGAACTGTGTGAATAAACTCAGTTTAGCCAAGATAGGTAAATGTTGCACTTGTGAATCAAATCAGATGTAATGCAAACACTCACTCACTCAGCCGGCTGCAAGGCAGTCAGCCACGATCTTTCGCCATTGCTTCTTGTTTTTGGCATTTTGTAATGCAAAATACCAAAGAAACATCGCAATTCTTGTCAGATTCTGAATGTGTGATGCTCAGGGTTAACATATTTTATAAAATTTTATCTTAATTATTTTTAAGTTTGGAAGGAATGTAAAAATAAACTTGAGTTACATAAAAAACAAACAAAATAATATTTTGCTGAAAAATTGTAAAAAAATAATTTTCAAAATAGTTTAATTTCATCTAAATATTCAGTACATTGTACGTACAGTTAAAAAAAAACATATTTTAAATCTTAATTAATGGATTATACAGTTCAGAAGGAATAACCCATCATAAAAGCATCACCAAATCAGTTGCTGACAAATTCATGTTAAAGGTAGAAGCAGAAACTCATAAGTGGTTGAAATGCATAATGACAGTGTCGGTTCGAATTTTCGCACATGTGGCCGACACAGATTCTAAATTTTATTGCTTATTCTTCAAAGACTTTGAAGTACTTGATTCAAGGTTGGTTGTACTGGGTAGTTTCAAGATTTTTGCAATAAGAAAAACAACACAAACAGAGAGAAGCAAAATTATACACTGGAATGCTCTTTGCTACATAGGTAACAAGTACTTCAGAGTAAAAAAAAACAAACACAGATTTTGTGAATACACTCACTTTGTTTTTACTGATGTCATTGCTTAATGATGCAACATATGTTGCCTTTTTTTAAATTATACAATGGAAAGACTGTTTTTCTATCATCATGATTTGAATGTGGTCAACAAAATGTGTTTGAATTTGTTCTGAGTTTGTGAGTTTGACAAAACAATGTGTCGACACATGCTTTTGAACAATGATGCAATTTATGAGACACAATAATACTCAGGACTTTGTCCTCAATCAAAGGTCACAAATAACGCATTTATGTCATCCAGTCCTCTCTCATTTCAAACACGCTAAGACATGTTTTTTTTTTTTCATTTTAATTCATCATTTTCAAAAAAACATTTGCTTTATGAACTGTTTTACAAATGACTAAGTCTGCCATCCCCTTAGAATTAAAATTGGGAGCAAATGGCCCACTTCTGCAGCTTTAAATGAGCTACTTTTTATCTCTGAAAAATGCGTGGTAATGTTACCCCCAATTAAGCCCCTTCTTAAGGCCTGTTTACACAGGCGATTTTTTGGGCAATTTTTGTTGCACTTTTCGGTGCAATTTTTGTCGCGCGCAAGTTGCATTTTCAAATCGCGTGTGTAAACTAGCGGCGATATCAGTGCAATTTGTCGCGTGATGTCGCAGAAGTTTCAAACATGTTTGAAACTTGATGCAACTTGGCCGTGATTTTTGCAAATTCACAGCAAATGCCACACCCGAATCGCACAGAAATCGCTGCTAGTTTACACTTGCAACAAAAGAGGCATTGGAGAGCATGACAAAAATCGCATCAAAAATTGCATGTGTAAATGGGCTTTAGATCTTTTCTTTTCCCACATAGTCACAAATCGTACAAAAATACCTTAAATTAGGAAGCACTGTCCTTAAGTTCCAAATATGGTACTTAATGAAATTAAATGTGCATGCACTTTGTACATTATACAAACAATTGAGAGTTACATGTTTCAACCCTTATGAGTTTCTGGTACAAATACAATAATATTAATTATCATTTTTAGTATGTTGCATTAAGAGAGTTAGAGTGTGAATGATGCTTTGAAGATTTGATTTAGAACCAAGAAGAGTCAAAATAAATGACCTTATAGGTTGGCTTTAAAATGACTTGAAAAGCAATGTTAAAAGAAACAACTTTAAAATTTCATACTGGACATGTATTGCTACCAAGATCTGCAAATTAACTGTAAATAACTGCAGATATACAATCCTATAAAAGTTTTATTTCCAAACATAAATTACAATAACACTGCGCACATCAGGAAGGTACAATAAATGTAATATCCAGATTGATGTAATGTAATTTAGGCAAATGAAACAAAATAAGGTTACCTTGCAATTTGAGGCTCTACTCCTCTTTCCTTGTCACTATATTTGTCTTTCTTCATATCATCCAAAGCACCAATAAACTCTCCAAAAGCTCTGTAAAATGGACATAAAAGAAACACTGGTCAAACACAAGCAGAATCCTGTCTGTCAAGTAGTAGTGGTAGTATATTTTTAAAAATTATTAAGTGTCAATCGTTCTAGCATTTCTCACACATATTGGTAATAATTAATCGAAATAATCGAAACATGACTTAAAAATCACCCTAACACCTATAACTTTCATGTGGGTTTTAATGTTGTTATTTTTGTGCATAATCAAGTTTGCAAAAATAAAACCCACAAAGGAAGGAAGGAAATGTAAATGTACCACTATTATTGCTAAAGTGGTAATTATGACAATCATTACCTAAAGATAGTTAAACATTTAACACTTAGGGCCTATTATTAAAACAAAGTCTATTACTTAGACCACAGGAAAATTAGACAACGGTCATCCGTATCTGTTATAAATTGGTCATTTTATGCCTTCTGCACACTATTTACATTAAACAATGTTTATTATTAGGGTTGGTGAAAATTGAAACTGGTTTATGGGCCGATTACATGGCGAATTTCAGCCCGGTCAACTGGGCTGAAATTTCATTGTGATTACATGACAAATTTCAGCCCAAGCGCCTAGTTTGAAATTACGCGGGAAGATTGATAACGAGAATCCAAATTAAAGGCATTGGGGTATAACCTCCCCCTCTCCCTCCATCTATACAGTGCCGTTAAAGACAGGATGGGAAAAGACATCTTCATTAAAAGCACTAGTATTGATTAATTAAGAGGAAACAAGATAATTGTAACATCATACACGTGTTAACAACTAATGTGGGGACGTGATAAGTTGCATGAATTCTATGTTGATCTATTTTTTGTTACCCACAGAGGATTTTAAAAAAGCCAGCTTCCCAATCAGTAGCTGAAATTGTCCATTAAAATGTATAAGAAATCATTTACTTACTGTCTATCTAACACTAAACAATGAACACCTCCTTTGGATGCTATGCAATTTGCTGTCCGCAAGTCCTCTCTGTAAGAGATTAGTGAGAGCACAATCCTTCAATACATGAGCGAGAAGAGGAAAAACGTTTGGTTTAATATAGGGTTTCAAGATTGCATCAATTCATTCTATCTCTGATAATAACAGCTGAGACAGTGTAACCATATGTCAAAATTGCTGAAGTTGAAAGTAGTTACAGGGTCAATATAGAGAGAAAGCAATGGGCTTCAATTCTGCCAGGACTGAAAAAACTGTCAGTGATACAAAGCAGATTCCTGTAGAGTCTTTTTTAGCCTACAAATTGACTTTGACTGCTCGCAAATTATTTATTAAATGAACAGCGAAAATGATTCTAAACAGGTCAGGAATAGAATTTGGCCCTCAGCTGGAATTTAGCATTAAGTAACTTTGAAACAACTGGGTCCAGCTGTTAAAGGTATTTTAAAGATAGACATTTTACAAAAAACATACCCCTTAAGAGCTTTCTCTCCAAAAAAGTCTCCTTTGCCCAGAGTGCGTACAAACACAGGTTCAGCATGAATTGAAGGACGCTGGGTGACTTTGACCTACACGGAAAAGAATCTTACTAAATTTTCCAAATTCATAACACGGATGTATATCAGCAGGCATTAAAAATGAAAATTGCTGATACATTTATGTAAAGTGTTTATAAGACTGCTCTTCAATGCCCAGCTGTGGTTAATTTCTCAATTAAAATTCTCTTTAATACATGGTAATATGTTTTACTTCGAGTGAAAGAAGGTGATAATAACCTGACTTATGTATAATTCGACAAAAAGAAAAAGTGCACCTTAAGAGCAAGGTTAAAATTTGACGAGAAATGGGGGGTTAAAAGTTTACCAGCAACCTCTTCAAATCAGATGGCATCTGATTTGTCCTTTGAACAGAGTAGAGGGGGGGGGGGGGGGGGGGGGGGGGGGGGGGGGGGGGAAGACAAGTTGTTATTTGACTTACAGCTCCTTTCTTGATAATAAAGAAGGTATCTCCCCTAGCACCTTGCCGTATAATGTACTCTCCCTCATCATAAAATGCCTGTGGTAAAGAAACGGATTATTGATTTTAATAAACGATTCCTATAATAAGCAGGCCTTCTTATATTTTTTATATATATACTAGCAGCAATCGGAGATTATGGAGACGCATTCAAAGGAACTTCCGGCGGAAATGAGCCCCTGAAAAAAGCAATAGGGGCAGCCATTTGGAAGACCGGACACCAAAAAATCTCAAATTTTACTGCATGTAAGGCAGAAGTAATTGCAAAATTTAAATTTTGTGGCATCTTGTACAGGGCATATTGTGCAATTTGTCTAAATTGCTTGATTTTCCAGTTTTATGAATAAATGAAACACAGTGTATTTTGTGTATGTTACATGAGGTGTGTTTCGACTTTTTGACAAATAGCCCAGATTAAGTGTGTCCGAGTGTGATTCAGTTTAAACTAAGTTAGCCTTCGAATTCTTTGGTTCGATTCTATTCATGACAAGTTCTTGTCTTGTTTCATCAGTCATTTTATCACTCATCCAGCTGTATACATTGTTACAATGGGCCAGTTATTTAATGAAGTCTAAGTTGGCATTTTATGGTGTAAGAAACCTTGTAAGTAATTAAGGCCATTATGCCTATTATTTCAAAGATATTTTTTTGCATATCATAGGTAGTCTTGACCAACTAATGCTGCTTTACCTCCTCAATGACATCAGCAACTTTGGACAGTATGTCTTCACGCAGCTTGTTCAACAGTGGAACACTACAAGGCACAACATAGCAAAGTTACCTAAATGAACTGGAGATGCCTAAACAGAAAGGTGCATTATCTTCGATCATCACAACAAAGGCAATACCTACTACTTTGCAGGTAAGTAAGTAGCTGCAGCTGTACCTTATGACTATGTATATTAAATGTTTGCCACAGGAAAATTATGTAAGTTATTAAACTTAAAAACGTTTTTTTTTTTACTTATAAGCAGCTCTTCTTAAGTATAATAGTATTAATAATTTAAGAACTGCTTAGCTGATTGAGACAGTTTGTATCTTGGAATGCAAAGGAAAAGAAAATATTGATTCATGAAGCATATTAGTAGTATGTTTATGAGACTACAGGTGGTGTTTTACCTCTTCAAAAAGTCAGTATGTTCCTTTTGTCTCATCATTCCTGTCTTCATCATAATTGTCTGGAATGTTTGTCTGTCAATTGCCCACATCTTAACATCACTCTCAGCTAAAAAAGCAATACAGTTGAGCTTGATAACACAATTCCAGAGCTCTCAAACCTCACACATGCATTGAGCGTGAGACTCACGCAATCAGGATGCAATCTTCCGCCTGGTTAAAATAAAGCGGTACATGTACTAATCGAGGGAGAATTTCAACTTTGAATGTAGTCTCACGGCTAACCAAAGTAGATTCCTGTCAATTCATTTTGTCCTAAATTTAACACATTCATAAAAAATAATTTTACCTTTCACACTGGCTGTTCTTGGACATTTGTACAAAATGGCAAGTTCACCAAACACCTTGCCTTGTCCCATTACGCCCAGTACAGTTCCCTCTTTCATCACCTTGAGTTTTCCCTCTGGAAAAAAGGTCATAAAATATATAAATGGAGTAAACAGTTATCATGGATGTTTAATGAACCCTTTAACCTTCAAGGTGAATGCCAGTTTTTTCCAAATTGATAAATACAAACTCTGCCCCCATGTATGATATACCATTTGAAAACTATTCATCAGGGTATTTCATAAATCATATTAGCATTTATGAAGGATGTTATGGCTTTCATAGAAATGAGATTAAAACACAAAAAGGTTAAATAATGTTGTAATATTTTTATATCTTAGGTATACCCCCAGGGCTCGAGACTAACTTTTTGGGTAACTAGCCTAGTGACTTGTGACAGGTTTGAATTCACTAACCAAAATAATTTTTTACTAGCCTGAATTGTACAAGGGTGGGGGTGGGAATTGGGGTGGGGACAATAACATGTCATACTGATTAAGAAAAAATCTACGATTTTGAAAACACAACTTGATCAGTTTTACTAACACCTTACGAACGTCCTAACATGCGGAGAAACATCGATAAGACTAACACCTTATGAATGTGCTAATGTACGGAAAAACGTTGAGATATCTGTTTACGGTCTATATTTCAGTTTTTGTTCTCAATTTGCTTTTGCCATTCATTGGACATAATTTTCAGTTTGGTTCCGTCTGGTACTTCAGTTACGATTCTCACTAGCCCAAATGGCTAGTGAAAGCAAAAATCCACTAGCCAAAATCAAATTTTTACTAGACTTTGGCTAGTTGGCTACCGTTAGTCTTGAGCCCTGACCCACCTTACATTATAGCTTATTTTGCAGCTCTCAATGCATAGATTAATGTGGCACATGTCTTAGACTATGATGTACTAAGAAAAAAAGATTCCAAAAAGGTATAGGGGTGGTCAACTACATCGTAAATAGACAATTTTGGTGGCAAAAATTCATACAAATCTACCAAATATTGGCTAAGTTTTGACATCATGTGCCAATTGACTGTTAGGATTGAAAGGGTTGAAACAAGTTTGCATAGGAAAAATACCAAAAGGACTTTACATGTATTTGTTGGGATAATATCCACTGATGTCTAATCTTGGCAAAGCCAATCAATAAAAATTCAAAGTTTTCCTGCAAAGAGGGCCTAGATCGCTTTTTGGGCTGATTTTCATTTTTTGCAGGATTGAGCTAATTTTTGGGAGACTGACTTGTTTTGACATGACAAACATCGTTTTGTATTTTTTTTTACTGATTCGCGCCTCGTTTTTGAGAAATAACGTTGCAAAAAAAAAAAAAATGCGGGTGGCATGTTTGGAAAGCCATGCAAAGGTATTGTTTAACCAGGAACAAAATTAATGAAATTTATTTCTCAAAAACGAGGTGCAAATCAGCAAAAAAAAAAATAACGGAATGGTGTTTGTCATGTCAAAACAAGTCAGTCTGCCAAAATTAGCTCAATCCTGCAAAAAATGAAAATCAGCCCAAAAAGCGATGTAGGCCCTTTTTGCAGGAAAGCCTTCAATTGATCATTGTAAGCCAATCAAATTAATCTATAATAATGAATAATATGATCAGTTGATTAATATTGATTGATATTGGTAATCAGTGAAAATTGATAGGTACCGGTAGTCACAATGGAAGTATCCTTGATTGTTTCAATTTCTATTGATTATCATCAGGCGCGTGGTATCATGTTTATTTTAGATATGACTATCTATCTGCCATCTGGCTGTATCATATCTTTTTAATCCGGGTATAATTTATGTGAAGCAGTCCTACAGGATAGTACACGCACAATCATTAGCCAAGCTTAACTTCGCACCTGCTTACAATGGAAACAATCACTTGTACAACATACAAAACAGAAGAAACTTTGTCTCTACAGACCTTATTCATAAATAGTGGGTGATTTATTATTCTTTTACATTCATGCTAATCAGCCCATAGGCTAACTAGCCTCTTTTGCATGTGCAAAATTCAAAATAATTTTTGCTCTAAATTGGCTGCGATTTATGAATAAGGTCTACTACAAATTGAAACTGGACTGTATATAAACAATATATCTGTATTTTGGATTTGTATTTGGTCAAATAGTAAGTATTCTGTGTAACCCATATATCATGTATCTTTTCATGATTATGGCCAGGAACTTGCTTTCAGTTTGCTTTAATATCTTGAAATAAAAGGAAAAAATCGGCAAAAGTGATGAAAGAAAAGAAATACTATAGAGACAAAAAAACGTCAAAATTCCACATACAAGAGCAGCAAGTTTGATTTCTTACAACCTGTCATAAAATCCAATTTGTTTAACTGTAATCCACTTCCATCCTTGCAATCCTGGGGTCAATTCAATAAAACATTTACAAGTGTAGCTGTTGTAGGTTAAAATGATTTCAACCCAGTTTGATTTTGAATTTCTTTTGTCTTTGATTCATTATCATAAGTCAGTAACAAAGGTAATTCAAAATCAAGCTAGGTTGAAATCATTTTAACCTGAATTTCATTTCAACCTACAACATAGCCACTGTTTCAGAGGTTGAAAACAATAGCTACACTAGTAAATTACACTTGACTGTAAAAATTTTATTGAATTGACCCCTGCTTTTTATCTCCAAACTACTGCTTCTGTTTTTTTTTATGGCATATGGGGAGGCCATAATAATGAAGTGGGGGTAAAACCACTTATTAATCTTTTTAATCCAAATTGCTGCAAAATACTCTGCAAATAGACCATATTCGTATTCTCGGTATTGAACTGGAACTAGCTTGCAATGGAGGCTAATGCGGGGGAATATCATTAAAAATATTTTCATGTAAAAAGATTCCCCCGCATGAGCCTCGACTGCAAGCTAGTACCAGTTCAATACCAAGAATACGAAAATGGTCTATTGAACCATACCAAACAGAGAGAAAGATGCCAGTCACCTAACCAAATGAATCACAGAGTGAATGTTCCATTCCTTGTCAATTCTATTTAATAGAATTGAATGGAACATTCACACTTAGATATCATCATGCACATCCAGTGGCCATGTTAACGTGGTAAATTTGTAATTAAAAGAATATGAGGGATGTGGACTGCAAAAGGTGGTAGTTGAATTGGATGGTCAGATTAACAGCGTTTTTAGATAAAAAAAGTTAATAAGCTTAATTTGCTTCAGTCACAAAAAGTGGCCATTAATGGGTTTCATTATACAAAATCAGTTACAGCAACACAAGTTACAACAGAGAAACTTGTTCCGTTACCTTCCAGGACATAAAGGTCTGATCCTTGATCTCCCTCCTTGATGACGTATTCATCTTTTTTGCATTTCTTCTCACACATGCACTCAACAATTTCACGAATTTGTGATTGCTCCAACTTCTTGAGAAAATCGTTGTCCAAAATTGCATCTTTAATAAGTTCTTTTGATCTAAAATGCATGAAAGAAGCATTACTTAATGAACCAGTGCAATGCAAATGTCAGTATACATGTGTCTTAACTAAGGTGCAGCTATATGTGAACATGCTAAAAAAATACTTGACATATAGTTGAAAGCCAACATTTTGAATTGTTGGGAAAAATAAAAAACACAGAAAGTTCAAGAACTAGGCTGCAGGAAACCCTATCTTGGTTAGAGTAAGCAAGAGTTGAAGTTATCCTAAGTTTGAGTTAGAAATTGTAATGCAAAAAGATGTTTTTGAGTTCATGATGGTAGTATGGAGTAACATGCCACTGTGAAGGCTATGGTTTTCAAGCAGTTAAGTCTGGGATTGGGTGATTTGGTGTAGAATAGAGCATCATTTGCCGAGAAGCTGATCAGTGGTATGAAGAATTAAGCCCCCCCCCCCCCCCCATGTTTTGTTGGATAATACATTTGGACACTCAGTACATGTAAATAATTGTGTTCTTATTTCGACCACATTATAAATAATTATTGCATTTTGTGCGAAGGAATAATAATAATAATAATAAAGTCTTTATTTAAAGAGGGTTGCACTAAATAGCAAAGCTAATAAACTTGTGGCCCTCTATAAACCTACTCTTCTCTAAGGAATGATACCTTGGAATCCTAAATATGATCTTGAACTTTCATAGTTCAGTTATACATGACCCTACAAGCTGTACAGCTTTAATCACTCAGGTTTTACATTACATTACATTACATAGCACAATTTATTATTCGACTGTGACATCATTTTACCTTATAAGGGAAAGAGAACGTGCAAAATATCCGAGCGTATTGCACAGTAGATTGCCATATTACACCTTGATAGAGTGATAGATTTTAGTTATTTTATTTTATTAGCTTCGCCAAATCAAGTACATATGTATATACTAATGGGAAAAAAAATGAAAGAGGCAGGGATAGGTCGGGCTGAATTACATAAATATTTACATGCTAATAATTTTATACATAACAATAAAATTTCAAGGTTATAATAAATGTATATAACAGCATCCCGGTTTCAAGACACAAGATATTATAAGTATAAGAATTTTAGTCGAATAATAAATCCATTATTCGATGGTTTAACAGATAATACATGTGGACATTTTACTCGTTTCTTGCATTTTTTTCCTCCCCTGCGAGGCTTGAAAAAATACTACGCAACTCAGAAAAAATCTGAGCATTCTATTATCTGTTAAACCATCACGTTAGGTGTATGGATTCTGTTAATACTTCTCCCGGTGGACAGCACTATCCACCTTTTGAACAACCGGGGCCTGAGTTGTGGTTGTATCACTGGGTCAAAAACTATTCACATGATCTGGGAACAGCCTGTGATTGGTTAGTCTCATGGAGTGAAAGTAGCTGCTAATTTAAGCAGACATTTGTGAAGACACCAAAGGCTGTAATCATGGCAACTGTGGCCATCTGACACATTTGCATTATCACAAAACACTGGAACATTGAATTAGCTTTTTTGTCTTTTCCATAAACTTAAATGTTCCAAACAGAAACTAATAAAGAAATATCAGTTGCAAATATCAATAAGAATATCATATTAACTAACAACCAAAGCATATTTAGGATCCCAAGACATCATTCCTTCACACAAAATGCAATAATTATTTATAATGTGGTTGGCCAATGGTCAAACACAGCTTTTGTTTGAGACTCTTAGCACTGCAGTTGACACTTGTAAGATGTTGGATGTATTGACAGCAAGCCATTATAGAATGACATAATAGTCCTTCAATACAATATAACTCAGTCAGGCAGATAAATATCTAAATGTTTATATTTATTTGCTTGTTTCATGTTAGAAAACAAGAAAGGTACTCGAAATAGTCTGATTGATATTTTACAACAAAGTGAAGGGGTGATACTTAAATTCCCTCAACATTTTACTATTCGTATTTACAAAGCCAACTGTGCAGAAGATCAAATCTTATGAATTAGCATCAATGAACTGACAGCAGGTCTATATCTAAGACTAAGGCATTAGTGAAAACAATGCTCTTAAAAATGCCTGCAGTGCCTAGATATTGAACTATTTTCAATTGGCAGTTGCCAAAGGACAGCAACCTTTGTACCCAATCATATTTATATCACACATATTATTGATTATTTTTTCCTTATATTATTCCTCTTTTTTTTACTTTGATGAAACATTTTGAGCCTCGACAACAAAACAGAATTTAATATAATTTTACATAAAATTCACATTTGTTGCATCATGTTTCATCCTTGTTGCACTACAAGAAGTTTTGCTTAGAACAACCTTAAAGCATATTTTCACTACTTTCAAATTCCAAAGGACCCTGGTATAAAATAGAAGTTAGTCAAAACAAAATGCATCTTGTTCTCAATTTTATTTAATGCACAGGAAGAATTTTGCAAAGAGGCCAAAGCTAATATCCCAAATAACTAATGCAGTTAGTTTGAGTTAAGATAAACCTTAACACAGAATGGACTTGTTAACTGGCCTTTATTTTCAATAAAAAGTTCATTTTTTCACCAAGAATATGCAGTGTTTGTGATTATTACAACAGGTGCAACGAGAAAACTACTAAAAGTTTTTCAGGCCAAACAATAACTTGAACTACACAAGGGATTATCATATTATCCAGAAGAATAATATAAAGCCCTTGCCATAGTATGAAATGTGTCAAGCAAAACTAATTCCAACACAAAATTAATAAAAAACAGAACGTAAACAGCAAATGAAATTGCAATACCACAACATTTATCCTCCTAATAAGCGTCGTACAAGCCGTATATTTGAGGGAACATGGCTGATATAAACGTAGAAATCGTAACAAAACAGTGGCTGAAAATCGGCTGTCAGGGAAAATGGCAGATAATTCGACACTTCGGCAATACTTATCAATGACAGATTGAAAATTTAAAGATCAGTCCAAGAAGCAAGCGTCTGTTTCAGATGACAAAGATAATCATATATTGGTCTTGCACTAAAACCGCGTTCATAAATGTTATGAAACAAAGGCAAAAAAGTCATTAAAAACGTGAACTTCGTTAAGGTATGCAAAGGTTTAGTTATTCAGTATAAATTGAGTGATCCGTAGAAATAAAAAGCAACCGCATCAAAATGTTTACACAGCAACAGGAAAACTAAAGCTTATTATCATCTTGTATTTTTGGTTAACTTTCGCGTCTTTTTCTATGAAACAAGCTTCTCGGAGTTTTACAAGATGATTGCTTTTTCAGATTGTATTAAAATTCCCCGAAAAAAAGGTCAACAAACTGATCGCGACAAGCCTTGAACATTTAATGCAAATATTCGTCTGTAACCAAACCCTTTCCAAGCTAAAAGAGGTGATTCTTCTGGCTACAATCGATCGATAGTGTGTTTATACCACAATTTTCTTTTCGATGGTCACGTCGCGCGGCTTTTGTTGCAAATGATATACAAAACAGTGAATGAGAGTAAATTTATGAAGCTCTGGCTTCGATCGAACGACACATTGGGTAGTAAATAGAAAAAACAATCAAATTTGCATTCAATCGTTTGCTGCTTATTTGAAGCAAACTTGTGAGGCAGTCTCCAGAAATATTCAGTTAACGGCTTGTTTCTGTGCCACCTATTCTGTTAGTGATGGCGTGCTTCGTTTAAAACCAGACCGTAGGATCGATAACACTGTAAATTCAAGCCTGAATTGAACAACCCGCCGCCTGATCTGCATGACACAAAAACCAAAGTTATGCAGCTTAACAGAAATAAAATTAAAATTGTAATTATGAGCACGATAAATTTCAGAGCGCCAGATGAGCACATCACGTCCACTCGCTCGAAGCAAGCGGAAAGGATGTCAATATAATATCAGAGAGCATTCGCTACTCGAAAAATCATGAAGCACAATTAAAGATAAATAAGTATCCCTTTCAGAAGCGCGTTTGTTAACGTGTTGTAACAGGCAAACTTAAGTTCACAACACAATGAATCAAGCTAAAACGTTCGAAGTTAGGCCAGTATTACAAAGGGTTAAAAAATGTTGCAAATCTACTAATGTCAAAACGTAGTCGAGCGTGAGCCGTTGCCACATGATGTATGCTCCGGCTCTTACCGGTTTCCTCTCGCCCACTGTGGTTTGTTGTCGATTTGAAGTACACAATAAAAACAACAAAGAGCAGATCATTCGAAAACGTTCTAAAATCACGAGTGAGTCAGGAGCCAATTCGATTAGCGCGCGAATGAATTCAGCCTTGCGCGTAAATTCCAAGGTAAGTGAAATTGACCATCTAGCCACATTCGCATCTGTGTCAGATTTCATGGAGAAATAGACATGCCTCCAGCGTGAACACCCAACTCAATCAGTCAAAATACGAGATCTAACCACGAGCTATCCTAAAATGCCACGAAGTATGAGACGACGAAAGATCGTATCGTTATCACAATTGATTATCCCTTGCTGGCGCAATTTCTTCATATTATTGCTAAAATTTTAGCGTTCTTATATTAGAATTTCGATCTCTTCATTTAGCTAAGTATAAATTTTTGCGTTGGCGTACTCGACGGTTCGCGATGATCGCAAATATTGACAGCATAGAGTAGCGGAATAAAAAAATCGCGATCATCAATCGCAGAATGTGCGTTCGTGATAAACAGATTGCCCAGCCAACTTAGCTTTCTGATGACTCCAAAGATCACAAACCTAGACGCGCAGCGCCTCACATCAACAGCCGGTTAATATATATACACTGCAAACAACCCAAAACGTCCCTAACGCTTGCTGAGCGAGCTCTCATCTACTGACTCTAAAATAAATGAAGTTTAAAATAACAAAAAATCCCTTGCCTGGCGTTTTTGTTGTGTCTTTGAAGCGGCTTGGCAGCATCGCTGACTGTTTTAAAACTCTGCGGCTCGGCTGAAATTCCTTGGCGTTGATTTCTCGTTCGAGTTGCTACGGCCGGTTGCAACACCGAGCGATATTTATCGAGCTCCCTCTCCAGATGCCGGATAATGTCGTTCCTCCTTTTCAATTCTTGCTCCAGGGCCTGGATTCGGCTATCTTTCATTTTCATCTCGGAGTTCTTTTCCTGCAGAGCGTGTTGTAGCTCTCGCAGACTGCCCATTTTCGCTGTGGTTGCAGTAGTACCCCGCCGAAAACACAAACACCCTGCCTTCTTTTTGCCAGCGGCTCGGCCGCAATGCATCACTCGCCGCGCGTTCAAACCTCCAATGGAACACTGGGATTACGTTTGCTTGACCTTTCTTTTTCCCAAGTTGAAGTGAAAGATTGAGATGAAAAATCACTCCCTTTTTCGGGATCACTGCATTAAGCGCAAATTCGTAAGAAAGACTTAACGCCACCCTTCTTCTTTATAAATGCATCAATACTGCCCTGTAGTGTAAACCTTCCTAAATGCGTTGTCACAGACGTGGTTATAAGTAATTTGTATGTTAATTAATAATTGACATCCCGAGCGGATGTGCTTGCCTCGTCGCAAAGGAAAACTAATGCTCTCAGCAATAAGCTGACAGCTAGATAAAAAAAACTAAAGGTGCTTTTGGGCCAATAAGAAATAAATGATTGGCCTTTTAGAAATTTCAACTTCAATTGTTTGCACGAGAGATTACGGGAGGTAGTTTAGGCGCGTGATGTGGGGGCACAGATCCATTCTTTTGAGCTGGAATCTACACCACGTGACTGCCAAATGCTTCCTTCGATCTTCTGATTTACACTGTGTTGCTAAGATCTTTTAATCCTTGCAAAAGATTAACTTGTTCGGAAAAAATGGCCAACGTAAGCGATACTAGCGCAGCACAAAAAAAACACATTCAAGTCCCTGGACAATTGTATTTACATGCTTGGTTACACAGCCGTTCCAGCTTTTTGCGCTGAAACTAGAAAAATATAAACCGCATAACAACAGTCATGACCCAAATAGCCACAACATTCATTGTCTGAAGATAATTCAAAATAAGAAGTGTTTTGCGCTTTAAAAAAGGAAGCTGACAGCTAAAAAGTTCTGTGGCACCAATGGGCCCTGACAATTGGCTCTTTGTTTTCTTAATCTATTTCTGCATGAATGCAATTTGGTGGCTATTATGCCTGTTTGCATTTCCTACAGTGGCACTAGAAACTGAAAGCAACCGGATCTGAATCGTCAAGATTATCAGCACGCTTCAATATGAGAGGGGTCTAATGCGTCACGTAAAAAGGTTATTCTTCCATTGAAGTGGAAATGATGGCACTGAATTGCCCTTTCCATTGTCTCTAATAACATGCCCATTTAAAGTGTTTGCAGTATAAAATACTTTAAGGCATTAAGAGTGTTTACATTTCACATCAGAACGCTTTTATTTTACAACTTGAATTTGCATATATATTGTAACTTAAAAAGAGATTAAAATACGCTGACGTGGCCGGTTGTTCAAAAGGTGGATAGCGCTATCCACCGGAAAAATCACTATCCACTGGATAAGCATTAGCAAAACCAATTGTGTTATCCACTGGATAGTGATTTATCCGATGGATAGCGCTATCCATCTTTTGAACAACCGGGGCCAGGAGGTTTAGTAATCCATGATTTCCATTTCAAACATTAGCAACGACAGCCCCAGAAGCAACTGTGCAGCTCGACTTCCAACTTGTGTTTTCTGATGTCACAGAATTCGTCAAGAATCAGGTTTGGAAGTTGTATTTTTACCTCCTTTTTTAAACGAAATTTGCTATTCGATTTTTTTATAATCAACAGCTTCATACTGGCTGACAAAATGAACCTAGTAAATGCCTGAGCTCTCCGTGAATCCTCGTTGGCTCAATAGATTGAGCGTCCAGTCGTGCGTTCGAATTCCTTCAGGAACTCGGATTTTTTCTTGTCCCACGCTCGTCACATATGAACACTTTTATCTTCTTTCATGCCAGGTTACGCACGGAAGTCACGTATTGCAGGAAGACGAAGTCACAACAGAGAGCATCATTTAATAGATGGGAGTCACATTTTTGTTTTTTGGTTCGTTTGTACTTTTACCTTCTTAAAAGTTCATGTCAGGTTGCACACGGAAGTCACGTATTGCAGTGAGACGAATTCACAACGGGGAGCATTTTAAAAATGGGAGTCACATTTTGTTTTTTTAGTTCGTGTTTTCATCTTCTTAAAAGTTCATGTCAGGTTGCATACGGAAGTCACGTATTGCAGGAAAAGGAAGTCACAACGGGGAGCATTTTGATAGATGGGAGTCATCTTTATTTTGGTTCGTTCGTGAAACTTGTAGAGGGAATCTCAAGAGCAAGTCACAACGGGAAGCATCAGTTTATACTGGTTTGTTCGTGAAGAACATTTCTACTTTGACAAAGTGAATTTGTTACCGTCAGGTGCCGGAGGCTTGCCTTCAAAAGAGTTCGATTGGGACAATAGCCTGGGCAAATGATACACAGAAAAACCACATCAAATCCCAATGTAGTATAACGGAAATTAAAGACCTCCCTTCTCCTCCCCCTCCCCCTGCTCTAGGTGGTGAAATTAACATGAGTATGGAGGTGAGGTAGTAATCTGTGATTATGTCATTCTTAGCTTATTCCCTCCCTTTTTGCTTTCCTTTGAAGGAAAGAAAAAACTGTCGTAGCTCTTTCTGCGACCAGGATCTGTTAATTAGAGGATTTGTTATGATTGGCCAGAGCCGGAATGGATTTCTGGCCAGGCTTATTACTTTGGTTTTGGTTTTACGACAATCATAGCGACAATAGAGCAGTTTTCAATTGAGTGTGAAAAGTAATCACACATTTGCCTTGGTTTTTCATTGCTACGCTTTGTGATTGGCTAAAAAATCTCGCGCCACTTTCTCGGCAAATCAGAAGTAAAACCAAAACCAATCGTGACTTGCTTGCACGCGTTTTCCCGCGCTCGGCGCCGCCGACATGTAATTGCTTCGAGCTCTGATTGGTTCATTGGATTGTTTACGACTGCTGTGATTGGTCAGAGTAATTACTTTGGGTTTGGTTTTACCACACAATTGAAAACTGCTCTATTACTTTGGTTTTGGTTTTGGTTTTGGTTTTACGAAAATAAGTAAAAAACCACTGCAATAGGTATGTAGGGGGAGATTAGTTATGACACACGTCGTGTGTAATAAAACCCGCTGTTAAACACTGACGCATTTTACTGCTTTATTGTTTCTGAATGAAACTTCCTTGTTCGCATCCAAGTTATTGTCTACGAATGTTAGTAGGGAGTCGAGGAAAAACGCCATCTTTCCTCGCCCTCTGCTCGTAACAGTGGATCCCTCCTTTACCATCAAATTGGAAAGGGCTTCCCTCCACCCAGCCCCTTAGATTAGCCCCCTACCGGTTTCGGAACTGGGAAGTAGAGAGCTTTGAATTTAGAACAGACTTGCTGGATTAACATCGTTGTTTTGACTTGAATCTCCTTTGCATAATTCTCCTTTTAGCGTAATTTAGATGTCAGTTATCCTTTTCTGAGCGAGTTTATTGACATCATCGTCATCAACCTGCTTCAAGTGGCGCATAGGATGATAAGGAATCGTGATCTCAGCTTTGTTTTTCTGTGGGGGAAAATGCTATTTCCAGGGACGGAGATGAAAGGTAAGAAAAGGTAGTATACAAAAAGGAAAAGGAAAATCATTCTCATAACAGGCTAGTTGAACTCACCTTTCACTTTTTGAATAATGTCGAAGAAATTTTTGCAAGTTGGCAGGATTTAGCTGCTTTGGTTCAGCGGACACACCCTGCGCACGCGCACGGCCCTGAGGCAGAGAAGGTGGCGGCATGACGGACATAAGCTTCTCAACTTTGCTGTCCAGTCGCTCGATCTCGTGCTCCTGTTCTTTTATCGTCACTACTTTTGACATGACATCCATTCGTAATGTTCTGATTTCTTTGTGTAATATTTCGACTTCTTGCCTCTCCATATCCTCCCGTTCATTGATAAGATTCTCGTATTCCCTAATGACGTCGTCTTTTCGCCTGAGCTCGTTGCGCAAGAACTCGATTTCCTTCTTTTGTATATCCATCTGCTTGTTGCGTTCCCTCAGCGCACTTTCTAGCAGCTTTACGGAGCTTTTCAGCCATTCCAGATTCAAGGCTGCCGTTCGACCTGTTATAATAGTTGTTATTCAATAAATAAAAATTAAAATTAAACAATACGTGAATAATCCAAACGCGGGGGTAACAGGAACTTCATTGAAGAGCCACTTAGCTAACCTACAATCAGTGCCAATTTCCGCAGCGCTCTTACGTGGTCGTTCGCTAGTTTTCGTTCCGTTTTTCAACAACAATCATAGCAGAACTTGATACAGGTTACCACTTTTTTAACCCAGGTGGGGGGATCCGACGTGTAGCCGTACCCTCCCCCCCCCCCCGAGAAAAAAAGGGAGGGAGGGCACGTTTCCGTTTTCTCTCGGGAGGGGGGGGGGGGGGGCTAGTACGGCTACACGTAGGCTAGGGGAAGGGAGAAGAGAGCGGGTACTTTTATCCATTTTCAGACCAACAAATTTGTTTCCTACCCCATGTCCTTTTTTCCTGCCGACAATAGGAAACATATACACTGGCCTAATTTCAAACTAGTAGGCAAAACATACCAATTTTCAGACCAAATTTTGTAACTACCCAGTTCAAACCAAAACGGCTTAAAAAGCATTGTTCCAACCGGCGTTCGCGAGTCGGCTTTTTGTCATGGAATGCAGCCGAACATCTCTCTTACTTGGACGCAGTCGTGGTCCAAGGCATACACAATCATAGCTTGCGAATAAAGCCGCCTCTCATCGCGAACACGAACGCCTCTAGCGGCCGGGAGCGATGAGAGGCAGCTGTATAATCATTCATACATTTGTTGAAGCTCCTGTACATTTTCTGTTACTATTGAACCGACGATTACTTACGTTCACCTTCCCTGTCCCTTTCCTGCTTTGGATTACTCATCATTGGCGGCTGAGGCGCGTTTGAATCATTTTTGAAGAACGGAGAATTCTTTCTGGAGTTTCTAGCCACCAGTTTGAACACTGGGGAGCCCATGTGTTCCTGCATGTTGGTATTGGTATGAGATGACCTGCAAAACAACGGACCAAGTCACTCAGTCAGCAGACCAATCTGATTATGAACGTAAAAAAGATGATATTTTTATTTTACCACACATAAAACAAAAATTCATGACAAGTACAAGAAATTACAGAACACAGCTTGATGAGAAAGCGAAAATTGAAACCCTACGTACTTCCTCATCCCAAAGGCTAGGACAGTACTCAAAGGCTCCTATAGAGCAGTTTTCAATTGAGTGTCGTAAAACCAAAACCAAAGTAATAGACCAATTCCGATATATTAAAATTCATACTTGGCTCCGAGGCTTAGGGGAATAAAACAAAAGAAATCACATCGAGGTTCAGGCATGAATAATTTATTTCTTTTGTTTTATTCCCCTAAGCCTCGGAGCCAAGTATGAATTTTAATATATCGGAATTGGTCTATTGCTCTAACCAATCTCAGCAGTCGTAAACAATCCAATGAACCAATCAGAGCTCGAAGCAATTACATGTCAGCGGCGCCAAGCGCGGGAAAACGCGTGCAAGCAAGTCACGATTGGTTTTGGTTTTACTTTTGATTGGTCGAGAAAGTGGCGCGAGATTTTTTAGCCAATCACAAAGCGTAGCAATGAAAAACCAACCGACACTCTAACTGAGCCAACTCGGAATACGAAACTTTCGGACCCTCCTCTCTCCTGGGCGTTTTGTTCCACTGACCCACCACCCCTTGCATCCAACTCCTCACCCATCCCTCTGTCCAACATTGTCTGCATGGGTAAGGCAGGTGACCACTACATCTCGCGGGCTTAATGTTAACAGCCCATTGAACGGGTCAGCATTAGATTGCATCCACCAACACCACCTCGGACACTTATTGAGAATTATATAAAGTAATGACAACACTTAGAATTTTATTTTCAATATATTTTTAAATGTAAAAAAGAAAATCTAAAATCCCCACGCAGGATTGAACCTGTGACCTCAGCTAGGCTGAGGCTTACATAGCTTACCTTGCCAGAGTACCTCCTAGCTTCTTGGGTTTAGACTTAATTTAAACTATACTGAAACTGCTAACCCCAACCTCAACTGAAAGCTAACCAGTTACTCCGTTATATAAGTCTCAATAAGGCGTCCTAGGTGGTGTTGGTGGATGGTTGTGCCCAAATCATAACCGTCCAGAAGGACGTCGGACACCTTATTGAGACTTATATAACGTAATGTCGACACTTACAATTTTATTTCAGTCAATAAATTTTTAAGTGTAAAAAAGGAAATCTAAAATCCCCACTCAGGATTGAACCTGTGACCTCAGTTAGGCTTAGGCTTACATAGCCTACCTTACCACTGTACCACCTAGCTTCTCGGGTTGCTTAGTCCTAAATTTAACTATATAAACTGCCACCCCTAACCTCAACTGAAAGCTAACCCGTTACTCCGTTATATAAGTCTTAATAAGGTGTCCGACGTCCTTCAGGACGGTATGATTTGGGCTTGACCTTGGTGGTTTGGATGGAATCTCGTGCTAACCCATTGAACGACCGATCGAGGGAATATTGTCTCCAACTGCTATAAGTCGCGCATTCACGAGTTTAAATAAAACAAAACAAACAAAATGTTGCCACTTTCTCCATTGCAGCACGGAGCTGAATTACGGAGGACCAGAGAGGTGAGATCGGACGGCAGCATATGTATTAGATAGTTACTGAGGCCGGCAGGTATATGCAGTCAGCTAAGGGCGTTGCACGAGACCTAGCCTCGTTTTGGTGTTAGACTTGTGTTCGTCCTTTGGGACGTTATAAAATCATTATTTTTGGACGGGAAGATTATTTCAAAGTTCTTCTGAGTTTTGCCTTCTCCGTTGTTATTGTATAACCTCACATTTTTTTTAATCTCCTTTCCATTAGAAAGGTGTTCGTGGTTACTGGTCAGATATCATGAAACTAAGGGGGCGCTTATTCGAGAGATGGCGCTTAATCGATGAAATACAGTCTGAGAATGCAACGAATATAGAAGTAACTGGGTACACACAAAATTTGAATACTAGTGGAATATGAGAGGCCTGATGACGCTGATGATGGCATGTACAGAGCGCTACTGATCCAAGTTTTCCTATAAAGCTTTGCACTATAAAAAAATAAATTTAAACAAGTTAGAAATAAAAACCCCCCCTTATATGCTAATTTAAAAAGATATGTCTCCAGGTGGTTCTATAAAAGGCCAAAGGAAACAACTATTCCTAGCTAAAATGGCGGTCCGTTCTTCAGTTTGGGTCCGGCTACTGACGAATATATGTCCATGTTTTTCGCTTGTATAGTAAATAGTTCTAAGTTTCTAACTGTTGCGTTTAGGGATGAAACCCCCAAGTGTGACCATTCAAATGAAAGCTACTGAGCAGTACTTTAATTCCTGTGGTACTCTTTGTTATGCTCACATTAGTTTTACTGAATTTTTGGGTCTGTGGATGAAATCCTGATATGTGACCATTCATATGGCAGCTATGATGCTGTACACGAGGCGGTTCTAACCTTTTTCTGTGGAAGAATTCCTAAAGTGTGACCATTCAAATGAAAGCTACTGAGCAGTACTGTCCTGTGGTACTGTATATTATTATGTACAAGATGGTTTTAACTTTTGCCGAGTCTGTTGATGAAATCCTAACGTGTGACCATTCAAATGAAAGCTACTACAGTACTTTCCTGTGGTGCAGTTTATTATGCTGTACAAGGTGGTTCTAACTTTTGGGTCTGAGGATAAAACTCCCAAGTGTGATTATTCAAATGCACGAAAGTTCTTTAGCAATACTTTTCTTTGAAGCTTTTTGTTTCTCGACGTTTTTTCATAAAGTTGTTTTGGAGTTTTAACTTACTTCGATTTTGGTCGAATTCGTCAGTGAAAGGGTTAATGCGATCAATATTGTACAGAATGTTAAGAATCAATTATATCAAATCTAACAATACCCATATAGCTTCACTGGCTCGTTGTCAGCTCCTTCGCTTTTATCGCCATCTTGTCCCCTGTTCAAGTGATTCATTGTCAACCAAGCAGAATAATGATCCCAAGGAGTAAATAACTCGTAGTATCACTGATAAAGAGTCACAATTCATTTAATGTAATCAGGCTGAGTTCCACGATAAACACACGCTAAATTTACGCGGTGTCATTATATTATTATATTAGAACTAAACTGAAAAACATTTGTTATATGGCAGAATTTGCATGAATTCATGGTGCTTTTTGAATTTATTAGAGTGATTAGAAATCATTAACGTGGTTCTAAGTATGTCACGTAATGAAAACTGAAAAATAGCCAGCTGTTCCGCAGCGCAGGTTTCAAAGTTCACGATTCAAGAGTTTTGTTTAAAAAATACAGAGCTTGTCATCAGGGCTAGATAATGTGTTCGCGTGCGAAGTATTTCTTGAATGCGGTTTTTGTAATATTTTGAATTTATTACTAACTAGAAAATACTGTAGAAAAAATGTATGTGAAATGAAAGGTGCCGCTTAGATCGATATGATATAAAAAGTGTGCTGAGTAAGCTAAATCAGCTATTAAAGTATTAGAGAAATGCTGACTGTTCTTATAACGTATTGATTCGGTTGTTGATGAATTGACGAGATGAGAAACGAGAATCGAATTCTTAGTAAAAAATAGCCAAGTGATATTTTTACGCCCACTCAGTCAAGTGGGCGAGCACATGTGGAGACCATATTTGAACCGTTTATACTTTCGAAAACGATTTTGTGAAGGGAAAGAAAAACGATATGCACGATTCCATTTTGGCGTGCATCGGTTCACAGATGATGTCAAAATCTTTGCTTTGTCTCCAGTGTCCCTCCGCATTCTAATGCGGTGCACATGGAGTTGTGGGAATGATGTACTACACTCCTTCCCGCGACGCCCCGCGCACCCTGCATTTTCCGCTCTCAGTCATAATAAAGTAAGAACAAACAAGAGGCTACACTGGTAGCCTGTACTCATGCGCTTGCATAAGAAAGTTATACAGTTTATTTTAAATGGGTCACGCATCCCTCCCTCTTCAACGAATTTTGCGTGACACACTAAAGAACACGCTAAAACACGTTTTCTGTACTCGCTTTGAATATTTAATTTATTGATTCCCGATCAAATACACACTCGTCTTTTATTTCCCAAACCGTGACTTCTTTCTGTTGCATTTGAAAAGACTACTTTTAAAAGCAATGAAATCAGCAAACGACCGGGCTATTTTTTCAATTTTAGTGAATCTCAATAACAGAATTACGCGAACGTGCACAAAAACTTTTACTCGGTCTAGACTAAAAGTATGACTAATTTTCGAATAAAATACACCAGTTGTATCGGAAATTGCCCTAGAAACTGATTTGGAAATGAAAATTGCAAAACATACACAGACATCTTTACGTATTAGGCGACGCGT
Organism: Dendrophyllia cribrosa; assembly: GCA_024195265.1. NCBI lineage: Eukaryota > Metazoa > Cnidaria > Anthozoa > Scleractinia > Dendrophylliidae > Dendrophyllia > Dendrophyllia cribrosa. The sequence goes on along the minus strand of JAJLRJ010000001.1, from coordinate 50,798,889 downwards.
GTGAAGTTAGAACTACCGGTATAAAATTAAGTCTTGTTTTGTTTACATAATATCAGATGTCATTATGATTGAATTTTAACATGTTTTATAAATATTTCTCCAAAACTAACCAGAACACAAAGAAAAAGTGAATCACAAATTGATATCAACATAAATTCTCACCAAAATTTGTAATTTCTTTTACGGTAAAGTCCCTCGTCTGTTTGAAAATTCTTTAAAACTGCTTCTTCGGTTTTGATCGCCCCACACTGATAAAAGCGTATGAATTTCCTCGAAGCAAGATTAGTTGCTAAAAGGTCTCCTTTTTCTCCACTATAGCAGCTTTGGGTATTCCTTAAAGCTTTCTCTTTCCATTTTGAATATTTTAAATGTGAGTTATTAATCCGATGACACGAAACTACGGTTTTAAAAACCAAGCACATGTCGAACGCGGCAGCCATTTTTGTAGAATGTTGGTGACCCGAGGACCTGGTCACTAAAATATGCGTGCATAAATTTGCATGCAAAATCTTGACACAAAAAATAAAAAAAACAAGAGGCTACACTTAGCCTATACTCATGCGCAAGAGACTCTAAGACGCGCGATTGAAGTTACCAATTTTTCTGTGCTCGCTTTTAATATTTAATTTATTGATTCCGATCAAATCCACACTCGTCTATAACTTTCCAAGCTGTGAATTATTTCTGTTACATTTGAAAAGACTACTTAAAAAAATAGGCAGTAGATGACATGCTGTAAAAAGAAATTTAATAATCAATATAAAGATTTAGTTTTCCTGTGTTACTTAATCGCATGCAACCAGTGTAAAATGGGTTATTCCAGAAAAAATCCCCCCCCCCCCCCCCCCCCCCCCGACGGATGCAATATTTTTTTACCCCACCCCCGCCCAGATTTCCCGGCCAGGCCGACCAACCCTCGCACCTTGATTTTTAACCCAGATACCCACTCCTGCCCAGATGGCCATTAACTTTTTGTAGGCCCTAAATAAACAGGAAATCGCATTCAGGAGATCCGGGATTTTTTTAAAGATTTCAAATCTTTGGTGAGAATTGCTATGAATTGGTCAAACATTTTGTAAATAAACGTTGCGTGACGCATTCACTAAAATCTTTCCGTGATTTTAAGACCAAATCGAAATGAAATGTTTCCATAACTTAAAGCTGGTTCTTTAAAAAAATGCTTTGATTTTGCCATCTGTAATAAGTTTTTTCCAAGCTTCACGGTTTCGCAAATACACAATTTTGCTTTGTGCAAATTTTATGTCAAATGTAATTTGATATCAAGCTGTTTTTATAATCACTGAATCTAAAATATATTTTCTATAAAAGGTCAAAACTTTTGAATGAAACTCATATTTCCTTGAATGAAAATGTCTTTCCTTTGATTAAAAGAGTCAAACACTTTTCAGAATTCAGTGATTTTCTGCTTCTGGAAGTCTTGGCGATATATTGTATCCTAATTACTGCGAGGAACCGGCTTGCGTCTGCGAAAATATAATAAACATCACAAAATAATTCAATTCAGCAACCTATTTTTATTATACTTTCTAAAATCGCCGACTTTTCCTGTGTAATAGAATGCCAATCTTATACGGAAAAATGATTCGTATAATAATGCTTTCGCTAATAAAAAAAACAGTTCTGAATGGTCAAAGGTACAGAAATGAAATGCTGGCGGCGTTTGAATCATGAGTTCGGATAGCTCATGGTCTGCTAACAAACACTTCGATTCACAGCTCGATTTTTCACTAAAACCTTTTTCCAAACCACGAAAATACCTAAAATAATATTTGAAAACAATACTTGGCCACATTTGGTGAAAGCTGTGCTTGGTAAAGCAGTAAAAATAACGAGAAAGCTCCGTTTACCTTTTCCACGAATCCAAAGCGCGCACGTACAAACAGAACTGCCTTGACAATCGATTCGTCTAATCCGAAGCTATCAGAACTGTCTCATCGTACAGCAATCGGGTGAACTTGGCACAACTTCGCGCTTCGGAAAGTCGGACTTACTTACACAGGTGACAGCATAGTGGTTACTAGTAACCTAGTAACCACAAAAAGCAATAAAGTCAGTAAAAATCTACATTAATATGACACGCATTCCCTAGTCCATAATCCACAGAAGTCCAGTCCCAAAGTCCAGATGTTTTATTAAATCTGATGGGTTGAAGTAACGACGCTGTTTTGCCGTGTGTTTCTATTGTTCTTTCTTGAAAAAAGTTTTGAAATTACTCACCACAGGCAGCGAGGACTGCTCCGATACAGACATTACAAAGAATCGGCAGTAAAACGGGAAATAAATTGCGAGTGCGAGAGATCGATGTTTGACATTTTTGCCTCGGAAGAAGTCTGATTAAAAATAGCTCTTAGTTTTTTCAGAATCGCGACAAATTCGGCTTCAAGTTGTATGCTGTGTATAAAAGCAACGTTCACCTCTGTGGGAGAAATACAGGACTGACTTATACACCAATAAGACCAAATGACGGAAAATGTTTGTCATGCGCATGCGTATCAAACATTTGTTTTATACTTCAATGTACCATAAGAAAAGAAGCAATTAAAATTTTAAAAATTTAAACAAGATAAGAAGACGTCCGACATGGAGAATTCAGTCATCGTACCTGCAAACCACGTTACTATTGAATGTTTTATAAATGAAGGCTGTACCACAATGAAGCCAGTCATTGTTGTGAAGATAATATATACCTGACGTGAACATTACTGATGTGAGTAGGGTTGTAGTAGACGCTGTCGTGACACTTCAGTAACGATGTTTTGCCGGAAGTGAGAGTAGCCGGAAGTCACTAAACCGGAAGTGTAAAAATCAAAGCTGTGAACCGGAAATACACAATTTAAAATATGCGTGAATAAATTTGCATGCAAAATCGTGACACAAAAATTAAAAATAATAAAAAGAAAAACGAAGCCCATTTTATAACTCATGCCGCTACGCGCATGAGTAACAAGAGGCTACACTTAGCCTATACTCATGCGCAAGAGACTCTAAGACGCGCGACTGAAGTTACCAATTTTTCTGTGCTCGCTTTTAATATTTAATTTATTGATTCCGATCAAATCCACACTCGTCTATAACTTTCCAAGCTGTGAATTATTTCTGTTACATTTGAAAAGACTACTTAAAAAAATAGGCAGTAGATGACATGCTGTAAAAAGAAATTTGATAATCAATATAAAGATTTAGTTTTCCTGTGTTATTTAATCGCATGCAACCAGTGTAAAATGGGTTATTCCAGAAAAAATCCCCCCCCCCCCCCCCCCCCCCCCGACGGATGCAATATTTTTTTACCCCTCCCCCGCCCGGATTTCCCGGCCAGGCCGACCAACCCTCGCACCTTGATTTTTAACCCAGATACCCCCTCCTGCCCAGATGGCCATTAACTTTTTGTAGGCCCTAAATAAACAGGAAATCGCATTCAGGAGATCCGGGATTTTTTTAAAGATTTCAAATCTTTGGTGAGAATTGCTATGAATTGGTCAAACATTTTGTAAATAAACGTTGCGTGACGCATTCACTAAAATCTTTCCGTGATTTTAAGACCAAATCGAAATGAAATGTTTCCATAACTTAAAGCTGGTTCTTTAAAAAAATGCTTTGATTTTGCCATCTGTAATAAGTTTTTTCCAAGCTTCACAGTTTCTTCAAAGTGTTGTCGCAAATGCACAATTTTTCTTTGTGCAAATTTTATGTCAAATGTAATTTGATATCAAATGAATGGGGTTAGTTTCTAGAGAAACTGTGGTGCTGCGTCGGTGGGGGGATGAAACACGAGAATTTAGTTTTATCGACTGAGTCGATAAGGTAAATTGACCACCGTAAAAAGATTCAAATAGCTGACGTTTCGAGCGCTAGCCCTTCGTCGGAGCGAATCAAGGAATTGTGGGTAGTGTGTGGTTTTATATAGTAAGCGGTGGAGCTACGCTATTGGTGGAAATTTGGTGACGTGAAAAACAAATGTAGATTAGTTGAATGAAAAGCGTTCGTTGATTCCGTGGGGTTTGAGAGTGCCGATTTGAAAGATGATTTTTTGTTCTAGGTTTTTACGGCTTTCTGTGTTACCCCGGTGTAGGGAAAGGCCGCAGATTGTCATGTGTTGTTTAGAATGGTTAGTAAGATTAAAATGGCGCGCGACTGGTTTGGATGCGTCTTTGTCATTTTTTTCAACGTCTCGGAGATGTTCACGAAAACGGTCGCCCAAAAAGTGGCGAAACAGGGAGGAGACTGGGCGACCGTTTTCGTGAACATCTCCGAGACGTTGAAAAAAATGACAAAGACGCATCCAAACCAGTCGCGCGCCATTTTAATCTTACTAACCATTCTAAACAACACATGACAATCTGCGGCCTTTCCCTACACCGGGGTAACACAGAAAGCCGTAAAAACCTAGAACAAAAAATCATCTTTCAAATCGGCACTCTCAAACCCCACGGAATCAACGAACGCTTTTCATTCAACTAATCTACATTTGTTTTTCACGTCACCAAATTTCCACCAATAGCGTAGCTCCACCGCTTACTATATAAAACCACACACTACCCACAATTCCTTGATTCGCTCCGACGAAGGGCTAGCGCTCGAAACGTCAGCTATTTGAATCTTTTTACGGTGGTCAATTTACCTTATCGACTCAGTCGATAAAACTAAATTCTCGTAATTTGATATCAAGCTGTTTTTATAATCACTGAATCTAAAATATATTTTCTATAAAAGGTCAAAACTTTTGAATGAAACTCATATTTCCTTGAATGAAAATGTCTTTCCTTTGATTAAAAGAGTCAAACACTTTTCAGAATTCAGTGATTTCTGCTTCTGGAGGTCTTGGCGATATATTGTATCCTAATTACTGCGAGGAACCGGCTAGCGTCTGCGAAAATATAATAAACATCACAAAATAATTCAATTCAGCAACCTATTTTTATTATACTTTCTAAAATCGCCGACTTTTCCTGTGTAGTAGAATGCCAATCTTATCCGGAAAAATGATTCGTATAATAATGCTTTCGCTAATAAAAAAAAAACAGTTCTGAATGGTCAAAGGTACAGAAATGAAATGCTGGCGGCGTTTGAATCATGAGTTCGGATAGCTCATGGTCTGCTAACAAACACTTCGATTCACAGCTCGATTTTTCACTTAAACCTTTTTCCAAACCACGAAAATACCTAAAATAATATTTGAAAACAATACTTGGCCACATTTGGTGAAAGCTGTGCTTGGTAAAGCAGTAAAAATAACGAGAAAGCTCCGTTTACCTTTTCCACGAATCCAAAGCGCGCACGTACAAACAGAACTGCCTTGACAATCGAGTCGTCTAATCCGAAGCTATCAGAACTGTCTCATCGTACAGCAATCGGGTGAACTTGGCACAACTTCGCGCTTCGGAAAGTCGGACTTACTTACACAGGTGACAGCATAGTGGTTACTAGTAACCTAGTAACCACAAAAAGCAATAAAGTCAGTAAAAATCTACATTAATATGACACGCATTCCCTAGTCCATAATCCACAGAAGTCCAGTCCCAAAGTCCAGATGTTTTATTAAATCTGATGGGTTGAAGTAACGACGCTGTTTTGCCGTGTGTTTCTATTGTTCTTTCTTGAAAAAAGTCTTGAAATTACTCACCACAGGCAGCGAGGACTGCTCCAATACAGACATTACAAAGAATCGGCAGTAAAACGGGAAATAAATTGCGATTGCGAGAGATCGATCTTTGACATTTTTGCCTCGGAAGAAGTCTGATTAAAAATAGCTCTTAGTTTTTTCAGAATCGCGACAAATTCGGCTTCAAGTTGTATGCTGTGTATCAAAGCAACGTTCACATCTGTGGGAGAAATACAGGACTGACTTATACACCAATAAGACCAAATGACGGAAAATGTTTGTCATGCGCATGCGTATCAAACATTTGTTTTATACTTCAATGTACCGTAAGAAAAGAAGCAATTTAAATTTTAAAAATTTAAACAAGATAAGAAGACGTCCGACATGGAGAATTCAGTCATCGTACCTGCAAACCACGTTACTATTGAATGTTTTATAAATGAAGGCTGTACCACAATGAAGCCAGTCATTGTTGTGAAGATAATATATACCTGACGTGAACATTACTGATGTGAGTAGGGTTGTAGGAGACGCTGTCGTGACACTTCAGTAACGATGTTTTGCCGGAAGTGAGAGTAGCCGGAAGTCACTAAACCGGAAGTGTAAAAATCAAAGCTGTGAACCGGAAATACACAATTTAAAATATGCGTGAATAAATTTGCATGCAAAATCGTGACACAAAAAATAAAAATAATAAAAAGAAAAACGAAGCCCATTTTATAACTCATGCCGCTACGCGCATGAGTAATAATAACAAGAGGCTACACTTAGCCTATACTCATGCGCAAGAGACTCTAAGACGCGCGATTGAAGTTACCAATTTTTCTGTGCTCGCTTTTAATATTTAATTTATTGATTCCGATCAAATCCACACTCGTCTATAACTTTCCAAGCTGTGAATTATTTCTGTTACATTTGAAAAGACTACTTAAAAAAATAGGCAGTAGATGACATGCTGTAAAAAGAAATTTGATAATCAATATAAAGATTTAGTTTTCCTGTGTTACTTAATCGCATGCAACCAGTGTAAAATGGGTTATTCCAGAAAAAATCCCCCACCCCCCCCCCCCCCCCCCCCGACGGATGCAATATTTTTTTACCCCTCCCCCGCCCGGATTTCCCGGCCAGGCCGACCAACCCTCGCACCTTGATTTTTAACCCAGATACCCCCTCCTGCCCGGATGGCCATTAACTTTTTGTAGGCCCTAAATAAACAGGAAATCGCATTCAGGAGATCCGGGATTTTTTTAAAGATTTCAAATCTTTGGTGAGAATTGCTATGAATTGGTCAAACATTTTGTAAATAAACGTTGCGTGACGCATTCACTAAAATCTTTCCGTGATTTTAAGACCAAATCGAAATGAAATGTTTCCATAACTTAAAGCTGGTTCTTTAAAAAAATGCTTTGATTTTGCCATCTGTAATAAGTTTTTTCCAAGCTTCACAGTTTCTTCAAAGTGTTGTCGCAAATACACAATTTTGCTTTGTGCAAATTTTATGTCAAATGTAATTTGATATCAAGCTGTTTTTATAATCACTGAATCTAAAATATATTTTCTATAAAAGGTCAAAACTTTTGAATGAAACTCATATTTCCTTGAATGAAAATGTCTTTCCTTTGATTAAAAGAGTCAAACACTTTTCAGAATTCAGTGATTTTCTGCTTCTGGAAGTCTTGGCGATATATTGTATCCTAATTACTGCGAGGAACCGGCTAGCGTCTGCGAAAATATAATAAACATCACAAAATAATTCAATTCAGCAACCTATTTTTATTATACTTTCTAAAATCGCCGACTTTTCCTGTGTAATAGAATGCCAATCTTATCCGGAAAAATGATTCGTATAATAATGCTTTCGCTAATAAAAAAAAACAGTTCTGAATGGTCAAAGGTACAGAAATGAAATGCTGGCGGCGTTTGAATCATGAGTTCGGATAGCTCATGGTCTGCTAACAAACACTTCGAATCACAGCTCGATTTTTCACTAAAACCTTTTTCCAAACCACGAAAATACCTAAAATAATATTTGAAAACAATACTTGGCCACATTTGGTGAAAGCTGTGCTTGGTAAAGCAGTAAAAATAACGAGAAAGCTCCGTTTACCTTTTCCACGAATCCAAAGCGCGCACGTACAAACAATCTTGACAATCGAGTCGTCTAATCCGAAGCTATCAGAACTGTCTCATCGTACAGCAATCGGGTGAACTTGGCACAACTTCGCGCTTCGGAAAGTCGGACTTACTTACACAGGTGACAGCATAGTGGTTACTAGTAACCTAGTAACCACAAAAAGCAATAAAGTCAGTAAAAATCTACATTAATATGACACGCATTCCCTAGTCCATAATCCACAGAAGTCCAGTCCCAAAGTCTAGTTGTTTTATTAAATCTGATGGGCTCAAGTAACGACGCTGTTTTGCCGTGTGTTTCTATTGTTCTTTCTTGAAAAAAGTCTTGAAATTACTCACCACAGGCAGCGAGGACTGCTCCGATACAGACATTACAAAGAATCGGCAGTAAAACGGGAAATAAATTGCGAGTGCGAGAGATCGATGTTTGACATTTTTGCCTCGGAAGAACTCTGATTAAAAATAGCTCTTAGTTTTTTCAGAATCGCGACAAATTCGGCTTCAAGTTGTATGCTGTGTATAAAAGCAACGTTCACCTCTGTGGGAGAAATACAGGACTGACTTATACACCAATAAGACCAAATGACGGAAAATGTTTGTCATGCGCATGCGTATCAAACATTTGTTTTATACTTCAATGTACCATAAGAAAAGAAGCAATTTAAATTTTAAAAATTTAAACAAGATAAGAATACGTCCGACATGGAGAATTCAGTCATCGTACCTGCAAACCACGTTACTATTGAATGTTTTATAAATGAAGGCTGTACCACAATGAAGCCAGTCATTGTTGTGAAGATAATATATACCTGACGTGAACATTACTGATGTGAGTAGGGTTGTAGTAGACGCTGTCGTGACACTTCAGTAACGATGTTTTACCGGAAGTGAGAGTAGCCGGAAGTCACTAAACCGGAAGTGTAAAAAGCAAAGCTGTGAACCGGAAATACACAATTTAAAATATGCGTGAATAAATTTGCATGCAAAATCGTGACACAAAAAATAAAAGTAATAAAAAGAAAAACGGAGCCCATTTTATAACTCATGCCGCTACGCGCATGAGTAACAAGAAAAACGAAGCCGGAAACATACCTCATGCGCGCTATGCGCATGAGTAAAAAGGGTTCCGCGAGTCGCCCACGAGACAAATTTAGTCGAGAGGGTTACTACGTTTTGATGTCTTCTGTGATCTATTACTGAACAGACGCACGGCAGAGTGGAATCTGTTTGTCTCGTACAATAATGATTTCAATAATTTGTACAGAAAAAATGACATTTCAAAGCATGTTCGGCGTCGAAAGTTTTATTGAAGGTCTCCGTGCATCGAAAAAGACGAAAATCAAGCGATCTGGCGTTATCTATGTTTACAATAAGACTTTTTTGTGTGTAATTCAATGTAAATTACGAAAGAAAACAACGATAGCTCACCTTCACTAAACCATTTTGTATTTCTCTTCGTAGCAGTGGAATGTGCCTGTTTAAGATAGCTCACCTGCAAACAATTTTACAAACCATTTTGTATTTCGCTTTGTAGCGGAGGACTGTGCCTGTTAAAAAAAATTCTTCAATTCAGAGTTCCTACGTCGGTAAAACACGGTTTTCTTTTCCAACTGATCCACAGCCTCGGCAAAACTTTTGTTGATGTTGTCTGTCGCCCATTCTGGAATAAGCTGCTTTAAATTTTCAAAATTATCCGCCGTTTTGGAAAAAAAAAAGAAAAAATTTCGTCTCGATGACGTCATCTCACATCTGTCCTCCAATAGATCATAGTAACGACCAATAAAAATGCACGTAGAATTTCAGTGTATAAATATTGATTTCACCGTACGTTATGTTTTTTATGTAAGTAAATAACAAGTCAGAAGAATGAAATTAGCCGCACAGGGATCGAATAAGGACTTTAAAGGCATGACATGTGGATTGATGACTTTCAACCAGGACTTTGGCAGGTTTTCTATTTGAACAAGAGTTTCAGACATTGGCCGCGCGCGACTGTTCGCAAAATTGGTCAGTTCATCCAGTAAACAATTCCTGGGTCATTCTTATTCAACGGATTACATCTAATGACTTCTGCAACAATGCAAGGACCACTTGAACAAACAGTAGCAAAATGTTGCTGGATCTTTATGCAGATCAGGATCAGCAATAAACTTGATAAAATAACTCATTAAAATGCAACGCTGATCAAACAGCTGAATTTGTTCGGTATCTTTTAGATACCAAACAAATTCAACTGTTTGAACAGCCTTGCATTTTTAGCTGCTGTTGCGGCATATCACTTGACTGATTGGGTAATTAATTACTGTCAGTCCTGCTGGAAAGGAAACTTTTAAATCTGTTGGTCTCGAACGTTCGATTCATGGAACGCAAAGGGGCAATGTGTTATGAAGTGAAATTCTTGTTATTTTAGTGTTTTGTAATTCTAAACATACTTGAAGGATTGTGCTAAATCGGCATGCTTAGTTCACGTTATAAATTTAGTAACCTTAGTCGTGCGTTTCTCAAAACTCCCGAATAATTTTCGGGCCCGAAAGCTATTTTTGAAATTCAATTTGTTTTAAGTGGCGGTGAAAGATTTTAGCCCAAAAACCAGTGCAAAGCTCCTTGTCACCTAAGGATTTTATTGCTTAGCTTTCAAAACGAACGAAAATGAATCTCTGTTGTTGAACAGCCTGTACAGAAAATGTTTTTTTGGGCCCGAAAAATCTTCGGGAGTTTTGAGAAACGCACGCCTTGACCGTTCTGATCATGAGATCAACACAGGTAGACACATTTAAAAACGTTGCCAATAGGAATAAAGATTTTGAGACAACTTCCCTTGTTTAACTAAAATATCGAGACCATCACCAAGATTTGCTTTGTCTAGTTCACTGTAGTATTAGATGAACAGAAGATAAGGTTTAGCTGTTATATCGTTAAAGACATTGAACTCTGTTATTCACTGCTTTTAATATTGTACTCAGTTGCAAAGCAAAGCTAAGGTTGTAGTTCTAGTTGAACTTTGAGGAACAAGCCGAAGTAAGGAACGTGGATGGGCAAGGAATTACTTCTGTCTAAGGATCAAAGTCTTTCACGTCGACTTGGCTATAACCCAGCTTTAGCGCAAAACCTCTCACATGGCTTGTAACCAGGCCAACTGGTACAAAGATCAATAAACGAGTAGAAATCTATAGATTCCCGGTTTGCACTTCAGTACAAATATCACGGGGAGATCGCTCTTTTTGGTCAAAACTGTACTGAATATTTCACTAAGTGCCTTTGCTCGTACACAAAATACTCTCAGAGAACCGAAAGGTAAACATCAAGTGATTACTCGAAGAGAGGAAACTGTCATCAAGTTGCCGTCCATTTCCCTGCAGGCAGTTTGGCAAAGATACTAAGTGATAATTTCAATGCACAATTATAGTGATCATGGTAATTGTTACCAAAACTGGAGCATTGGTCCAAAAGTTTTTTTTTTTTTTGGTATTTTACCGTAAACAAATAGTTCTGCCAAAAAATAGTTTTGCATGAAAGAAGGCGTCTGGAGAAACATGGACGGCGACATAACATTTAGCCCCCTATTCTCTATTTTCGAATTGTCCATAATACACTTTGTTAGCCCCTCAAAGTTTGCATAAACTATTGTTTGTAAATGCTCTTGGGAGGACTGCATATTCCCAAGAGCATTTCAAAACAATAGTTTATGCAAAATTTGGGGGGCAAACAAAGTGTATTATGGGCAATTCGAAAATAGAGAATAGGGACTGATTGGCTGGTTTCGAACCATGCAAGTCACTATTTAGTCCATCGCGTATCTTGTCCAGCCGAAAGGGTCTCTTTAACTCCCAAGAGTGCCAAAAGTCAAAATTAAAAAAAATTCCCGAATTTCATGTTGTAAAATATTGAAAAACAAATTTTACAATGCAAAAAGACCTGCTGAAGGGGTTACCATTGAATGGTCACACCACAGGATCTGCAGGATTTCGTCAACAGACTCAAAAGTTAGAACTACACTACTAATGGCTACATGTCTTTATAATTGACTCTGTGAGTGAAAGGGTTAAAAACGTGTATCAGTATAAATATCAAGCGATTGTATGCCTACATACTTCCTTCAAACGTGTAAGATCAGTTTACAATCTTAACACGCATGTATGCTGGCGCGAAAAGCTTAGTTACATAAATTTCCGACAGCAATGGTTCACTTGAGAAAAACTTTAAAGAGATGACACGAGGTGATATAACTGACGAGGAAAACATACGATGATAACGCCCGACGCTGTTTACTGCATATCACTAAGATAATGTTTTTACGGAAACATTCAGAGCATTAATGAGACTTTGATATTTTAATCTTATGTAGCTGCTTTTTAGGACGTGACGCGATATAGAGTTTCTTTTCAATTATTATATCTCCCAGGATATCGGAGATGGCTTTCGAAAAAATTACAACAAAAATCGGAAAGGAACTAAAAAAAAAAACGAGTGGGTTAACAACTTTCTTGCCTCCGACTTCCAAGAGTGCCGAATATCAAAATTCAAGAAAAATCCTAAATTTCATTTTGTAAAATTTTGTAAAACAAATATTACTACTGCATTTGAATGGTCGCATCATTGGATTAATTCCACATGACAACTTCTATTGAGATGAGTGTTTGAGCAAAATGTTGAGAACCCTTGAACACTGTACGTGAATCAAACAAGAAACAGTGCAGGGATGGCAGTTTCGCGCCATAAATCAAAGTGACAATGAGAACAGAACAGGAAGTAAAACTGACAGCAGTCCCTGATACGTCTTTGTAATATAACGTCTTACAGGTGAACCAATTTTACAAATACAGCGAGGTTTTACAGGCGTTCAAATAAGATACGGCAAAGACTATTAAGCACTACCCAGCATTTCATGACATGATAATCGAGTTGTCTTGATCTTTCTAGTGCGCTATTTCGGTCAGTAGGAATTATCGCTGTTGGACTCTGACCATAAGTTGGATTAGTGAACCCTCAAAACAGACTAATACTATTATGAAGTTTAGTCAAGTATGACATAACAATATGGATTGGATAAGCTATAAATGACAATTTTAATCCTTTTACCCCATGCAGGATTTTCCGTCCACATACTCAAAAGTTTGAACCACACTTTAGGATTTCGTACACGGACTCAGAAGTTAGGACCACCTTGTACAGCATGTTAAACAGTAGCTAACAGTACGTACCACATGAAAGTACTGCTCAATTTCAATGGTCACACTTCGTTCACGGATCGTGAAAAGTTAGAACCACCAGCTTGTATGAGATATAAACAAACAGTATCACACGAATGTATAACACTGCTAAAGAGCTTTCAGTAGAATGGTCACACTTCAGGATTTCCTCCACCGATTTAAAAGTTGAAACCACCTTGCATTTTTAATGAACAGTACTGCTATACCAAGAAAAGTACTGCTGAAGAGCTTTCGCAATTCACCCAAACTCAAAAGCTAGAACCATCTTGCACAGCATATTAACAAACAGTACCATGGGAAAGAACTTCTTAGTAGCTTTCATTTGAATGGTCACACTTTAGGATTTCATCCACAGACTCAAAAGTTAGAACCACCTTGTACAGATAATTAACAGCACCACAGTAAAGTGCTGCTCAACGACTTTCATCCACAGACTCGAAAGTTAGAACCGCATTTAAGATGCTTATCTGAGAGTGAAAGGGTTAAAGTTAAAACCAAAACATACGGGATGATCTTGTATCCTGTCAGCTTTAAACGGAGCGGAATATCATAAAATTTTACGCTTTTGTTTACAATCAGGTAATCCGCTCAAGAATGAGTCTTGTTGAATATCTGATCCCAGCGACACGCGCAACGTAGAAAATGTTTCGAATGTGACCTTAATTTTGCTTGAAAAATTTCATCAGACGGCGAAAAGAATGGAAAGAAAAAGCAAAGAAAAAGTGTAAATGCAGCGTATAAAACAACTGAGGACTACAAACTGTAGCCTAAAGATGGCAGGTTGTACTCGTTTATTATTGACCCATGTTTGTTTTATAATTGAGATCAGACTTAACGATTAAAATTCCTTTCCTTTCCTTGTTCCTGAAGCGCTGGAGTATGAAATGCTTTAGGCGATTGAGTGAGAAGACGCGGACGCACTTAGCTACTCGCGCGCAATCACTCACCTCAATACGTAGCGTAATTCAACAATTCCATGAAGTCAAGTTCAGCAACATTTGGGCTCATCTTGCAGTGTGAGTCCACGCATGTTTCACAACCGAGCGCAAGAAACCACAATCACCTTTCGCATGGAAGATTCAACTTTCGCTAAGTCCTCTTGTGGTGCCCACTCTTGCTAACCCGAAACCCGAATTTCGATAGAGTTGATCAGATCCAGTTATTGATCTCCTTATCTTATCGTAAATACAGCCGCAAGCTAAAATACAAGGGCCATAAACAAACTCCTGCATGCAGAAAGCATTAAAGAGAGTAAGTAATGACAGACAAGAGGGCACATAGCTGTCCCCGGCTTGTGACCCCAACTAACCACAGATTTCTATTTTTACTCAAGATATGACTGAAGTTGTTTTCCAGTCCGTATTAAATCCGTTATTCAGTAAAAACGTGGAAGATGCGATAACCTTAAGGGTTCTTAAATAGCTCTGCTACATCGTGCGCAATAAAAGAAGTGGCTTAAACTTAAAGCAGCTTGTAGTTGTTCAAACTGACGAGAAGCCAGAGGAGTACTGAACCCGCAGAACTGAGTCATGAGTTCTCTTTGTAGTGAGAGATCACATTGCAGACCAAGACGTTTTGCACAGCAGAAGTGAAAAACAACAGACCATGGATTGACTTCGTACTGGCAAGAAAATCAAACACCTGTGTCCCATCTTGCTCTTATTTAATTCTCATTAACAAGACAGTGAGATTCATGGTAAGCAGATCACGTAGCGGGGTATTCATTTCTATATTCATGTTTATTGTGCAGATTTTCCCGATAATCCAATGTCAGTGGATATTAAGCGCCAAGTAAACCCAGTAGTAAATAGCAATTAGGGCTGTCATTAAGCTTCAGAGGAAGCCGGCTCCAAAAGGACCAGCTGAAGTAGCCTGTCATTTAGTCATTTTTAAACTTTGAGCAGCCATAATAGTCAGTTGCCTTAAAGTTGCCGACTGCTATTAAATGACAGCCCTAAACAATAATATTGTAGTGTACGCCAGTAAACCTGTTAAGCGTCATTCACTCAAGTTAGTCCATATAAAAGGTCCTTTATGACCAGAAGGCAAAGAATGCCAAATGCTTTGATAACTGATCGGAGATACTGCTACAAAGAGCCTTGATGTCAGTAATGCATCGGGAATGCATTGAAAAACAAAACCAACAGTACACACCAGAAGATATGGGGTCCTGCGAAAAAAATATAGCGAACGCCGTAAGGAAAACAAAACAGTTTTACGCGAGAACAACAGTATCCAAAGGAAATGGGTCTCTGTCTCAGCACTGATTGGATGCGTGGTGGTAGTGGTAAGTGCGTTGAACACTGATTCAAGCCTGGTCTCTGCCGTCGTGTTGTTCCCTTAGATAAAACAAATTTGCCCTACGTTGTCTTTTCTCACCTAGGTGTGGTGTATAAATGGGTACTGACCGGCGACATAATGTTGGGCACATCCTGAGATGGACTATAACATACAACCTATCGTGGGTCTGCTGTGATAGCCAGTAGTAAATTACTGTACATCAGTGTCCAAGGAAAACGAGTCTCTGTTTGAGATAACGAGAGGTTTAGAATAGCCAGTAGTAAATTACTGTACAACAGTGTTCAAGGAAAATGGGTCTTTGTTTGAGATAACGAGAGGTTTAGAATAGCCAGTAGTAAATTACTGTACATCAGTGTCCAAGGAAAACGAGTCTTTGTTTGAGATAACGAGAGGTTTACGGAATAGCCAGTAGTAAATTACTGTACATCAGTGTCCAAGGAAAACGAGTCTCTGCTTGAGATAACGAGAGGTTTAGAATAGCCAGTACTAAATTACTGTACAACAGTGTCCAAGGAAAATGGGTCTCTGTTTGAGATAACGAGAGTTTTAGAATAGCCAGTAGTAAATTACTGTACAACAGTGTCCAAGGAAAATGGGTCTCTGTTTGAGATAACGAGAGGTTTAGACTAGCCAGTAGTAAATTACTGTACGACGGCGTCCAAGGAAAACGGGTCTCTGCTTGAGATAACGAGAGGTTTAGAATAGCCAGTAGTAAATTACTGTACATCAGTGTCCAAGGAAAACGAGTCTCTGTTTGAGATAACGAGAGGTTTAGAATAGCCAGTAGTAAATTACTGTACATCAGTGTTCAAGGAAAATGGGTCTCTGTTTGAGATAACGAGAGGTTTAGAATAGCCAGTAGTAAATTACTGTACAACGGTGTCCAAGGAAAATGGGTCTCTGCTTGAGATAACGAGAGGTTTAGATAGCCAGTGGTAAATTACTGTACAACAGTGTTCAAGGAAAATGGGTCTCTGTTTGAGATAACGAGAGGTTTAGAATAGCCAGTAGTAAATTACTGTACAACAGTGTCCAAGGAAAATGGGTCTCTGTTTGAGATAACGAGACTGAGGTTTAGAATAGCCAGTAGTAAATTACTGTACAACAGTGTCCAAGGAGAATGGGTCTCTGTTTGAGATAACGAGAGGTTTAGAATAGCCAGTAGTAAATTACTGTACAACGGTGTCCAAGGAAAATGGGTCTCTGCTTGAGATAACGAGAGGTTTAGATAGCCAGTGGTAAATTACTGTACAACAGTGTTCAAGGAAAATGGGTCTCTGTTTGAGATAACGAGAGGTTTAGAATAGCCAGTAGTAAATTACTTTACAACAGTGTCCAAGGAAAATGGGTCTCTGTTTGAGATAACGAGACTGAGGTTTAGAATACTGAGCCAGTAGTAAATTACTGTACAACAGTGTCCAAGGAGAATGGGTCTCTGTTTGAGATAACGAGAGGTTTAGAATAGCCAGTAGTAAATTACTGTACAACGGTGTCCAAGGAAAATGGGTCTCTGCTTGAGATAACGAGAGGTTTAGATAGCCAGTGGTAAATTACTGTACAACAGTGTTCAAGGAAAATGGGTCTCTGTTTGAGATAACGAGAGGTTTAGAATAGCCAGTAGTAAATTACTTTACAACAGTGTCCAAGGAAAATGGGTCTCTGTTTGAGATAACGAGACTGAGGTTTAGAATACTGAGCCAGTAGTAAATTACTGTACAACAGTGTCCAAGGAGAATGGGTCTCTGTTTGAGATAACGAGAGGTTTAGAATAGCCAGTAGTAAATTACTGTACAACGGTGTCCAAGGAAAATGGGTCTCTGCTTGAGATAACGAGAGGTTTAGATAGCCAGTGGTAAATTACTGTACAACAGTGTTCAAGGAAAATGGGTCTCTGTTTGAGATAACGAGAGGTTTAGAATAGCCAGTAGTAAATTACTTTACAACAGTGTCCAAGGAAAATGGGTCTCTGTTTGAGATAACGAGACTGAGGTTTAGAATACTGAGCCAGTAGTAAATTACTGTACAACAGTGTCCAAGGAGAATGGGTCTCTGTTTGAGATAACGAGAGGTTTAGAATAGCCAGTAGTAAATTACTGTACAACGGTGTCCAAGGAAAATGGATCGCTGTTTGAGATAACGAGAAGTTTAGAATAGCCAGTAGTAAATTACTTTACAACAGTGTTCAAGGAAAACGGGTCTCTGTTTGAGATAACGAGAGGTTTAGAATAGCCAGTAGTAAATTACTGTACAACAGTGTTCAAGGAAAACGGGTCTCTGTTTGAGATCAGTAACGAGAGGTTTAAAATAGCCAGTGGTAAATTACTGTACACCATTGTCCAAGGAAAACGAGTCTCTGTTTGAGATAACAGACGGATAAGCCAGTAGTAAATTACTGTACGGCAGTGTCCAAGGAAAACGAGTTATGATAACGAAAGGTTTAGAATAGCCAGTAGTAAATTACTGTACAACAGCGAAAACACTGCGCCAAAGTTTTCCTTTAAAACTACAAAGCTACCGAAAGGCGGGCAAATGAACGTTACCCAGGTTGATTTTATCTGAGCGGGTGGAAACGCTATTGTAATCCAAATAGCGGAAAACAGTTGATAACGAAAAAAGATATATAAACAATAGAGTCGGCGAGTACTCGGTATGATACTTTTTCGCACCATTATGAACCATAAATTTATATAACAATCCGTGATTTGAATCGCCGAAAGGTACCATGGCAACAACAGAAATAAAAGAATATCGCTTATTTTTACACTGTGTTGAAATCGTTTTCTTGTTGATCAACGCAAGTACCAATAGCAAAGCGCACAAATGACGTCAGTACTCATGTTTGTCTGAGTTTATAATTTATTCTTGCATTTCTGACAATAGAAATTCGTTATTAGGAATCCCTTGAGAGTCACTTTTGGTTTGTTTGTCTGAGTTTTAGTTCTATAAATAGTAATTGTGCGCTTCGCTATTCGAGTAGGACACTGTATACAGTATACAGTAATGAGTATGTCTCACGGCACATGCAGCCATCGTAATTATGTAAACTTTTAATACGAGGAACTAAAGTTTGCAAACAAAACAGTGTTAAATCAGGATCTATAAAGTGCAATGAATCAATTTGTTTCTTTCTATTTTGCGAAAGAACTGAAATGGAAAACTTAAGTATTAAGTTTGGACAGGAGCTTATACTAGCTCCTGGTTTGAACAATAAGTTTACAAACTGGAATAGGCGTGTATTCGTGTCGGTCTTTTTATCATATAAGTGTATCAGTAACAAGGTTTATCGAGAACACAGCCCGGGGTCTTCAAAATGGTGGGGTAAAAATCCTTGGAGAGATTGAGGCAAAACAAAGTGGTCTGCTCAGTACCAGGCCTTCTCTCGCCGCCATTTTGAATATCGAGAAGAATTTGAAGATGAGCCAGTGCGTCAATCAGAAGCTCCCAGAGCTGGAGTTCTTCTTTTTTGCGCATGTCGTACGGTGGCGGTCAACCTTACAGTAGTGCGTGGATCGTTGCATTTTTGTATTACCAGATCTTATCGATATATCTAGAAGAAATTCTGCTCATTAATTATCCATTTATGCCGGCTGACAATGTACGCAAAAGAGGCTTATTACGTTTGCTTTCTCCCAGGAAAATCTCATTACCTTTGTTCGTCTATATGTACCGCGGATTTCAGGGATTATGCCTGTTGCCACAAAAAGGCCCGATTTTCAACCGTTCATACCGAATGTTATGTAAAATTGCCAGTCCGAGAATGTCTTTTCGAATGTCACAATTTTCCTTTTGCCAACCATGGAGAGACAAACGTTGCATTTTAGATAAATATTCAAAATCTTCGTCGAGCCGATTTTTGCGGGTTTTTACCTCCGCCCTGACTACCTGCCCCTGGGTCTCCGAGGATGAGAAATATTTTGATACAGCCACTTAGCTGATGTAAATATCAGTTAACCAAGTTCATGTGCTATATATTTCGACATGTTTTCACAATACTTCCTCTCTTAACGAATACTACAAACATTAAATACAAATAACCGTCGCTGTGAAAGCGATATCCAGAAGCTAACTTTAAAGTAAAATTTACCAACATACCTATCAACATAATAAATGTTTTCTGACCTACGGTATGCAACTCAAAATTGCAGATATAGTTAGCCGAGGCTAAAAAAAAGGAGTTCGTTAATTTCATTGTGAATAACTATTCTTGTTCTATTTCGACGCTGTAAAAAATTAAAAACTTGACTATTTTACTCTATTATGCAACTTCCGTACGTTTTAACCCGCGTTTTAAAACAGAACTCACTGGTTAGAAATCCGTGAATTTTACAAAGATTTCGGTTCTCCGATCATAAATTGCGCCTTATTTTAATTGACAAATTAGTTATATGCATGTTTTCTTCCCTCCCTATAGCACGAAGTGCCAGAAGTTATTTTAGAAAATACTGAAAATAAGCAGCAGTAAAGATTTCGATTAGCGAGATGTGTGAGTGTCTGACGTTTATCACAACGGATTATTTTGCAAAATTTGTTAAGTGATCCAACATTTAATTCATCGCGTGTTATCCAGAAGCTTCTGGAGTCAGTACAATGAACATCCATTCTCGGTAAAAACGGTGTCAGTAATTAAAACTGAAAAATTGCGAGAATGCATCCGTTCGACTACCGATTTATGCTGAGAAAAACTCCAATTACCTGAAATTTCTGCTGCGTCTTGGAATTGGTCTTCCCTGTGAGCATGATTCATCAACTTTAGGTAATACGGTTTTCTTCTGGTTACTAGCTACTTGTCACGGAAGCCTAAACTATGAGGGCCTAGGGCAGAAATTATCATTCCTCACGCCCCCATATAATCATATATCCAAAAATAAGCAAAAATTATCAACCTAAGCCAAGGCCATTTGGGAAAAAAAAAACATAGCTATGAAGGTAGACACGATCTTTACGAATGGCGGTATTGTATAGGCTTTTTTATGCGGCCTGGTCTTAACAAAAAATGCCAGTGGGTCAAAACAACATTGTTTTGCTCATGAATATAATTTTGTATGCTATTTTTGATCATGCAAAACAAAACAGGCCTGACGGCGGATCAGAAACCTTGTGTGATTGACAAACCAAACAATCACCGGCGCTCCACTTAAGCGACCTTACATGTATTATTTGATGTTTTTAGACTGAATTATATAATTGAAGCACGACAAAAAATTGAATGAGAACAAAATATTAATACAACTGATAGCTTTGCTGTTGTTTAAAAAGGCTCATTCTTCGTGATTCGAGGATATTGAACTCGTCTCAGATGAGTGAATTTTTAATTCCTTTTTTTTACCAAACTGACAACTTCTGAATCTGTTGTTTATCGCGTATGATATAAGCCCAGATTGTTTTGACCACAATCATCATCTCAGGACCGTTTTATGGATCCTTGACCTTACATTCTCATAATTGTAGAATATTCTAATAAAACAGAGCCCATCAATGGCTCCTGAATAAAACCACTAACTAATATAAGATAGATGAATAATGTAGACTTGATATTGTCATCAATACTTCACCGAATATATTAAAACCGTTTTATCTGGATTTACTAGAAAAGTCAGGAAACACCATATAATTAAAATATTTTTCTTCATTTCTTTGTATAAAAAGTATTCAAATTTACCGTTTCGACATTGCACTTTCATTTCTTTTTTTTTTTTTACAATTTTGTAAATTTTATTAGGTTAATATTCCGCTTTTGAACTTTAGCGCGGCGGTTCCTGATTGTCTATTGTTTGGCGCGAAAATATCATGTACCAGCTGTGATTTTGAACGCATGAATGTCGGGACATGGGACAGGATGGTTGAAGGCAGACAGGGGTACTTGAAAGTTTTCAAATGGTTGACACTAATGGATTTGAATGTCGTTTGAGAGCTGCGGAATGAAAACTTCGAAATACGTAATGAAAAGCATAACAAAGAGAGCTTTACGCTGTTTAAACAAAACTGAAACAATGTCAATGATTGCGGTCTTTTTTGTATAAATTTCTCTTAGCGACACCGATGGATAAATTTTGATACAATGATGAAAGTCCGCTGCTAAGGTGATTTCCAGCCGTAATATTAAAAATATTAAAGATATCAATTACAGACATTGCCAAGCTAAATGTTGCTGATATGATTGAAGTCGTTTCGGTTTTATTTTAATTTCCTGCGAAGAATAATTAGTTGACTGATTGGTGAATCAAAACATCCCTGTCATCGGCCAGCTTGGAACTCAACCAATTTTTTACGCTGTGGATTATGTTAACCCCGTCCGCACCTCTCCGCTGCGAAATAACATGTCACCAGCTCACTGCAGAATGAGTCAGCGGGAAGATAAACACGCGACTTCGATGATATTGTGCTTGCTTTTTCAAGCAATCAAACTTACGCACTTAAGCGGTTAAGATTGCTGAGTAAGAAGCTCTCGATCTAACGATGGCCGACAAATGATAAGCGCTTCATCTAATATAGCATAACTGAACATTACAAAATCGCATTTTCCCGTGATTTCTGTAGGTTTAAAGATACCGCCGGCGATTTTTTTATACATAGTTGCGGAAGGCAATCGGTGGGACAATCGGTTGTGAGATACTGCTGTTAAGTACTGCGTTAGAAACGATTATGTCACTCGTTGCGGTTTGTTTGAAAAAACAACCATTAGTTCAATGCCGCACCACACTGAAAAAAAAAACAGAGACGGCGCTTTATATAAGCTAAAATCAAGCTGTGATCATTAAATTACTTACCTGAAAGGAAAAACAACAAGCCAAGGGTGGTAGGAGAGCGGGCTTCTCTTGACGTAGCCTTAAATCTGACTTCTCATAACAAACGGAGCGGCAGCTGGACAGAGAAGATAGCTGCAAGCGAGTCAAAGTGTTTTATTTACGTTTGATCACATTAAGCCTCATGAATATAAAATCATGCACATGAAAGATAATACGTAAACCAAGCAGTGATGGATGTAATTAATAAAAAATATCGTTCTGATACTACAGTAATCAAATATAAAAGGCGATAACTTTCATGAATAACCTTAAAACGGCACCGTACCTTGTCTCTGTAAACCATCCTTTGGAGTTAGCAGCCATTGCATTCCAAACCCTGTTATAAGTTGTCCTCACATTAAAAGCCCCATCCCTTTTAACGTTGCAATCTTCAACCTTCAAAAGTATTTTGGAGTCTGGTATGTCGATAAGAAACCCAAAATAGCCGATCGTGCCTGAAGCGAGTGTTATTATGCCTAGAGTCACACACGACTTGAATAATGACACGTTACTTTGAGTTGTTTGACAACTAACAAAAGGTTCACCGCTCCAGTGATCAGGTGTTTGTATAATAATATATTTAATTTCTCTTAAAAAAAGGACTTCATTATGTCATTGTTAGTGCGAGCATACCTGCCGTGAGAGAGAATGAAAGACCGTGCCATATGGTGGAAATGAAAACGGTCGTGTCCCTCTTGTTACCGTCATGTATGAGATCTAAAGACAGTAGCCCACCAGGGTTAACAGTAAATTGTTATCTTCATTAAATATCTTCATTATATCCAATCCCACTGCGAGATTTGAATATTCAGCATTTTTCATGAACCCTTGACCCTATTCAGTTTCAAAAGCGCTTCACTTTTTTTCACTTTTTTGTCAAACACGAATGACCATTTACGTCTGAAATCCGCTTTTATCTCTGGACTACTTTTAGAACACCAAAAATCCCATTTGTCGGGAACTACAGAAGATATACATATTAACCATGGAATGTAGAACAAAGCCGGATGTGCATAGTTAATTCGTTCAATTACTTCTTTTGTTGCAATATCGTTATCCCTGGTTATCCATGATTGACATTACATGCCTGCAGCAAAACTAGTGTCCAGTACTTTAAGCTGTGACGTGAGTTCGTCCTGGCTCGTGCTGATACAAGCGTTGACATTTACGCTCAGGGGTGCGTTTCTCGAAAGTCCCGAAAACAGTTCGGGTCCGAAAAGGTATTTCATGTGCATAACGTTTATATCAACAGAGATTTAACAACGCGAAATGGTATACCTTATTATAGGAAATTAACAGTGCACGTTGACAACGCGAAGAAAATTTACGTTACACTAAATTAACGCGAATTTTTCAAAAGTTGGGTTTACATGCATTAAATTAACGCGAATTTTTCGATAAGCATCTTGCTTTATTTGCTGCGATTTTCATAATTCTGCAAACTCGCACTTTACATTTCTGAACGCCGAACTGCGTTTTGGCTTCCGTCAATAAAACCTTCCAAGACAAGTGCACGGATGTTTCTAAGTTTTTTTAAAGCCGAAAATTTGGTTTTGAAGCCTAACTAGACCCTATCAATTCAAAAGATCTTTCAAAGCCTCCGTGAAATGTGACTCTGAAAAGCCAATAGAGGAGCCATGGACTAATAAGGTTTTGTAATGAAATAAAGGTGCTTTAAAATAACAATGTTGAAAAATAGCGTGCATTAAACTTACATTGACATCTATAATTAAGATACATTAAATTAACGAGAATTTTGTAAAATCGCGTTAATAAAGTGCATTGTTAATTTCCTATAATAAGGTAGTCCTTTCAATTTTATTAAACAAATTGAGCCATTTGGCGTCACAAGTGTCCGCCCGGTCACGGAGGGGTTCATTCGTGAGGGCGGTCCCTCCCAGGGTTAACACGGTCATGGACAGTCATGTCATGTCATTTGACATTTGTATTCCAGACCTGGAAAAGTCATGTAGTGAAACAAAAGAAACGCCAAACTGATCCTTACGGCAGAAAAACAGAAACAGAAGCAAACAGAATAAAATAAAAGTGGAATATAACAGTGCCCAATATTTCGCTCAGTTTTTTTTGCGAAGTAGGTCTCGAAACCCAGATCCGGCCATTCTCAACGGTTTGTTGCAGTAATCGTGCATTCTATGTTTCTTTTTAAATCATGGAAGCTACTGAGCCAGGGATTGGTGGTCAGTTGGCTCGACCGCCATGACCTCCCGCTGAAACTGGTCTAAGCTCAAATTCTGAGGAACGAGAAATACGTTCTTATCGAAGTGGGGAAAGAAAATATTCAGGCATACTGGAGGCGAAGGAAGTGGAAGAGTGGGAGGAGGGGATCAAATGAGGGGTTATTATATTTCCTTGTAGGCGCTCGAAAGGCAAGGGAAGGCGGGATTCGGGATTCGGGCGATTTCCCGCTTCCCGTTTAGTGCCTGAGTATTTGCGTCTTCTGTCCATACTGCGCTCATCATTCAAGATAGCTAGCGGTTCGACAACAAACAAACAGGAAAAAGTTCACAAATTATTTTACTTTTATACACCGAATGCGAATATGGCCGTCAGGCAGTTTTTTGTTTGGCCAAATTTTTAGAGAAATTAATGATATCACGTAAACAAGTGCTGCAAAGTGTACCATCTTGCAAAGTTTGAGTGTTTTTGGTTAAACGGGTGCAAAGTTATGGCTCACTGAAATTATAAGCATTTGTATGAGAAAAGACATTCTAGCCTCACTAGCCTCGCTTTCATATTTTTCCCAAAATTTGATTGCCTATAACTTCTCCTTAAATAAGAATATGGCCTTGAAAATCCACACAATGACTTATTTTGACCTGATCTTTATCATTATCTAATTGCTTTTCTTTTCTTGGGAACCTGTCCAAACAAAAAATTGTTGTGCGGCCATATTTGCATTCGGTGAATTACATGCTGTTTTCTCCTGTTTTGTTTGAATCAGAACAACATCATGCCTTTATTTCTAAATTTAAAAAGAAAACCGGTTAAACCTCTTTTAGCCCTTATTAAATTCCTAACCTGATGAAAACTTAATTTCTCCTTACAATATTAATACAGTTTTAAGTATGATAAACTGTTGACAAGAATTAAGAAAAATGTCAACAAGGAGGTATTCTCCATGTTGTACAGTAAGTTCTTAAAATGTACATGTATTGCAATTGAGAAATCGGTTGTCATCATGCAGCCGCAGCCCTCTGATGGACGGTGGCTTGTCCTTAAACTAGTAATCATTAAATCCGTGAGGAGAATCGATCAGTATTTTAAACTATAGGGACTTGAAGTAGTTGATCCAGCAGCATCTTAGTATAAACAAATATAATTTTAACCCTTACCCTCGTAGAGTCCAAAACCTCGAATTGTGTATTTTAGTTTTAAATTGGTGTCTGTCGATAAAATATTAAAGCGTGGCGGTTCAAATAAAAACCTTGAGCAGCACTTTTCTGTGAAGCTGTTTCTTACGCTGTACAAGGTGATTCTAACTTTTGTTCAGTGTTTTGCGTGTGAAGTTCTAAAGTATAACCATTCAAATCAAATCTGTCAGCTGGTACCATTCCAATTGCTTGAGCAGTAGTTACTGTGACAATGTTATTTGCGCTGTACAGAATGTGTTTAGTAACTTTTCGTATTTTATTCATCTTAGAGGGTAAAGGATTAAAGTTAGTAGCCGTTTTCTTTAAAACATATACGGAATGATCCTGTAGGGAACCAGCTCACAGTACTTGTCCCAGTAAGCTCCATACTTCTGTTTGCACCTGATGTCATCACGGAACGAGCGGTGGATCAAAAGGATTAGCATGAAACAGAAGTAGAAATACGGCAAAGCGTGACCGGTTCCACACGCCAAACAGTACGACAGTGCGTTCATCAGATCACCGACGTAATTGAAATGGCGTGAGAGTCCCCACCAACCGGAAGCTAGAAGGTAGGAGTGCTTCTGTTCAGCGTCCGTGGTGGCGTAGGGCGCCAGAATATACTGCGCCGGCTTCCCCCAGATCGTGCACTTGCCATTCGTCTTCATCGCGACACGGAAGTAATCCTTCTGGTGGTTGACGGAACGGAAAATCAAATACCCAGTCAGGCCGAGGAGAAGCGTGCCTGCACAGGCCCACCAAGGCAGGCTTATCGGGTGGCGAGCCAGGTAGACACTTTGGAGAGTATACATGAAGGGAAGCCAGACCGTGTCGCCCCAAGCGAGGTAGAAACCAAAGTGGTCATGGGCGATGTCGATTGTGCGTAGATACCAAGACTCGTTGAGGAAGAAGTCTACAACGTAGGTCGCGTGCAGAATGTTGAGGAGGATCATCGAGTTACTGACATAACCGAAGTCGTTATACTGCTTGGCAGCGAACGATAAGTTAATCAAAGTCCAGGCAACAATTCCCGGCCGTCCGTTAAAGAAAAGCTTAAAATCAAAAGAGCCAATCCTCGGGTTGTGCTCGATGCCCATAAAGAAATCGTAAAAGGCCGATCCACTGAAGCACCGGTCTTCGGCATGACTCGGAAAATAGTGCGCCTTGAGATAAGCGAAAAGCGCCAGGCTGAAGCCGAACACGTTAGCAATGACCATTAGGGCCCCCCAGTTGTCGCTAATGATAGTGGCGTTAATGACGCCCTTCTTTACTAAGATGAGAAACAGGAGGTGTGATAATACCCAGGCGCTGATACCATTACACTTGTACGTCAGCACATTCCCAGCAGGCGTAGCGGTTCCTCGTCTGATGCGGCCTGGGAGGGCTATGAATAGAACCACCTGCAGGAGCATCCAACCGCTGTACAAAATGATTGCTTCGGTGTTTACATCTGGGAACACCTTTTTCGCGAAATTGATAATAGTCCCGTCAGATATCTTGCCGGACACCACTTTACCCAGACCTCCAAGGGAGCACTGATATGAGTGACAGGCCAACCAAAAGAACGCCACACACACTGGTGGCCATAACAACATTAAGGATCCTAAAATGGCAACGCTGACACCTGGTAGGCCTGGTGACAAGTTGATGATGTCATTTTGACTTCTTACAATCTTGGTGGGTTGGACACCATTAGCCTGAATATCATCTGGTTTTCTTCTAGTAACACGTGACTGCGCAGTGTCGTGCACACCCACGTGACCATTCTGTGTTGCAGGCTCTGTGGCATGATGTGGCACCGCACCATTTGAAGCTGAGTGGGTCTGGGCCCCTCCTGAGCTGCCTTCTGGGGGTGTCCTCATGGCAGAAATGGTGTTCAGGAAAAAAGGGCAGCTATAAGTAAAACAAACACTGGTTTAGTTTGGTGAAACTTCCTTCGATTAACTTTTCATTGACAGTAGATAGTTATGTGTTACTGTGGTGGGTTAGATTCGTATTCACCAAATCTGTTATAAAGCCCTTGAGGAAGTTTCGAGAGAAGGAAGAAATTTTAAAAAGTGTAGAGGAAACCGTTGAGCAGCAAGGCGAGTGGCAGTCCCTATTTCTTAAAAAACAACAACCGGGTACCGATTGAAGTTTTATTTAGTTAAATAGTATTAACACACCGATGTAATTGAGAAATTCTTGATTGGATTTCAAGAAAAAAAATTGCTTTAAAAGCTGTCCGCCCACAAGAATGATGACATCTCGGTGTTTTATACGCCATGTCCACAAAGCACTACGTACGCACGTACGCACTACGTTCTAAAAAATTATAACTCAAAGCAACCATTTTGTCGTTTTCAACCAATCAGGAGTAAGAACCAAATGTCCACTCGAACTTGTTATGCGCGCGTCTTCCCCTCGGGTTCCCCTCGGGCTTCTCCTGGGGTGGGAAGGGGGTGGTTTGATGATAGCCTGTTCCAGGCGTTCAGATAGTGGTAAAAGCGCGAATAGTTGGGGAAGGCGCGCAGAAAAGCGAGCGAAAAAGAAAATGCGGGGAGACGAGGCTTCCTCTCCCCAGTCTCCCCGCATTTTTTCGCTCGATTTTCTTCGCGCCTTCCCCAACTATTCGCGCTTTCCCCACTATCTAAACGCCTGGAACAGGCTAGTTTGATGGAGGCGGGAAGATGGCATATTATATCGTTGGGGTAGAAAACTACGGTTTAACAAGCCGAACCTCTCTTTACAGACACTCCCTTTTTACGAACAGTTCGCTTGGTCCCAAGAATTTCGCAACGACTTCTGGGACTGTTACTGGGGACAGAGACAAAAGAAGCGTCCCCTGTAACGATCCCAGAAGTCATTGCGAAAGTTCACTCGGCCCAATTTCCTTCTCGTTTCTAAAGTGGCGAATTCGCTTTGCTGTATAAAAATATGAAAATCCAGCGTACAACTATTTTCTCTCAGTGTACGAAACCATGACATCTGCTGTTGTGGTTAGCGTAAACTGTTCTCACAATATCTTAGCTGTAAAGTGTAAGAACCTGCAAAATTCCTTTTGTTAATGGCTCTGTCAATTCCAAGCCCGCTCATCCCCCGGGCATTTGTCGGGCATTTTATTACTTTTCCTTCCCAAGGGTGGGGCATTGTCAAAACAACGTTACCTTATGAATATAAAATTCGTACATGCTCCGTTGTTTATTTGAATTTTTCTGTTTGCCCCAATTTAAAAATATAAAAACTGAGTTCATAAACGTCGTTTGGGTCCCGCACTTTTTAAGTGAAAAAAAATAAAGTTTCACACAATTATCAACAACAGGCCGCCTATTGCCTTACCTATCAAGTGCCACAGAAGACAATATCTATATCACGGCAAATTTTCAATTTTCCAACATTCGTAGCCTTGGTGTCTTTCCATCATGATATGTCGCAACAGAAGAATCTGGCTATTTAAAAATTCAATAGCAACTTAACTTGAAAAAGCATTTCAATTAGACTTGCACACAAGTCGACTGCGAAGCCCCCGAGAGCGCGACGAACCCGACCACCCAAAACGAAAATACCAAAAACGGACTTTGAGAAAGTCTACATTTCAATCAACGGCGACCTTACTCGAAATGGATTGAACGTAAGCATAATTTTAATCAAAATTAATAATATAACATTAACGAGAATCGACAGGAAATTATTGGAGTCAAAAGTTTTGCGGAAAAATAACAAATATTTAGAACAAATGAGGAAACGGACATAAGTAATACTGAAGTAGAACGAAAGAATTCCTAGCATGAATAAAAATCCATTTATTTGTGAGCAATTATTGGTTCCATCAATAATAATTGAAATAAAAATTTTGATCTTGTCCCATGGGTCGGGCATTTGCACTCTTTCAGATGCCCCACCGTGGGGATTTGTACATATAAGATGACCCCACCGTGGGGCATTTGCAACTTTTTTTTAAAAAAAAAAAGGACAAATGCCCGACAAATGCCGGGGGGGGGGGGGGGGGGGGGGAGATGAGCGGGCTTGGAATTGACGGAGCCATAAGTTGTTAGTACCTGCGTTAGTTTGAAAGTAATTAATGTTTGTTTTAGTTTCATCCAGTAGAACTTCCGAAAGGCTTTTTTTGGTTATGATGTAATTCAAGTTACGCGTTACTGAGCTTAGTTTTAAACACAAGTGCTTTATTAGACATCAGTCGAAATACGCCCGGTTGGGCTATGCCCCCGGTCGGGTCCTTTTTTTATTTTATTTAATTTTTTATATATATTTATTTATTTAATGCCCCCGGTCGGGTCGCTGGTTACAATCTTGGTTATAATCTAGTGAAGTCTACGTTCTGTCTGTTCTATTCGTCTTGGTGGTTTTATTTGTTACTGCTTTGCTGTAACAAATCCCGGCCTTCCCGCAGTCAGCGAGTGTCCCCCAGGTTGAGAAACCGTCCCAGGGTTAAAGAGAATTGTCCGTAAAGCCTAAAACCTGTTTTAGGCAGGTCTGAAATAATAATAAATATAATAATAATAAAGGATTTTTATAGCGCCATATCCATGGACTCATGACGCTTTGCAGCATAATAGTTTAAACAAAAATTAAATTTAAAAATTTGCATAAGTGATAAAAAACAAAATATATAAAAACAATAACTGAAATTCATATCTTAATATTTACAATATATACATTATTCTAGGGACAGTACTTCATTTGAAATTTTCGCGAAATAAGTAATTCTTTATATGAGTCCGTTAAAGTTTGCAAGATCATCATGATGGCGGACAGATTCTGGTAATGAGTTCCATAGTGTAGGTGCGGCAAATGAAAACGATCTGCAGTCATAACCCTTTAACTTGGCTAGTGGTACTGTCAGAAGCTTCTTAGATGCAGATCTTAAGCTTCTTTAGTAAGGAAGATCGTGTATTTTGGTTTGAAATCCGGTAAGAGTTTTACGAAACGCGACGCACAACCCCCACCAGAAAATTCGAGGAGCAACATCACCCCCTCCCCACCTCCCGGGGGAGTTATGCATTTTGCATCCTTCAGTTTCAAACCGATCCGCATAGCCATCCCCAATGGAGGGATAGCCGAAAAAGGAGAAGCAAACATTCTACTGGGGGCAGACATGTACGCGCTTGCCAGAAAATTACCGACAAATCAACTATTTATATCACATTCGATTTTCAGACCAGACGGAATTCCTTAATGTTTAATTAGAGGTATTATTAGAGGTAGTCCTATCAACGAGTATTTGCCCTAACTTGGTAATTTCAGTTGTTGGCATTATTTTATACAAATCCACGATTTACGCGAAAGATCTAGACGACAACATGTCGACAACATTGCTAGTGACACAATGTTATCAGCATCTCTTCAATAGGATCGGAAAAAGTCTTGTAAATTTTTAAATAAAAATTCTTACCGGCAAAATAATACGGCTTCAAGGTTTGGCACGCGGCACTCAAAAGGTCAACGCAGAAAGCACAGGAGATATTGTTTGCTATCGATCCCTGGAAAAAAGTGATTCTATTCTCCTTCTTGACAAAAAGGTATCAAATGACGGTAGATGGTAATAAAATCTGCTTCCCCAACAAGTTTTTCTTGTCCGTGTTTTGTTTACTTTTCGAAGTGTTTGATTAAATATTAATATAAAATATAGGGAAATCTTCATAACGATATCGCTTGAGCTCTGCTATTTTTGCTGCGAGGAATGTCTATCATTTTAACCTGGAGAAACTAGGACGTGAAAAGGTCTATTTGTCTATTCATCTGGAATACATATAATGCACTAGAGAGTTCTGCAAGGTAAATAACAGTACGTGGTGGCTGTTTATAGCCCGCAGTCACTTGCCTCCAAAGACAGATTTCAAGGTAGCTCAAGGTCAAGTATTCAAGGAATCCTTTGTATAGTTATCACATGCTTCACTCACGAGTTTTACTTGGCTCACCTTTAAGTCCTTTAACTGACTGTTATTAAAAGGCTTTTCAACTTGATTCCCACACACAATCTTTGCAGATGTTGTTTTAAAATACGGTATCAATGCTGATATTTCCTGTTGTGTGCACGTCGCACTGTCTGGCTTTTAAATGCAAACAGGGTACAATGTCCTCAAGGAAATCGTGATTCTGATCTGCCGGATGCAATAAAACCATATTAAAATATCACCCGGCAACATTAACAGGATTATATTTATATATCAACGCCCCACGCCTAATGTGCTAAAAGGTAGCATGTGTCCATTCGCTTGTCGCGCTGTCTAGGTTGTTTCTGTCCGAGTGCGATTCATTGACCAGACACACATGTTACTCCCCGGACTCGGAAAACTCGGACTCCCCCACTTACTCGAACTGAGTCCCATTTCCCTTGGATTTGACCCCACTTTTCACTCCCCACACAAACTGTGTGACCGTTCGTATTTTTAAATTTAGAGGAAATGTATGGGAATATCGAAAAGGTTTACTTATCGTAATATACTGTAATAAATATTCATACAAAATATAAAAAAAACCCCGCATTTTTACGCTCAGGTAAACGCCCGATACAAAACCCTTCAAATCGCCTAAATTGGCCGTTTTCAGCTACAAGAACGACACCACACAACATTTCAGGTAAAAATACGTTTATTTTGATATTTTGTATGAATACTTATCACAGTATATTACGATAAGTGAGCCTTTTCGATATTTCCATACATTTCCTCTAAATTTAAAAATGCGAACAGTCACACAGTTTGTGTCGGCTCCCTGTGGTTTCAGTCGACCTGAGGGATCTATAATCTCAAGCATTCCTTGTTTTTGTATAGACTCCCTCGTCACCTGTATTACCAGAATCAGATAAAAAATATAAAATCATTTGTTTTGTGTGATGAAAATAAAGTTAAAGTTGATTTTTACTCGGTTAACTCGAACTCGGATAACTCGAATTCCCCGCTTACTCGAACTAATTTTCGTTTCCCTTGATCAAAATTTACCCCGACATCTCGAATTCTGGTTCTTGCAATTCACCACGGATGCCCTTTGAAATATCCCATTAGCTCTTCTTGTCGTGTAATTGGATTAAAACACTAAAACTAACACACAGCAATTTGGTGCAACGAACAGATCACGTATTTGACAGTCATTTCCCGATCTTATGAGTCGAATGCGGTGCCTTTAGCTGTCACAAAGAAAAAAAAACCAGTGCTAAAGTACAGAAAACATGTATCCATTGGAATGTCTGTGAAAAGGAATGCCCTTTAATAGAAACCCACTGCAAGCGAGGTCAGATCCGCAATTGATGTGCTGACTTCATACAGTCAGTTCGTGGATTGAAGAAAATTCCGCTCATGTCGTGGTTATTACATTGGAGATCACCCGGAAATTCGAAGCCATACGCAGGGGATAGAAGCAATATCAGTGAGGATTATCAGGAGTTCACGACGACAGCAGTTGCTGCATTCATTTTTTTCTGTCTAAGCAATAAGAACTACGGATACTCAGTTTGGGAAGCTTTGCCATTCTTTGCCCTTATATATTGAAAGCTAGAAAAAATATGTACGAACCCTGACGACATAAGCGAACATAAATTGATGTAACTGAGTTACGTTCCCGGGGGGGGGGGGGGGGGGTACTCCCCAAAAATACCTATACGGGTATGTGCCGCCCAACGGGGTCGTGATTTTGGGACTCCTGATCTGGAACGGGGTATCCATTTTAGAGACGTTTCCTAGCACGGGGTATAATATTTCGAACGCAAGAAAGCTTCAGATTATCAGCAGCCATTTTTTTCTAGAACGGGGTATTAAAAATTGACCTATTTCTAGAACGGGGTATCATTTTAAGTGCAAATTAATTATACCCGAGTACCCCCCCCCCCCCCGGGGGGGGTTACATTCACAGTATACTGTATCGATACTGTATTATCATGCATAATCGTGTTACAGTTTCTGACGAGATAAGTTTAATTTGCACTGTACACCTGACTGTACTGTATACTTAAGTGCTGAAAAATCAGTAAACTATCAATTTTTGAATATTCAATCGACCCCGATAACTCGAACCTCAGCTAAATAGAACTGTTTTTCGTTTGCCTTCATAGTTCTTGTTACCGGGTTTCTACTGTAGCCATATAGCCCACATGAGAGAAACAAAAAATATCTTTGTTTTTGGTAAGATTTGAACTCACGACCCGCAGAACACAAGACCGACTCTGGACCAGCTACGAAACGATCTAATTTTTCCCTTCTTCTCCCCAATAAATAAATAAATCAATGGGGGGGGGGGGGGGGGGGGGGGGGGGGGGGTGACACTTAACAGTCACATGTGACTGACAAACCTGTGGCCCTCGAATTCCAGGTCGAATTAGTGATCATCGAGGATGGATCAGTTGTGTTTTGTCGCGGCTAGTCCAGTATATCTATATGCTTTGCTTTATAAGTTTCGAAAGTTACCATGTAAACCCTACAAACTCACACGACGATGAGAAATGATTTCAGATATTCTGAACAGAATACTGAAAATGTCTAGAATAGTATACGTGAATTTTGGAAGTCATTCTATGACAGAAAACCTCATTGGGCAATCGACAGTTTTTTCCTTACCTGTTTGTCAGACATGAGACTGTGCAAAATACTACGGCAATTAAACTCGCACAGTTTCCTCTGTGACGTCATTAGCGCGTTTCCGTCTACGCGCGCTCAACTCTCGCGCCGGACACGTAACTGGTTCGCATCGTACCGAGGCTATCTTCTTTCTCATCATTACCCGATGACCAATCAGAGCGCGCGTGAAAAAACAATATCAGTCTTACCGTATACGACTTTGCATGCAAGCCAATCTTGTTCCCAGAGGCCGCGTTACTCTTGTCCAGCGGAACGGGAAACGTTTCCGGTTCCGCTGGACAAGAGTAACGCGGGCTCTGGGAACGAGATTGCATGCAAGCAAGAAACGTGCACAGCGGTATTTTAATTTACCGGCGGCGGAGCACAGCACACACGCGCGACTGGACTACGCGCGCGCGAGGACTGCGTGTTATTACTATAAAAGTAAACTGCAGAAGACGGCAAACGATAATGCTGCTAATGATATGTAGGATCTACGAGAGACCTTACCAGCCAAAAAATGAATGAACAAAAACAATGAACTGCAAGGCTGATCTGAGTTGCAATAACAACAATGAGTTGCAATAACAACGAAACAATTGTCCACGGTTACGATCCTACTTTATCGGTTTCTATCGTGATGATGTCTCGCAAATTTTACTTTCATATTTTATTTTTTAACGTGGTCAGATCAGCCTTGCAGTTCATTGTTTTTGTTCATTCATTTTTTGGCTGGTTAGGTCTCTCGTAGATCCTACGTATCATTAGCAGCATTATCGTTTGCGGTCTTCTGCAGTTTACTTTTATTTCCATATATTTTAGGGCCGTAGGTTTTTTCAGATCCGATATGCTGTGTTCTCTTTCAGCATGGTTTTGCCCATGCGTTTAAATGTTCAGATAGGCTTTGTCCGTCTGCAGTTCATTTTGCGAGACATCTTTGCGATACACTGTGGGCTGCTTGTTCCCCGAAACACGTGATGTGGCACGCGTGTTTCGGGTGACAAGTGAGTACATAGTACGGAACCTGATATTGTGAACGGGTCATTGTGCAGTCTATTTGCGCTGGCTTTCTTGCTGGCGACATTTAGATCGTTACACCGTGCTGATGAGTTGCAATAACAACGAAACAATTGTCCACGGTTACGATCCTACTTTATCGGTTTCTATCGTGATGATGTCTCGCAATTTTTACTTTTTAATTTTTTTACGTGGTCAGATCAGCCTCGCTGGAATCGCGCCTCATATATATAATCTGACATTACAGTTCTTTGAATAAAAAGCACAAGTTCCACGTTTGATTGATGTGCTTGGGTAATGTGTGGAGATATTTCCCTTCCGCCATCCTGTCTTTTCAGTAGTGTGGTTGGCCCAGTGTCTAACAACACTAAACCGCACGCCATCGATCGACAGATCGGCTTAAAATCGTCTGTGTTATCGCAATCTGATTTAAAACAACTTCTTATAAATTTTAATTTTGTATTGTCATTCCCAGCGTGCAATGCACTTGAAACTGCTCCAAAACAGGTTTCTTTGTTTCTATTCCACTTACAACGTTGACACACCTGTCGTGGGCAGCAAACAGGAAATTTGCATAAGCCGGCAACGAATTTTCAACGCATGCGGCTCTTGATATGATTTAAACCATCACAAATTTTTTTTTTTTTAAATAAAAGCACCGAGTATATCGACTCAGTGCGGTTTAGAGTATTTTTATTTTACAGGGAGGCAATTTGAAAGATCTCTCGATCAAGTAAAATGAACACACCAAACAAACATTTCAAAGTCAGTGCTAAAAAACACCGGACCGTAAAAAAAAAAAAAAATCGTGCTCTGATTTTTGAATGAAATTAATCCGTTTCATTGATTACGCTGTAGAAAACCCTTACAGCGCTTCCCATGTTTCGTGATAAACAGCAAATTAAACATATAATATATTGTATTTTTAAACCTGGCAACAGTTGTGCCTGCCAAATATTTGAATTACAACATCTAGCATTTTCTTAAGTTAGCAGTTGAAATATTTTTTTATCGAAGAGCGCTTTCGAGATGTGGGGTTGAAAAGCTAACTCGTAATTAAATTGCTAGCGACAAAAGCTAGTGAACGTTCGCGCGCGGCGACAAGTTTCACTCACTCGATCCTTGGTACTGAAGGACATAAAAGATTGAAAATCTTTTGTATAGTGTGATGCAAATAAGAGAGTTCCGCTAATCGTATACACGAACGTCAGAGTTTAGTCGAAGTTTATTTATAAAGAGAGCATTAAATATAAAATCCCCGGAATAAAATCGCATTGTAAGAAATGGTAGAATGAGATCACACCTTACCTTTCAGATTTTTACGACTGAACTAAATCAGTGGTGAAGCGATTGTTTTCGAGGACTTAAATTATCCTGGTGGTCGTAGTCATTGCTTTCGATTCAGGGAACCAGACCGTGATATAATCCTACATGATTCGGCGTTCGCTCGCGGTTAAGTAACCACAAGTCATCAGAATCAAAGGAGAATTTGTTTGCTATCTATCTTTCAACAACAACAAAAATAGAAAACAGAAAAATAATTTCAAATTTACCTTGTAAGAAGGGTTGTTATCGTCGCATCTGACATTCAACGTCAGATGTTCAAGGAAGGAACTGCCGCAATAAATATTCTGGTCACTCTGAGCCGGCGGGTCACATGTGAAACTGGTTAAAAAATATTGCTTGGTCTATTTCCTTACCATATTCAGGAGCCGATTTAATACACGAAACAATGGCCGGATAAGTTTTTTCAGAAAAACAGCCCACGAGGCTATCCAATAGCAAGTCAAATTTCCATTGTAATGAATACTGGCGGTAGTTAAAAGAACAGTATAAATACAATTTAAATAAAATAAATAATTTTTGAAATGAAATAATTATAAATAACACTATTCATTTTATGATAAATTATCATAAGAATAACAAGTTTTAAGAGATTTATTTTATCTTGTTTGATTTATGTTTGTTTTTTAATCAATCCAGCCGAGTTTTATCTCGAGAGCGCGTTCAAGACTGAATTATCATATGGTGACCCCCTCTTTTTATTATATTTTTTGATGTACTAAATGT
The DNA here is from genome assembly GCA_024195265.1 of Dendrophyllia cribrosa. Taxonomy (NCBI): domain Eukaryota; kingdom Metazoa; phylum Cnidaria; class Anthozoa; order Scleractinia; family Dendrophylliidae; genus Dendrophyllia; species Dendrophyllia cribrosa. The sequence continues at coordinate 50,761,833 of JAJLRJ010000001.1, read as the reverse complement.
AATAAATAACTGTGCAAAGTTTTCGAAAATTTTCATTATAACTTCTTTTTCAATGGAGAGTGAATCTGATTGAGCGGCAAAACAGACAAAAGGAAGATTTTAGCATATTACTGGGAGAAGTTTTTTTTCTCCTTATTTTCTTTCCTGATACACGTGGAGTGTAACTTGAAATTGAGATAGAAGTTGCAACATCACACACAATATTGCATGCGATGTTGCAGTGACTCGGCGTTTCCGTCCACGTGTCCACCGGCGCTTCAGTACTGAAATCCCACAAAAACCTGACTTAATCGGTACCAAGGTCCCGCAGAAACGAGAGGAGGTGCGATTTTTCTTTTGTAGTGATTATTTTTCGCAACGACGGACTAGACTAGTTCTACATTGCGTGTGTACTTGACTGATTCATTTTAAGAAAGGGATTTTACTCTCAGGATATTAAAAAAATATTAGATCGACTAATGACGCCGGAAATGGAGAAATGGGGGCTGTGGGATGCCGTTACTATATAATCATATAATCTTCGATCCATGAGTTCCTCGTACCAAGCTGATAATCTCGACTGGAACGAAAAAATTGAGTTCACTATCCTAAAAGCCAAAAAAAAAAAATCCAAAAACAGACGCTTAACCGGTGACCAGGAGACCACATGCAACTCTCCTCCTCGAGACAAATTTCGTTTTTGTGGTGATCACAAAACCATTGAATTGCACTGGAACCGTCTCGAGTAAATGGTTAAAGCGTATTTGCATTCGCTAGGTCACTGTAATTTTCCTTACCTTCGCTAAGACGTTCCTCTCTGGGTATGCTTAGTGCTTGAGAAACCAAACCCGAAGTGGATCATTTCCCAAATACAATAAATAAAATACAAATATTTTGACATTGCGTGAGTTCAATTCATAACTTTTTGCCACTGTATTATTTTCTATATTGATTCTATTGAAATCTGTCGTCACCATTCTAAATAATAATCTTAGATGAGTGTAGACCGTAACATTTAAATAATATCTGCAATGAAATTTCCATACCAAATTTATACAACAACGAGTTGTAATTGGTCCTTGCCAATGGTCCACGTCAATCCTGCACTTGTTGGTTCTTGGTCAATTGTTCAGCAGAGATTGCAGTTTGCAACGTCACATCACAGTTTTGTTTTTGGCAGAAAAAGTATTTCACCTTTTAAGAGTGACTTTCCCTAAATACCAACTATAGCCGTGCAAGATAGAAAAATCGACATCGCCCAAACTTTGCCACAATAAAGACCTTAGAAAACTATTTCAGAAAATATAGGTTTCAGCTGTTTTGGATTTATATATTCCAAGCAGGACAATATTTTAATATTTACCCTTGCCAGGGGCCTCAGACAGGCGAAAAATGCCCTTTTTAGTTGGCCTCGTGTGCAAAATTTAAAAGAGGCTGGATCACTATTTCACTACTTTAAAATCCAGCGATCCTTTCTTTACCTTTTGCCGTTATTAGAATGTAATAATATTTCAACTACAATTTTTGGGAATTTTTTTAAGTTACCGTTAGAAACGGTGTTTTTAAAAGTGTCAAAATTGGCTAACTTTAGAAACAAAAATCACTACCTGGTACATGGATTTTGAACTCAAGTTAACATTCTAATAAAACAGCAACTCTAGTTCTATTGAAATATGAAATAAAATTTTGGGGCAATTAAAACTGCGAAGTTTGACAGCCAAAAACATTCACGCTACTTGATCGAAATTGGAGAATGTTGACCATCAACAACAGTCGCATCGCCAGCCGATAAAATTGAATTGCCCTAGTGTTTTTTATATTTTCTTCAAGCAGATCCTTCTCGTACCACTTTATGGCCATATTTAGGTTTTGCTGGTAAAATGCATCCTCTGTGGCTTCGAAAAAGTTATATTCCTTTAGTCGTTTCTCAGGAAAATTAAGACAAATCGCTTTATACTCTGTTTACAACCAAGAATTATCGCCGATAAACCCTTGTGAATCTCTTCATCTTCACTACTTTCTTAGGGCATCTTTTTATATGATAACATAAGACATAAAAATAAAACAAAACGAAAGTAAAGCGGGACTCATCTTTGATTTCTTTGGGTCAAGAACGATACAAGAACGTCGAGAAAACAAAGTCCGTTCATCGCCGTGCCGAGCGTGACATCATTGCGAGGCACCGTGACAAGTTTTACTAAGTCCCAGATCACTAGCTCTGTCACGTCAACATTTCGTACATCGAAGGTGGAAAACGAGTAGTCTCCTGAGCATTTATTAGTAAACATTTATTTATTAGCAAAATTCTTGGCAATGTAATTCTGTCACGTAACATTGAATTCAACTGTGAGTTTTGTGCTGCTGCACTTGTCTTACATTTCGTTTCTGGTATTGTACCACTACAAGTTTAGGAACATCTTTGTTTCGGAATTTCGTTGCAGCCAGGGTTCTGAATATCAAAAAAAGTTGATGGGAAACCTTTACTCCAGAACAATAATCTAGCTAATACTTCGGTGGTAGTGGTTTAACAAAAGAAACGGCAAACTGTTCCTTACGGCAGAAAAACAGAAACAGAAGCAAAAACAAATAAAATAAAATAAAAGTGGAATATAATAGTGCCCAATATTTCGCTTTGCAAAAAAAAGCTTCTTCAGGGGCTAGCACTATAAATGATTATAAAACCGTTATACAAGTGGTTTTGAAAAAATAACGAATAACAAAAACAATAAATATGATAGGTGGAGGGTTTGACGGGTAATAAACTAAACTGACTAGTGATGAGAAAGTTAATGAAGTTCGTCGCGTCTGTTGATTCCAAGTGGTTCTAACGTCTTTGCTTTATCTATGAGAAATGCTTCACGCGCTTTTCGTACAAAGTCTTAGCTATTACGTAATAACTCAAGTGGTATAAGTTGCATATCCTTAGTAGAGTGTCCCGGTAGATTAAAGTGTTCTGATATAGGAGTAGGGCAGCTGAGGTGATGTGGATTCTCTACAGAGCGGCGATGTTCACCAAAGCGAACAACTTTGGAGAACAACTTTGAACACCTTTGGAGAGAAATGTGTAATCAGAATAAGACTTTGCAGCCAAAATATGCTTGGTATGTTCTTCCAACCTTACTGTATAAATTGAACAATTTTTGTTTCTAAAACACGCCAGATTAAAATCGCGAAATTTCGTTCTTTTCCTTTTTCGAGAGAGGGGCAATTCTTGAAAGGGGACAAAAAAGAATTGCAGGCTTAATGGCTTTTGAATATTTCGTTCCCAAAGAATAAAATCCTAAGCCGGATACCCCTCACAACAGTTGCATGCTTTTATAAGGTCTTCTAACATAGAAAGATAAGGTGCTTTCCTTCGCCCTTTGATGTGCGCTATTTCCACGTCAAAACAGTGCGAAGCATTAATAAACTGAGTTGTTGCAGTTTACGTGACTGGAACATGTCACATAAGTTAAACATGTCAAACACAATTGGGTGCGTCAAGGCCACTTCTTTCAGGACAGTTGAACGGACATGTTCATTTGCCGCTTCTTCTTCAGCTGCTATTGTGTCTTCGTCCTGTTCTTCGTGGTCGGATTCACGTTGTATGTGTCGCTGTTTTGACGCTCTTCTTCTTCTTGCTAAACCGTGTGGTTTTCTTGCTCGATCTTAGAGCCCATCCTTCCGGTGGTGCTTCAGTTATTGTTGTTAGACTTGGAAGCGGCATACCTTCCAGAGTTGGGGGAGGAGCACTTCCATCACCTTGCAGCTTTTCGTAATACATGTACATGGCTTTTGCCTTGTCCATAAGTGTCTCTTTAACAGGGCGCAACTCACATTTCTCGTAGAACAAATGATTTTCTAAAGCCGAGTGACACGTGTATGCCCTTATGCAACCATCCTTTGGACAGGAAAATAGTGGATTTGCCACAGAATCTATTACGGCTTTTACAGAAACTTCTTCGTCGACCTCTACATTATTCACAACCACCTCGTTTTGAGAGCCAGTTTTCTTCTGGGGACTTCTCGGTATAATCTCATTGCCAGTTTCAAAGGGAAGAAAGAATGTAGAGGTCGACGAAGAAGTTTATGTAAAAGCCGAACTGGATTGTCCCGCCCCCCGGCGGTAAATCCACCATTTTGGAAGGTTGGTAGCTTTATTGTTCTGGAGTAAAAGTTTCCCATCAACTTTTTTTTATATTGAGAACCCTGGCTGCAGACGAAATTCCGAAACAAAGATGTTCCTAAACTTGTAGGGGTACAATACCAGAAACGAAATGTAAGACAAGTGCAGCAGCACAAACTCACAGTTGTAAGAATGACTCACAGTTATTGCAATGAATTCAATGTTACGTGCTTTAAACAAAATAACATTGCCAAGAATTTTACTAATAAATGTTTAGACAGTAGCTCAGGAGACTACTCATTTTCCACCTTCGATGTACGAAATGTTGACGTGACAGAGCTGGTGATCTGGGACTTAGTAAAACTTGTCACGGTGCCTCGAAATGCTGTCACGCTCGGCACGGCGATGAACGGACTTTGTTTTCTCGACGTTCTTGTATCGTTCTTGACCCAAAGAAATCAAAGGTGAGTCCCGCTTTACTTTCATTTTGTTTTATTTTTATGTCTTATGTTATCATATAAGAAGATGCCCTAAGAAAGTAGTGAAGATCTGGAAGATGAAGAGATTCACAAGGGTTTATCGGCGATAATTCTTGGTTGTAAACAATATATAAAGCGATTGTCTTAATTTGCATGAGAAACGACTAAAGGAATATAACTTTTTTGAAGCCACAGAGGATGCATTTTACCAGCAAAACCTAAATATGGCCGTAAAGTGGTACGAGAAAGGTCTCCTTGAAGAAAATATAATAAAACACTAGGGCAATTCAATTTTACCGGCGGGCGATACGACTGTTGTTGATGGTCAACATTCTCCAATTTCGATCAAGTAGCGTGAATGTTTTCGGCTGTCAAACTTCGCAGTTTTAATTGCCCCAAAATTTTATTTCATATTTCAATAGAACTAGAGTTGCTGTTTTATTAGAATGTTAACTTGAGTTCAAAATCCATGTACCAGGTAGTGATTTTTGTTTCTAAAGTTAGCCAATTTTGACACTTTTAAAAACACCCTTTCTAACGGTAACTTAAAAAAATTCCCAAAAATTGTAGTTGAAATATTATTACATTCTAATAATGGCAAAAGGTGAAGAAAGGATCGCTGGATTCTAAAGAAGTGAAATAGTGATCCAGCCTCATTTAAATTTTGCACACGAGGCCAACTAAAAAGGGCATTTTTCGCCTGTCTGAGGCCTCTGGCAAGGGTAAATATTAAAATATTGTCCTGCTTGGAATATATAAATCCAAAACAGCTGAAACCTATATTTTCTAAAATAGTTTTCTAAGGTCTTTATTGTGGCAAAGTTTGGGCGATTTCGATTTTTCTATTTTGCACGGCTATAGTTGGTATTTAGGGAAAGTCTCTCTTAATAGTTGCGTTAACTTGATGACAAAATGAAAAGAACATTTCAAAAACATAATTCTGAAGTATAGTAACGACTGAACAAGTAAGAAAAACTATCTCAGCTGTTGGAACTCTAAGCACATATTCATATTAAAGTGATAACGAGTTCACTTTTCATGGTTTTTCTTCATTAGCAAGACGTCGGTTGATGTCTTCTATAACAGGCGGTAGATCATGATGCTGTCAATGACATAATGTGCCCCATGCAGCATTGGCAAGAATATCATAGGAGCGTGTTAGTTTTCTATCATAGTCTTCTTCACTGAGAGCGGCAATCTCTTGCTCATTCAAGGCAACATAATTTCCCTGTAATAAAAATAGAAAGATAATTTATAATTAGAATTAAATATGTAAGTAGAGTTTTTATAATTAGAATTAATTACTGTATGTGAGTAGAGTTTTTAAACACGCGGTGAAACCCTGCGTGAAGACTGGGGCGGGCTTTTCCCCTCGTGAACCTTCTGCTCGTTTGTATAATTATTGCTCGTGCGATGCTTGAATCTGCTCGCACTCGCTGGATAATTTGAAAGTGGATGTGGCACTTTTGTTGGGTTGATCTTCAGATATAAACTTTACTGATATCAGTACCCACCGACTCTTATTTTGTGTGTGATATTTTTTATCAACCTTTACCAACTAAATAGCATCCTTGTTCGAGTTATGTACCAAGCTGAAATAAACTTACAGTTTTAGCGAGTCCCACACTCCAGCAGCCAGCTGACGTACCCTCCTTCACACCGTCAGCAGTGTTATCCACCTTTACAATGGCCTCAATAGGATTGACGTCTAACCTGATTGCATTTAACCACACCATGTAAGGGTACGGAGGAGCTTGTGGCACCTCATCGGCAGCAACATACACATCAGGCGCGTAACCTTGCTGTGCAGCAGCCTTCTTCAGTACATCTACCATGGGTGTAGTGAAGCCGGTTGTGGAACCAATCTTCAGGCCCGTCACATGACGCAGGATGTTTGTAGTGTCAACTGCACCTGTGATCATTTGAGAGTAGTCATCTAGGCATGCAATCTGAAGTGGAACAAAGTTGACAAACATCCTTTCCACATCTTCCTCATTGGGGAAGCTGCCAAACTTGCCAAACCATCTCCTTCTTACAGATTCATAATGCGTGATTTTACGGATGTGCACCTTCTTGTGGGCTCCCATGGGTTTTCGTGCCTGCCTCCTCCATCGTGATTGGGACTCCCTCAGCTTTAAAAACGTCTAAGAAAACAACAGCCGGGGAGTACACACAACCAGTCCAGGATCACACCCTTTACATTTCCCTGGTAGTGACGCACCATTCGGTTTAGTATCGTCTTCATGGCCAAAGAATTATCACAAATCCTGTGAGTGTCAAAGAGAATCAATTTTGAATGGCTAATATCTAGTTATAAGGCAACTATAAGTAAAAAATTTAGCATAGAAATAGCAGAGAAACCGGCCTCAATAATCCGATTCTAGCTTTTTAAACTAGTATTCGTGTGTCAGGAAAATCTCAGACGATGGGGGATTTTGCTGTTTTCCGACCGTCCCAGATTTTGCCGATTTCTCGAGAAAATCGGCGATCATCGCAGAAATCTGGGACGCTTTGGGAAAATAGAAACGTTCCCGATATTCCCGATTTGTCCCCGACCATCCTAGATGATCGGGGGGACTCACATATAAAAATGACGGGGATGCTCGTCGGAAATTTTCGAACACCCTAAAAGGTACCAGAATCTCGTTTGAATGGGCGTGGCTCAGAATAATTTTTACTCCTACGCCTAAGAGGTACCAATAGAGGTACCAGAACAACACAAAAAACGTAAAATATTGAAAAACAAACGGTACCGTGCAAAAGTACTGCTGAAGAGGTTTCGTTTGAATAGTCACACCGTAGGGTTTAGTCGACAGACTCAAAAGTTAGAACCACACTACATGTCTTCATAAATGACTCTGAGAGTGAAAGGGATAAGGCTTTCATAAAACACTTTCAAAAATCCATTGAAATTGTGATTGTATTTTCCTCACCCGTACACTGAACTCCTTTCTGAGCGGGATGTTTCTTCGTGTCGTTTGAGAAACAACGACAGTGTTCAGTGATTCCTAACACAAAATATAAATATTTGCCTTCACGTGACTGTCAGTGGTGGCAAATATTCAGGAATGTTGACATATAACTTTTTTCTTCCATTCCACTTTGTTATATTGTTCAGTTCCTTTAAATCTGACTTCATCGCCGTGACGAAACAGTTCTACACAAGTGCCCTTTATGTACAAAGTTAAGCGGACACTGAACAAAAAAACCAGTGGGGTTTGCCGGATCTGTGACAAAGATCTGGATCAGCCGGCAGAAAATCTTTAACAAATGCAAAACAAAAAAACTAGATAGAAGCACTGAGAAAAGTAAAATAAACTAAACTTGATATTATTGTGTATAAGCATATATTGTTGTTGTTTTTGCCTGCGGTTTTTTCTCCGCCGTTAGGATCAGTTTGTCGCGTTGTTTTTGTGTTCATGATGTTTAGGTCACTGACAGTAACACCAAGCTGTGAATATTTTTTAAACATCATTACAGCTAACAGTTTTGTTTCGGAGTTAAAGTGTTCGGAAAGCGTTTCGGCAGACTGATTTATGATTGCTCGCCCTCCTTCGACTTATCTGCTTCTCTTATATATTTATCGCAACGAAAACTATTGTTAATATTGTCGTTTTGTTATACATTTTTAGCAGGATTAAATACTCAGGGTTAGCAAAATGTGCTTCTCTTCTCTGCACTTAACGACCGGTAAAATTGGTGTTTAATGGCTATACTGTGCAACGTTAACAGCACTACAACAGCGCGAAACATTTGGGTGTGTTTGTTGTCGTTTGTTTTTTGCCCAGAGTTTTTAATTTTTTTTCAGATGTTATCTCTCGATATTGTTCATACAACGGCGAATTAGAGAAAAACAAAAACACTAGACCCAAGGGGGAGGGGAAGGGGAGGGGAGGGGGAAGGGGCCATCTGCAGCCAAAGACACTTAGGTATAGTTTCAGTAAACTGAGCCTGGGGCATTATTTTTAGGTTTCCATTTAAACAAACATTTTTTTCACTTTTCAAAGTGACTCTAAAAATGGCGATATTGTCCTTCTAATAAACAGCTAAAACTGAAACTGAAGCCTTCTGATACATACAATTGCACTTTTCTACCACATAATAAAATTATTGCGCCAAATCGAAACACATCTCGTCACGAGGTTTTCACAAGATAACAAACACCATTGTACAACCCCCTTTTGTTATATACATCCCTATAAAATTTCAGGGATTAACACAGAGCCGCTTGTCACTTGCAATATTTATTTCACACACTTAGTAACTGTCTTGTAAATTGTATGATAATTACAATTACTAATAAAGATTTTTGTTGTTGTATTTCGATTTCGCGGCGAATGCTCCACCCTCTTTCAATACGCTCGGACACTCTCCTAAGTCACGCGATAAGCAACCGACTGCAAGAAACACGCGTTTGGGTAATCAGCGTTAGTTGCGATAGGTTGATGGTTTTCAAAGGCAAACATTAAACAATCATAGCTCATATTGGTTACCCAAACGATCCCAGAAATCTCAGGGCCAAAAGCTTGCTCAAGTGACTTAAGGCTTGGATTTTTTATCCTTAAAGGTCCCCCTGCAGAGATTCTAAAGAGCCCCATTCTCTCTTGATATAATAACTTTCCTCGGTCATGGAGTTCGATCAAAAGAAAGTCTCATCAACCATCACGTGATATTCCCTGATTGATGACGTCTCAAAACATGGTTTTTGAAATGGGGAACGTTTGCAATCAAAAGTTTGAAAACTTTCGCCATCAAAATGTCCAAAAGGTCCTTTCCAATGTAACTCTGCCTTTTAAGGCGGTATCCGTCATGTATCTTGTCAGATATTTTGACATTTGTTATGTCACGTGACCTGTTTTCCTTAAATGGCGGTTTCCGTTGACACGTGGACACGATTAAAAGGCGGCATTATTAAACCCTTACTAGGAGTCATAGAAAAAGGAATAAACAAGATGGATATGTGACTATCGATTCCTCATTTTCGTTGAAAGATTTTGACCGTTATAAGGCAAATGCAAGTCACGTGACCCAAACTGGACAAGAAAAAGTTGATCAAATGGATACAAACGCGAATAACAAAATGCTTGCCAAGTTTCATTAAGATTAGATAAATGCTTATACTTGAAATAAAAATCCACCCAATTATTGGTTGAGTCAAGCCTTATAAACACACTTGAGTGTGCTCAGTCTCACCATAGTTTCTGGAGTGACGTAATTGTGGAAATGTTTATCCTTCAGCATCTTAAGGAGGCTCGGATCGTAATTGTTTTCAGCATGTTCCATTATTTATACTTTGCATCTGTTTTTTTTTTTTACTTTGATGATCAATGGTACAATTGATGTTACAATGATGGTATCAAATAAATGCCTGGTCATTGATGAACGAGTAATGGTCTCTTTTATGACGCAAAAAGTTACCATAGCAACATTTTTTAAACTTTAAAGTGTTAATAACTTAGTGACTCCATCTTTTAATTATCGAATTAAAATTAAGGTAGCTCTGAACCCCCTCCCACAATTTTTAAAACTTTAAGCAAGTTCGACACCAAACCCATTTTTTTTACTTATAAGCACTTAAAGCTTACAGGTTATACTGTTACTATGGTAACCTGTTACACCATGACAATGATCATAACTTGTCCAACAATGCTGTGGTATTTGTTTGTTATGAACTAAGGAGTGGTACTAGTGTTGATGCATAAGTCCATTAGTACTGGAAATAACAGATTTAAAAAGCTCCTGCCAAGAGATCATACTCACACCTATCAGAACAAACTGGTTCTACAATACAGGTGGCAGACATTTAAAACAGAAGTCGACTTACAAGGGCATTCATAGAATTTGCCAAAAAGAACTTCTAGTGCAGCAACTAATTAGACAGAAGAGCAAAACATGGGGCATATTTTTTGCAACATATTCTGGGCCGATTCCAAAAACAGAATACTTTTAATATTGCAGCTATTCCTCTCGAAATATATTAAGTCCCGACTTCAGATATGTGTACCTGGAAAACGTTTGGCGTGCTAGAATGTAAATAACAGTTTTGAAAATGCATGATCCTGATTTGATTATGACCAGAATATGTCCACAAAAACACACCCTTCAAAATAGGATCATTTTAACTGAACTAAACAAGTTGTTTAAAGTATTGGTTTTATTTCATACAATACATAAATACAGTATTGATTTAAAAAGTAAAATAAGTTAGCACTATTAGTCAAATGGAACTTTGTACAATAATCGTCAGAATTGTCAAAAGTTTCAATTTGTACTGCTATCTCAAATTCTTGTACGTATATGACCCTGCACTTTTGTCTGATAAACAAGCTGATGTTGAAATTTGAAAAGGACAAATATACTGAAACTTTTGAAATAAGAAGTTATCTATATGTAGACTATAAAAATAAGTTATATTAATTTTATGACACTTACACTGTTGAAAAATATGTGGTAAGGGTGACAATTTGAATATAATTGTGGATGTCATAAAGTTGTAAGTTCGGTCAAACTTGTTTCTATATTATGAAGCCCTTAATTAATTACACCACACTGATTAAAAAATTTATTGAAATAACTGCATTTGTAGATGTTTGGTTTTTGTTGGATTAAAATCGACAAAAGAAAATGAAAATGTAAAACAATCTAGAGTAAAACACAAGATTGAGCTCTTTTAATGCGGCCATAAGTTAGGAAAAATTTTCCTGTTTGTAAGGGCAATTTCGAAAGCTTATAGCACTTTTTTAAACTATTGAGTTATTTTTTATGGCTTTTCCCCATTAGCAAGACGTCGGTTGATGTCTTCTATAACAGGCAGCAGATCAACGATGCTGTCAATCACATAATGTGCCCCAGCATTGGCAAGAATATCATAGGAGCGTGCAAGCTTCCTCTCGTAGTCTTCTTCACTGAGGTCAGCAATCTCTTCCTCATTCAAGGCAACATAATTTCCCTGTAATAAAAATATAAGAGAATTTACTACAATGAACAGTACTGTCACAGATTAACATAATTCCTGTTTGCAGTTCAATCTGGAGTGAGGAGAATGGCAATTTGCGTCATTGAGCCATTTTTTCACCACTGACCTTTCCTTGAAAGTCCCAATAACGTTTTGGCCCTGGAGGTATATTTTAAAATTGGAATGTATAGAATGGTGGAAGTTTATCCTGCAAACTAGCACAACTTGTTTTTTCCAAATTGAATTTTATTGTCTAGCTTTTAAAACCAACAATTTGAATTTGCTTGTATATTTTAATAGTTTTTCAGGCTTGAAAAGTAATTAGGTCACTTTCGAGAAAAGGTCTTGATCAATTTTTAAAATATTGCAATTTCAGAGAATGTTATGACTTATGGGGAACCTGACTTTCAAAATAAAAAAAAAGAATATTGTAGTAATTTATATGTATTTACTGTAGTACTGCAGTTTGTATTGGCAATTTTCAAGAATCTGAATGCAGATCAGACAAGGAAAGTAAATTGAAAGGAGTATAACATGAAGCCTAAAAATGACCTACAACTATTATTACTTTAATACTTCTTGTCTAGTTTTTGTTTCACAGCATTTGCTAGACCTAACATAATGGTCAGGCATACATGTTTTTGTTGGAGAATTCATTACTAAAGAAATTAAAATGCAGCAATTTGTATGACAATATAAGGAGAAATAAACTTACAGTCTTAGCAAGTCCCACACTCCAGCAGCCAGCTGATGTACCCTCCTTCACACCATCAGCAGTGTCGTCTACCTTTACAATGGCCTCAATAGGATTGACGTCTAACCTGATTGCATTTAACCACACCATGTAAGGGTACGGACGAGCTTGTGGCACCTCATCGGCAGCAACATACACATCAGGTGCGTAACCTTGGTCTGCGGCAGCCTTCTTTAGTACATCTACCATGGGTGTAGTGAAGCCAGTTGTGGAACCAATCTTCAGGCCCATCTCATGACGCAGGATGTTTGTAGTGTCAACTGCACCTGTGATCATTTGAGAGTAGTCATCTAGGCATGCAATCTGAAGTGGAACAAAGTTGACAAACATCCTTTCCACATCTTCCTCATTGGGGAAGCGGCCAAACTTGTCAAACCATCTCCTTCTCACAGATTCCATATGCGTGATTTTACGGATGTGGACCTTCTTGTGGGCTCCCATGGGTTCTCGTGCTTCCTCCATCGTGATTGGGACTCCCTCAGCTTTAAAAACGTCCAAGAAAACAACAGCCGGGGAGTACACACCACAGTCGAGAACAGTACCTGCCCAGTCTAGGATCACACCCTTCACCTTTCCTTTGTAGTGACGCACCATCCTATACTCTGAACGAGGATTCTTCAATACAGAGCCTATCAACAAAACACAAACACATTAAGTATACAGCAACTCATAGCAAAAATTATGTTTAAAGTAAATAAATTGAGCCCCTCTATAATTTTAAAATTACCATGATTAATTGCTGTTGAGAAAATGACAATTTCAGGGACTGGAGCAACAAACTTACAAAAAAATGATGGGACCAGAACAAGAACATTGGACTCAAATCAGGCATGGATGCAGACCAGTTTTACCGTTTTACGGAAATCGGTCAGATAATTTGTTAAAAGATGACTCAAAATTGAGGGACATACCAATTTTAGAGAGTGAAAATCTAATATATATTAGCACTTAGAGTCTAGGAAACAGTTCTAGTTTTTTTTCCTGGATCTGTGCCTGCAAATTATTTGTGATAGATTCAATCTTCCATCTTGTTCCTTAACAATGAGTGTTAAAGAGGGCTGCTTTGTTAAAGAAAGTGAAAAAAATTGATTTGACAGGCAAGAACACTGGAACTGGACAAATTGTTAAATTCAACAATTTGTAAGAGAGAAAGCAAAGAAATCAATTTTGCAGATACCCATTGGGAGCTGAGAGAAGCTCAAATGAATTGGCACTTCAATTTTTTTTGTTGGGGGGTGGGGGCATAATTTGAAGAGTAGCATTTAACGTGATAAATGAAAAGGTATTGTGTTTACCAGCAACTCCTAAACTACTGAGGGGTATACAAATATATAAAAAGAACATATGGTATTTATCTGGGGAAGTTGGGGTATTCAACTGACATGATCAACTCCTTAATAAGTTTGGCTGCATGCCAGCTTAAATATCTGGTTTATGAAAAGTACCATTCCCATCCCATAATACCTACACAGAAAGATTTGTTTGGAATGCTTTGGTAATAAATTAGTTTCACTGCTCTGGGAAATTATTTCAATTAACAATTAGTTCATGCGTCATCGTGCGTATGTCGAGATATTGAGCACGCGGGAAGTTTGGAGAGCACGAAAGAGGCGTAAGAGTTGCAGCCGAGTGCAACTCTAGCCTCTTGAGTGCTCTCCAAACTTCCCAAGTGCTCAATATCTCGACATACGCACAGCTGCAGCATGAACTAATTGTTTTATAACATTATCAACGTGGTGTTTCTCGAGGTGTTAGTTTGCTGACGTCATTAGTGTGCTCAATAAGAATATGAAGCACGCTCGCGCTATTAAATTTGATTACGTGAAAATTCTAGCTATGTTATAATCAATTGTTTTTTTGTTGTTTTTAAACATTCAGAATTTATTTAGATGGTTTGTGTGCCACGGGTAAATAAAGCGTTTCTGTATGAGAGCGAAAAACTCTTATAGATCGTTTTCACTCACGTGACAAATCTTGACAACCGTTGCTACGCCGCCATATTGGTGGACCAAAGTGTAAACAAACCCGAGTCGCGTCCTCTTAATTATACGGGTGCTGTGATCATTGTTCGATGTGGAAGCAAAAGCGGTCGAGATAGGGGTATTTATTTTACTTGAGTACGTTCTGCAGTTATGAATCAAAGTAAAGAAACCGACAAATTGCTGCAAGAGAGGCGATCGCGATGGATTTCTGCTATCCTTACGGACGAGTTTTGAACGATAGTGTGTAAGCCAGATATTTTGTTTCAATTTTCTGGACAAGCGGCTATAACAGGAATAGATATAATGTTGACTGGGTTTCGTTAATACTCGGGAACGACACAAAAAAAGAACAGGATAAAAGAAACGTCGAACAAGCGCCGCAGCGAGAACAGAGAGAGGAATCAAAAGGAACAAAAAAAGCCAAAGCGATTGTAACCGAAAAAATCGCAGCAAAAAAAAGCGAACTAAACCCGGAGGACAAATGTCTGATATTGTGTTCGAGAACGAATCTCCAAAAGCTAAAACTAAGTCCCCAAGAATATTTCATGTCTTGCCCTACTGAAATATTTCATACAGTTTCGCCTTTCCTTTTACGCAAATTCGACCAAAACATTCTCGGCTGTTGTTTGCGCTCGTGCGATTTCCGTTTTTATGGCTTCGATACAGACCTAAAACTCTCTGATGAAGTCTACGATAGTTAAATGAAATATGTAGGAGAAATAAAGAACTTTTGCAGCTTATAGTTCGCAATTGCTGCCCATGCACTAGTCTCTCTTTCAAACTGATCGTTAAATTCTCCACTCGCATGTACACAACTTGTGTACAATTGACTGAGTTTATCACTGAGCCAGGGTGTTGTCTATGCTTCTTGATCAGTTCCAAACAAACACTCACCATATAATTTGAAAAGGATTCTGCTTGCCCAGCCTTACAACCTAGGCAATGAGCAGACGAAACTGTTCCTTCTCTTTCCGTGTTGATTAAAATCGAGATTTTGAGTCATCGCTGGAAATGTCTCACCTTCGCTAAACTGTAGCAATGATTTGGCTTTGTAGTACGCTAACTATAAATACGGACACTGTTTTATTATAAGCTCCTAGTGTAGGCATCAGAAAGTTTTAAACTGCTAGTGGGTGTAAAGGCTGTTGATTCAACTGTTTGAATATGAGACAAGCAGTCCGGCTCGAATAAATGTCGACATGGGATGGATTCTAATTGCCGAGATTTTCTCCAAATAACGCTGCTTAACTCGCGATTCCAACTTCTTAGCATATTTTGAAATAGGAAAGAACAAGTCAAATAAAGATTTTCCCCAGACTTTGCTTCACATCCCGAAGTATTCATTTCTAAAATGCGACAACTGTAGATATGACTTGCATTGCACCCTATTACTGTTATTATGCAATCGAAAGTGGTCCACCAATATGGCGGCGGATCTGTCGTGACGTCACGTGAAAACGATCTATTGTTTGTATTATGAATTACGTAACGACTAAGGAAATTTTATTTGTGGTCTCTCGCCCACTTCTGTTACTGAATAATTTTCCTCACCATGACAAACTGCGTCCGGCCATTGCCAAAATAACGAGGAAAAAACGAAATTTAATCACCGAAACCGGTATAAACTGGTTGAGCCTGCACAAAATTTTCAGTAATTTCTCAGCGTTCGAAATTTTTTTCACCGCTAGGATTTTGACTGCTTGGAAAGGAAAAAGATTTGCTAAAACACTCATTTCGGACTTATTGCAAAAATAAAAGTCACATTTTTCGTTTCTGAATTTTTTTCTTTACAGTGCTCACAGTCTCAAAAAAGAATACACAAAAGCGCGCGAATACGGCGGGATTACGATGAAGATTCGCGTGAGATTCGGCATGGTATATAAAGCTAAGCTTTCAAAAAAAATTAACCCCCAAAAAGCAATGGAAGTCGCTCAAGTAAGCCAAAGGAAAGTTATAACTTACCGCTAACAAGTTTCAAGTCGTCACCAGAACTTGTAGTTGCTGTAGGTGCTTGTGTTTTCGCTTGGCCGTGAGCTTTTCTCGCCAAAACAGTCGTCGAACACACAGCAGGACGAAGACTGCGCGCGGCAGAGGAGAAAACGTTTCGCATCGTTGACAGCATTTTGTCGTCCTGTGATTATGCTCTTCTTGGCTAAAGCTTGAAACGCCGGGAGAAAATTTTAATCCACTCTGTGAGGAACTCAAAGCGAATGACTCGAACTACTCTTTCCGGCAATTTGTATCTCCTATATATCATGTGACAGAACGTCAACAAAGCTTTGTTTACGTAATGCATTGTCATGTGATTCTAGCGTGCGCAGCGTGATTCTGTCACGGTGTTGACAAAATAACGCCTAATGATGAAGGCGGCAAAACACCGTCGGGCCGCTTGCCGCAGCTGGAGAATAATAAAAGCAAATTGTCTCATTGTCTGTCCGTGGTTTGGTCCGCCGCGCCCTTTTAAGGCGAAAAATATGCCGTGTTCATGTCAAATATTAAAGCAACATTTGCATGCTTGTCGTATATAAAGCAACACCGTTATACAATAAATTCTATTTCACCGATAGCGTTTCATCGTTGGCTTGGTATGAAGACTCTATGAATTTTTTCCCCAAAAATGCACGACTACAGTTGTCTTGATTGGACAATGCTTTCGATGTCATTGTCTTGTTTGCGTTGTGTTTTTGATACGAATATTCTACGGATCTTTGTTTTCTCATTAGCGTACACGTATGCGCCTCATTCTCTAAAATCGATCTCCAAAAAAACAACTCCGAATATTGAAACGGCATGAACACGATTAGTTTTATTTGGAAATTTGAGCCTGATATGCAAGATACCGGCTTTGGAAATGCTCCCGGCAATGCTGTTTCAAAAACTCGAAATTTTGTCTGAACTCTAGAATACCCAGCCACTTTACATCATGTCATTGAATATGAATAGATCCTTTTGTGGTTCTTTCCTCGCGTACCGGTTCACAAGGGATTTCACATATTCCCTTTGAGGGTATTTAACATCTCCGTTCAGTGTATTGTTTTAATAGTCTTTTTGTGTCCCCTTTTGTGTCCATATGGTCATTCTACAAAACATGTTGACATGTATGTTTTATTGTATTCTGTTTATGAATATATGATACTTCTTTTCATAGTGCCTTTTGCGAGTCCACTGAAATCGATGAAAAGACGAGAAAATAAGCCTAAATAAAAATTATTTTTCTAGAAGTCCTAGATATTTCCGATTTATGTTTGTGAACCACACACGATGCGAGAAGCGGAAATGGTCAGGGTGCCGATATTTTGTACCTTCCTTGTGTAAATTATCTTTCGCTTTATTAGCATAGAATCAAGGGTTTATATCCAACATTTTCAGGATATGTTTAAGAAGATTTATTTTTAGTTAGTGAAATTAGTCAGCGCAGCAGGGTAAAGTGAAATGATCGGTAGATGGTAAAAGTGAAATGGACAATTTCAAGTTCACAGGCGTGCGTGACAAGTAACGCATCCAACAGTGATGAGATGCAAAATGCGCATGATCTCGATCATGGGACTCGGATTTCCATTCTTCCGAGTAATTTTTCCGGTTTAATCACCCACAGGTATTTGAAATTCACAGCTTTTATCATGTGATTTTGTCTTGTGAGAAGCACGAGTACTGAGTGTCAGGTTTTGCAGATAGCCTGTGGGCGAAAATGCACGTGCGAGTACAAAGTACTGCTCCGCCACGTGTTTGATGCCAGCGGCTCTTACAGTGGAAAATCAAGGCACTGAAAAAATGTGTTCGTAATAACTTTTGCTCCCTCGTCTTCGCTTTCCGTCAAGCGACCACCGTCGTATTTCGGCTTGAGGATAACATTTCACCAGACGATCACCTAATGCTTCGGTCACGTTCATGATAGTTTCTAAATATGCTCTGATGAAATCGATTCGCGCGTTGAAAATAAAAGAAATTACAGTCAAGTTGAATGGGGTTAGTTTCTAGAGAAACTGTGGTGCTGCGTCGGTGGGGGGATGAAACACGAGAATTTAGTTTTATCGACTGAGTCGATAAGGTAAATTGACCACCGTAAAAAGATTCAAATAGCTAGCTATTTGAATCTTTTTACGGTGGTCAATTTACCTTATCGACTCAGTCGATAAAACTAAATTCTACAGTCAAGTTGGTTCTTCTGCGCCTTTTGCGACCACCGAGAAAAAATGTCCTCCCCTTACGGCCTGCGGCGCCGTCCGGCCCCAGAGACAGAGAAAGGGTATGTTTTTATTTAGCCATTTTGCTCTGCAATTAGGCTAGAATTTTTGCGAGCGGAAAATAATGAGGGGACGGGACGGGACAGACCAACAGAAATGTAAAGGGTTCAAAGAGCCTTTCGGCCAGAGCTCGTGTTCCAGTACACCAAATTGAAAATCAATAACAATGTTGTCCCCTAAACCACCACCAATCCTAACCACCCGTCATGGAACATCACTACACATCATCGCACGTTGCTAGACCTAATCAACTTCCCTAGAAATCATCTAATGGAACTAGACATCATCCAACATCACTAGGCATCATACAGGATACTGGAACACGAACTTATTCCCATTAAAGAGCTGTTTCAAACAATGCATTGAATGAGAACAAAGTACCTCTTTCCCCGAGCGCCGGCCGCCGCGCGCAGCGAATTCGATTTGCTGCCATTACTTTGAACCGAAAAAATATGCGCACCTGGAAGAGTAAAAAAAAAAATAGGGTTAAATTTTCTGCCAACCGCATAATCTCAACACTGCTTCAAGGCTTTTTATTCGCTCAGTTGTGTTTGTTTTTGGTATAAGCATGATGAAAAGGGTTTTTTAGGTAAATGTGTCGTCCAGCTAGTGCCGGGACTGCGCGTATGTTCAGTGCGCGACATTTACACTGGATCAGTAGCGCCTCTGTGCTTTTGTCTCCGCTGAACTTCGAATAAGCTAGCAAAATTCGGGTTGAGAATCAGAAAAGAGCGGAAAGTATCTTGTGATGATGACGATGATGGCCAGCGGGGAGATTAACGATATTCATAGTCGTTCCAATACCACGATAGGAATTGGGCCGATACATCACTGGTGTAAATTAGCCTTTAGTTTCTATTAAAAACTTTGGTTCTGCGTCGGTGGCAACCTACGCGCAGACATTTCCTATTTCCTTTACTCTTAAACAATAACTAATTTTCTATCTAAACACCATCTAATTTGGTGTCAACTGAGCTGTAAATTGGCCACCATATAGAGATCAAAAGCGAAACGCTCTGACGAAAGGATGGGAATACATGCAATTGCAAATTTTGCAGTTAAATATATATCTATATCTATAGATAGATGTCAAAATTTTGCAATTAATTAAATGGTTAACTGCGAGATTTGAGTGCCTTTATATATACCAAGTCAAAACGGCTCGCCGTTAATGAAAAATGGTTACTGCGAGATTTTAGTGCCGTTAAATATACCGAGTCAAAACTCGCCGTTAATAAAAAAAAGGGTTAACTGCGAGATTTGTGTCAGTATATATATATATATATATATATATATATATATATATATATATATATATATATGCACAGTAAATTTTTTCACTTAATATTTTAAATTACACTGAGATAATTAATTGCGAAATTTTGACATCTATCAGTTATATTTAACTGCAAAATTTGCAATTGCATCTATTCTCCGAAGGGGTAAAGTTCAAAACGTCAGCTTTTAAATCTTCTTACGGTGGTCAATACACTATAGATCAATTGAATTTTAAATCAGTTAATCTATACCATTAAAATGCCGTAGGAACCGAAGGCGACAAAATACGCTCTGCTCGCGAGTAACCATATCCAAACTGTATGCATTACACAAAAAACTCGAGTGCTGTTAATTTTGTTTCCATTTGTTTTAATGATAAATAAATGATTTCCTGTTCCTATGGGGCCTTCAAATCTCAGAAATATGTACACGGAAAGATCCCCGAGAGACTACAATCAATACGTTTACGTTCTCAGATCTCTCAGTCCTTTTTATAATCAAAAACAAAATTGTAAACTCTCTATAACAACAGTTTTTTCTTTCCAAGTCGGTGGTAATCAATGCATAAATTGCTGACAAGGTAGATTGATAATTTTGTTGTCAAACTCCTAGTAAAAAAGATTGTTTTGAAGGCGATCTTCGCTCCAAGCCATCATCGTAAGACATTGCTACTGGGTTGTTGAGGGTTGCGTTAAACGTGCCTCTCAGTGCTGTATGCATCTGTAATGGACTCAGCTGAAACATACAAGTCATGGGTTATTTACCCCTGATAACTTCACAGTCTTAATAAGCAAGCAATTACTACAGTCTATTCTTAATCTTCACAGTCTTAATAAGCAAGCAATTACTACAGTCTATTCTTAATCTTCACAGTCTTAATAAGCAAGCAATTACTACAGTCTATTCTTAATCTTCACAGTCTTAATAAGCAAGCAATTACTACAGTCTATTCTTAATCTTCACAGTCTTAATAAGCAAGCAATTACGACAGTCTATTCTTTTATAGAAGAATAGCCGTTGTGGTTCCGGTCTCGAGATTGCATTGGGGCCTGGTCGCACTGGGAAAATTTTGATCTGAATTTATCTGTCATCACATCAAGTTTCCTTATGCGACCGGTGTTTCGCAAATTTGAAAAAAAAAAAAAATGGAAATTCCAGCTAAACTTCAAAGACGCCGTAAAGTATGGATGGGGCAGGCCGATTATGAAAAATCGAGGAAAACAAAAGAAACCGCTTCCGGAGGGACACGCTTTTTGTGGAATGATTTTGTTTTATGTCATTACGCGTATGTTTTCGACAGCATAGACGGACAGTGCGAAACTAAAATGTTCTCAAATTTTTGGAACTTCCGTTTGCAGTTTAAATTTTTTGGAAATTTTTGCACGGCCTAATTTTTGTTTTTGACTGTGGTGCGACCAGGCCCTAACTTGGCAAATCCGGGAAAGTATAGAGCAAGGCTGATATACTACGTAGAACATTTAACGCGACAAAGACACGATAGAGCCCAAACTGAAAGCCAAAATGCAACCGTGGACAGCTGTTTCGACCTGGTTGGGTCTCGTCAGCACGGTGTAGCAGCAAAAAGATAGAAAAACTAGCGCGAACGCCAATTCTCTACCAAATCGCACGTGGTGATGGCAACAGGTGCTTCTTATTTACTTTTCCTAACTTGGCGCATTTTTTTAGCCACCGGCCCTTTGTGAAAACTTTGTAACTTTGTAATTTATATCTACTTCAATCTCCACCCATTTACCGTACAACCAACACCAAAGAAAGCCAGAGCCCGTCGAGCAGGGCTACGGATGACAAACGTTCGAACTGAGGGGACATATTACTAGCCTTCGTTGGAGCAACAGAACGGGCAGAGCGGGCGAATTTGTGCGCGAAGTAAAAGAAGAGATCGTGGAGCGGGCGCTACGTGCTCGAATCCCCCCTGGGCATATATCCGCTCTGAATAAGCAATCCCCTCTTCCTTTCAATTCTTCCTTTCTACACCAACGAACAACATGTGTCGATAACACTCAACCATGATGTAACTTTTCCCCTGCTTACATCGGGTATACGTTTTCCCGCAATTTACACTGGTCACTTCACACGTTTTGTTTTGAATGCCATTGTAAGTGTTCGCACAGTTGAACTGTTTATTGATATTTTAGTTTCACATCAGCCTGCCTCACCTCATAGCTTCCTGGCCCCGGAGTCTCGCTCTTAAGCGATTTAAATCTTTGTTGTCGGGTCGTCATCAGTCCTCCCCTGCCCTCCGTTTCTTTCAGCTCATATTGTCCTGGACCTAGAAGAACATTAAGTTAGAATGTTGTAATTCCAAATGCCCCAGGTATATATACTGAGCCTGAAGGATGGAAGATTTTGGCTACCGGTTCCATTCTGGATACATAACAAAATTTGAACGGTTAGGCCTTGCGTTTATATTTTAGGCCCCGTTTACACGGGTCCGGACAAATTTTTGCACGGACAAAAACTTGCACGGTTCCACCTTGCGTTTACACGAGACCGGCGGAACTGGACGAATTTTTGAACAGCTAAGTGTGCAAGTTCCGTGTAAACACCACTGCAATCTGTAACAAAATTTGCACGGATCCATGTAAACACCTGGTCTAGGAACAAAATTCGTCCGTGCAAAATTTTGTCCGGACCCGTGTAAACGGGGCCTTAGTCTGTACTCCGTCAGTGTCCGAACAAATATCAGACCTCCGAAAAATTTCACGGAATTTTCGCGACATGAAATTTTTGCGTTTTTCGCCAAAACTGTCCAGTTTCGTAAAGGCTTAGCGTCGTGAAATCTAAAATTAATGAATGTAGGTTTCGCGAAAATGACCTGTAATAAGGTATTCGTTCAAGTTTAGGACCTGCTAAAGGGCAGGTCCAATTTTGGATCCGTGCCAATCTCACTGAACACACCTTGCCGGATTTGTGTGTAAATTATGGTGTGTTGGTTACCCGTTGATATTTTTTCGAACAAATCTCTATATTTGAGTCCTCTCTCGTAAACGACCATGCACCTCTCCTCGCATTTCGGGCAGACGCTTACGAGTTTTGTATAAATCCTTGTGCTCATTAACTCAGTACACGTGTGAGACACCATGGCGGGAAAACACTGCTCCAATTAACGGGATTTTCAAATAAGAAAACGACTGAGCTTTTGTTCAGGGCGAAAACAATAATAACGGGGTGGCTGTATTACCCTTTCACTCCCAGAGTCACTTATGGAGACATGTAGTGTAGTTCTAACTTTTACGTCTGTCGACTAAATCCTTAGGCTCGATTTTCAGCCGTTTGAGGGAGTCCAGTTTTCTGATCCTCTGTCCAACGCGAAGGAACGCGGGCGCACAAAACGGCTGGTAATCGAGCCTACTAAATCCTATGATGTGACCATTCAAATGAAACCTCTTCGGCAGCACTTTTGCGTGATTCATTTTGTTTTTCGATATTTTGCAAAATGAAATTTGGGATTTTTCTTAATTTTGATGTTTGGGTTGGCCGTATGGGTTGGTCGTATGGGTTGGTCGTATGGGTTGGTCGTATGGCGGGGTTCCACTGTATTCGAGGAAACTTGTCCGAGAATACATGGACGGTCAAAACAACGACAACAACAACAGGTGCCACTCACCTGGATCGCCTTCCTCGGCCATGACTTGTCTTTGTCCATGGAATCTGTTAGAGGAGGACAGGAAAGCGCCCTTTTTCTTGACATTCCTATTCGTGCGCTGAGCGTAATTATACAACACCCGACCTGATAATGAAGAATCAAGGTTACTGCATGTTGGAACAACTTCCATACGGAGCTCAGCAGCTCAAAATATATACAGTAGAAGCAAGGTTATGTCCAAGTTTTTTTATATCCGAGACACTAGCGGAAACTGGTTTAATACTTTTTTGTCGGATCTCGTTCATAAGAATTTTGTGAGTTCTGGGGTTTCGCTTGAAAATTGGTCATGTAACTGCACCTTGTCCGGCATAGGGGTAGCGACAACTCTGCTTAACTTGTAGAATAAGTCAACCCTTGAAAGCCGAATCAAGCCGAACAAAGCAGTCGAGTCAGGGCTATGAAGAAAAGTTGTTGTTGAAAAGAAATGTACCTACCTTGCGTCGAGTCGTAAGAATGGCTGACCTCGTAAGAGCCAGGTGGAGGATTATCCTGGTGAGAAAAACAACAATAAGCCAGGATTAAAATTTAATATTAAGTATTAAAAATGCTTAAAGTATTGCGACTACTGAAACTGGGGCCAACCAACTTTCGAAAAGTATCTAGAAACCCCATGCAACCCTTTTGTATTCGTTTTAAACAGGTTTTAAGCCGGGGGTATCAGGGGCGCAATTTCTTCCAAAACTTGCAGCGTCTCACGACGGCAATGCGTTGCAAGCTGCAATAAAAATTGCCCCGTATAACAGCACCATAATTCAACAAGGTAATGCTGCATTATTGCCTCGTATAACAGCACCATAATTCAACAAGGTAATGCTGTATTGTTGCCTCGTATAACAGCACCATAATTCAACAAGGTAATGCTGCATCATTGCCTCTATAACAGCACCATAAATCAACAAGGTAATGCTGCATTATTGCCTCTTATAACAGCACCATAAATCAACAAGGTAATGCTGTATTATTGCCTCGTATAACAACACATTAATTTAACAAGGGTGAATGCTGTATTATCCCCACATTAGCCTGTGTCAGTCGCCCCCTCCTCCCTCAAGCGACAGTGTCCTGGCTGAAATATGTTTTCATGACTATGGCCAGGAGCTTGCTTTAAGCTTTCCTTATTATTTTGAAATAGGAATAAAACCGCAAACGATGAACGGCAAAATATTAATTAACGTGATAAAAAAGAGACAAAACAACGCTTAAAAAACCTCAAAATTCCACCTGCCAGAATGACTATATTGATTTCTTGACCGCCTGTTACGAAATCAAATTTGATAAACTGTAATCCACTTCCATCCTTGTAATCCTGCACTTTAACTCCAAATTACTTCTTCTGTTTTGCTCTATGGGATCTTTTTATTGAGTTTAGTTGTATATTTGATGGCATTTGGCGATATATTATACATATATAAATTCCATTATTTCGGCAGGACACTATCCTTTAATAACAAAAACAATAACAATATTTTAGACAGCTGTACACAGACTACACCCCCTCCCCTCCCCTCCCGTCTCATTCCCCATACATTGCTTTAATAGGTCCGATCAACACGGTACAACTTTGTATACAACACGCTTACGCCATTCTTACGACATGCTTTACAACACAAATTGCTTCGTGTAAAGTCGCAAGCATGGCGTAAGCGTGTCGCATGCCACAACGTTGTATCATGTAAATCGGCCCCTGTAGGTCGTAAACGCAATAGTGACTGGAAAAAACACTTACTAGCACCACCCCGGGTGGGGTGTGAAGTCGCCCAGTAGCAGACACAAAGGTGGAGGAGGCTGGTACTTCTTTGCTTTTATGTTTTTCTGTTGTCAGGTAGTGGGCAGGACCTTTAAAAAGAAACAGCATTACATCACATAATATCTACAATGATTGGTCACAAAGCTTGTGTGATGAGGCCCTTTTGTGAGTGAAGGGTGTTTGATGAGGACCTGTATTTTTTTTTTTGGGGGGGGGGGGGGGGGGGGTGTCTGTGATTTGGCTCTGTTGGGGGAGACCTGTATTTCAAACCTTGTCATTTTGCAATTTCGCGAGAAAATTATGCCGAATGTTCGCAATCTCACTTCACTGATATCGCTGTTTGGACGCCAATTTGTGTCCACCCTAACAGGGCTTTTGTGATGTATATGTTGTGGTTCAATTTTTTCTATAGTTTAAAATTTTCAAACCAGTTTGATTTTTGTTTTCCTTTGTCTCAAAATATGATAATGAATCTGAGACAAAGAAAAATAAAAACTACACTGGTTTGAAAATTTTTAAACCAAAGAAAAATTTGAACCACAACATATATACTACGTTCTAACCACAAGCCTTGGGGAACTGCCAAGTAAACCTGATGGAAATGCTCATTGCAAATTTTGAAAGGAACTCCCAGAAGGTACAAAAAACTCACATGGGGGACATAGCAAACAATTATTTAACCTTACTGATTGTCTATAAGCGGTACCAGAGTGCTCAATACATCAACAACCACTTTCACATAATTATGAAAGGTATGGCTCATCGGAAATTTTGAATTCATTTACCCCTAAAGGACAATATTGACTAGTTTGGCGCCTTAATACCAATCTGGGCATGGCTCTAGCTTTATTTGACCCCTAAAAACGACAGACAAACAAAAGTTATAGTAATAATACATTTTAATGTATTATTTGGCAAGTCAATGTGCTGACATTTGTGATTCACAAAATAAACAGTACATACCTGGCAGCTGTTCTTCCTGTCTCCTCATCATTGGTGCTATTCTTGTTGACGTTGAACCAAATGCACCTTTTCTTGTACTCTCAACACTAAAGTACAAACAAAAATATGTTTTATTATTCATTTCCATTAAGAACGCACACACAGAGATCAAATGCAGGTTCAGAGATTAAATTATACAAGTCAACCAAATGTGTTTTGTTCAGAAAATCTCCAAACACCTCCCAGAGAAGGTTTCTGGGTTTGAAACCCTCCCCCCCCCCCCCCCCCCCCCCCCCCCCCCTTGAATTTCCAATGACCCTCTGTGGAGGAGAGGGGTGGGGTGAGAATGGATATTTCCTGGGACACACAATCAATTAAACCAAAGCGAGGACATAAGTCTCCAAGCCAAGTGAATGGAAACTACTTACTGGGCCTTTCTGATCAGCTGTGAATTCATGTCTGGAATGGAATATGTTCCTGGGCCTGGTAACATACAAATATAACATTCATTTGTTTTGAAAAAGTAGTGAAAACATAGGCGGACTTATTATTTTAATAAAATACAGTAATGTTTTTGTACATGTAGACTGAAATGATAATGGATAGCTCCTCATATATAACAATAACAGGAGTGATCGTTAGAGATTTAAAAAAAACCTAAAAGGTATCAGAATCTTGTTTTGTGGGTGTGGATCAAAATATATTCATCCTCGCCGCTAATATGTACCAAGGGTTAATTGATCCAAAAATATGACACATTATCATATGACCCGTACTAGCCTGTTCCAGACGTTCAGATACCTCTCCCCAGCTTCCCTGCATTTCTTTCGCTTGCTTTTCTTCGCGCCTTCCCCAACTATTCACACTTTCCCCACTATCTGAATGCCTGGAACGTACAGGCTAGACCTGTACGGCCCTGTGAACCTTTTCTTTGCCAAACCATTGATGAATGTCCTGTATGAGGGCCGTACGCAATTGCACGAGCGGGGGCCGGAAAAAGCCGTATGGCCCTACTACAAAATGGGATGGCCTCGCGTTAAAATTTTAAGTAATTTTGTCTCCATATTGGTCATACGATATTAAAATACTTATTGACCAGGGGCCGCGGAGCAAGGTGAAAAGTGGGAGGGCTGACAATCAAAAATAATTTTTTCATATTGAAATAGCGCAAAAAGTGGGGGCGGGGCGCAAAAAAGTGGTGGGGCCGCGGCCCTACCAGCCCCTCCCCCTCCGTGGTCCCTGTTGACTAAGTTAGGTCGTGCTGGCTGGGAAAATATTTGGCTCTCGGTCATGGCACACGGACCTCGCTGTGCTCGGTCCGTACGCCATGACCTCGAGCCAAATTTTCCCATCCGGCCCTCCCACTTAGTCAATAAGTACATAATATGACATGTATTGTTTTATAACAAGTGTCATATTCTGCCATATTTTTGGCTCAATACCCTAGGTAGTTTGAGTGTGATAATTCT
This sequence comes from Dendrophyllia cribrosa, assembly GCA_024195265.1. NCBI lineage: Eukaryota > Metazoa > Cnidaria > Anthozoa > Scleractinia > Dendrophylliidae > Dendrophyllia > Dendrophyllia cribrosa. Next base: position 50,734,232 of record JAJLRJ010000001.1, on the reverse strand, counting down.
AACGGTAGTGATTTTAGATTACATGTAATTTTTAGTACCCTAAGCCGTACCAAACTACAAATATTGCCCCCTAAAAGATACAATGATCATGCACCCCTGTCATTTTACTCTTGAGAGTGAAGGATCACCCAGGCTCACCAGGAGTTCTTTTGACATGATGTTCCCCTTGGAATCGCACAGATGTCTGACCAAAGGGACTTCGTTTTAGTCCTGTAGTCCTAACAATGTATAAAAAACACCTTCAAAATACTGGCTATGGAGATACTGTACGTGACTGTATACAAACAATAATAGACTTATAAGCTATTAATATGTAAAGTTGCATAAGGATTCATACAAAATTTTACATTCAAAATACAATACATTATCCCTCTTCTTTTACACAAGCCAATATTATTATTATTAGTTTTTTTCCACAGTGTAAGAAAATTAACAATCAACTGTCAGTTTGTTACCTTTTAAGGACTTCTAAGGAGTTTCGTGGATCATTGTATGTGCCTGGGGCTGGAGAATCCTTCTTGCTGTCACCAAACCGCTGAAATATGTAGGCAACACTGCAACTAAGTCTTATTCAATATAATAAGACATCAAACTATTGAAACAATATCTATTAAATAGGAAAAGGCAAAGGTAAGGTAAAGGTAAGTTAAAGTCACACATGAACCGCAGGTGGCAAACATGGTCGGAGCTTAACTCGGTTCCTGTAGCATGAACAACTATTATAGGAATATAACTAATCCCCCCTGGATGGGATGCTAGTCCATCGCAGGGTTACCCCAGCATTTTGTCACCAGTGCCCATTTAAACAGCTGGGTGGGGAGAGAGAATCATATGTGGAGTAAAGTTTCTTGTTTAAGGAAAAAACTCAATGGCTGAGACCAGGACTTGAAACACAGACCTTCAGATCTGAAGTCTAAAGCGCTAACCACCGCACAGGCTAACCACTACACCACCACACAGGCTAACCACTACACCACCGCCCAGCTAACCACTACACCACCACACAGGCTAACCACTACACACCACCAGGTCTCTACTGTTGGGAAAAAATGCTGATTAAATCATTTACTAACCACAACTTACAGTCTCTTTACAAATTTAGGCCTACGATAGTGTTTTTGATCCTAGTGTATAGACTAAAAATGTTCTGCACTTGTTTTATTGTTTTAGTATTCTTATAACTATTATTTTGTACTCATATTATCCTAATTCCATGAATCTAACAAGTGAAGGGCTGAGGTCATAACCAGCCTATGTCAAATTTTGAAATATTTCACTCACAAATTGTGTTCTTTTTTAGCTGTGGAAAAGCACTCTCTTGCTAACGTTATGACAGGTTCATGTAACAGTAAGTTCAACCTAGACTGTTAAGTAATTTTACATTTCTTACCCTGGACTGAGTACCAAACGGTGGGTGAACAATTGGCTCATCTACTTGAGTGATGGGCGGTGGTTTGGCTGAAAACTGACTTCTGATCTCGTACTTTCCTGGGCCTGGTATAGCCTGTGATTGACAGATAATAAAATTACAAAAGTATTATAAAATAACATTTTTTTACTTTACAAACTAAAACAAAATCACTGAAATGTTCATACCTTCTTTTCTTCCTGCACAACTATAGCCTCATGATATCTAGGTAGCTAGAGAACAGAAATGAAGAGGTATTATTAACAAGTCATGTATTTCACCCCTCTGATAAGATTTCTTGCTCCTCTCAAAAATAATATTGTACTTTGTCCGTGCCTTGATAAATTCATCAGTATTCATCATAGTTTTATTATATTATATTTTTTATTTAATTTTTATATAGACATTTAAAAACAAAAATTAGCGAAAAAAGTTTGACACAACATTTCGATGTCGTCATGACAACATTTTCAAGTGAGAAAATAAATAATTAATTTAAATTTTATTAATTAGTTAATTAATTGAAAGTGTATTATTGTTGTTATAATAAAATCTCCTGTCTCATAATGTAGTCAGATGAAATGTAAATGGCAAAATGGCTTTATACAGGGATTCTGACAGGGTGCGGGAAAAAAACTAAAATTGTGCGGGAGTTTTGGGGCAAATTGTGCGGTAAATAACTTCGATTGTGCGGGAAATTGTGCAGGATTGCGCAATCCTGTGACCAACCAAATATTCAATCACCAGTGTTCTAGCCAGGCCAGAAAAATATGACAGGGAGGAAATTCTGCATAAATGAAAAATACAAATAGATGTTTTACTTTGGGGATCAAAATGTACCCAGCAATCGCCAATTTGCGGCTGTTTTTCTTCACCAAAGTTTATTTGTCTCAACAAAACCACATTGCGTGACACGATGAACTCAATCGGGTAAAACCGAAATACCACCTCAAAATAAAATGTTTCCGATCTGAGCGAGTTCCTTTATTAAAAATCCGTACATTTTATGTAGTGTGAATAATTTCCATTAAAGGTTCACACAATTTCTTCGAAAGTTTGCCGCAAAAACAGAACCTCGAGATGTATGCAAATCGCGTGCTAAATGTAATTTGATAGCATGTTTGTTTTGCATTTTCCTGAATGAAAACGTCTTTCACTTGATTGAAAAAATCAAATCCAGTATACATGCATCAGGAGTTCCGTGCTACTGCTCTAAGCGCATGCTCACGTGATGAAAAAGTGGGCACGGGTATTATAAAATATGCTATATTTCGGTATATTTAATTTGGAATTTGCTTAGCGGTTCGTGATCTTGAATATTTAATGAAAATTGTGCTTGAAAAGAAAAATTCAATCACGATATAGCAATTTTTACAACCCAAGGTCCCACTTTTTCATCACGTGAGCATGCGCTTAGAGCAGTAGCACGGAACTCCTGATGCATGTATTCTGATCAGAACTTAATAATTTTCTCCTATCAATCCGAAGTTCCAGCGCTTTAATAGTTTGTTTGTCGATTCGCAAACTTGATCAGTTCTTCGCGAAATTAATTCAGACAGAGTGACATTTCATTTCGGCACGACTGTACATTTCTTCGGTGTTTCTTCTTCGATCCCCAACATATTAAACTGAAAGAGGAAGCGAAAGCGCTCGATAAAATATCGACAGGTTGCTAAGAAAAACGACATAATGTCTGGAAAACGACAACTAAAAAGCTACGCGAAAAATTCAGTAGGAAGTCGGATAGAAGTAAAACTGAGACTAGTTCCCAGGACGGCGAAGAGAACGCCTTGTTGTTTTTATCTCGATCGCTCGAGCTGTTCGAGGAAAGCGAGGGATTTCTCGATTGTTTGGAAGGAAAATGGGCTGAAAATAGCCTAAAACGTTTCTCAAAATCTTGGTAATCAATAGAAATACCTGATTTAATTAAAATATTAAGCAAATATTTCAGTATTGTGCGGGATTGTGCGGATTTTTAGGAATTGTGCGGAATTGTGCGGGTTTGACCGAATTGTGCGGTCCCGCACCCGCGCACCCTGTCAGAATCCCTGTTTATATATCTCAAGTGACTAAATTGTAAGACAATTGATATTATTAATAATACTGTATATTGTACTTATCTAAAAATAATATGTTGAGTATAAAAATTGTAAAATATATCTCACCTTAGATTCAAAGGGCTGCTTCCGGCTCTCTTCGATAACCTGCAAATTTTGTTTAAAAATATGATGTTGGTTCCCATGTAATGTACATCAACATATATGTTGTAGGTCAAATTTTCTTTCATTGGTTTGAAAATTTTAAAACAGTTTATTTTTATTTCCCTTTGTCTAAAATGCATAATCAAAATCTCAGACAACAAAAAACATCAATCAAACAGGTTTGAAATTTTTCAAACCAAAGAAAAATTTGAACCAGAACATATGCAAAATCCAATAAAGACTGCCAAAAAGTTATAGTTAAGACTGTTCAGAGTTGGAAATAATGTATGACCAATTAATAATTTTACATTACATTAACATCTAAACACAATAATGACCATCACATTTTATTTCAAAAACATTAATTTAAAATAATTCAGAAAAGGCAGTGTGATTTCAAGTTTCCCTATAATGCATTTGGCAAGATTGCAAACCACAAAACTTCTTATCGCATGTCATGTATGCTAATAGCTTGCGTCTCAGGGAAAATCCAAAATGACAGATGTCTGACCAATTTTGTGAAATGTCCGATCAAAATGGAAGTTTGAAAGTACTGCACATGTCCTTTCAAGTAAGAAAATTATTTTCATGTTACTGTTTATTTACCAGATCAATTGGTGCTCTGATTCCTGGCTCCCTAAATGGGTCATACTGACCTGGCCCTGGACCACCACTTCCTGAAGATAAAAAACAAAAAAAAACATGAGTTCAACATAAAAGGGGCTCTGCAAGAACAGGACAAAAACATTATCAACAAGATTCAAATGGTTAGCAGTTGGACTTTTAATCAAAAGGTCCGCGATTCAAGTGCTGGTATCTGCAGTGTGTTTGGTCCTAATATTCAACCAACTTGATTCCACGTCGCATATCTCCAACCGGGTGTATTTACAGCACACTAGTTCTTGTACCAATTATTATTGGTACAATTGCGTGCAGTTAGGGAAATGTAAGAAAATGCTGGGGGCAGCCAGCTCAACAAAGAGTAGATGGTCAAAAAAGAAAGGTTCTCAAACTATGAGTAGCTGGTCATCTTAACAGTAGTTGAGGCCTGAGAGCCTCATCCATCAAACAAAGCTCTGCAGTACTAACCTTTAAACTGCATTCTCTTTGATGTTTTATTGCCAAAATGAACTCCTTTATACCTCTGAACAGCAACTGTATCTTTCTGCATCAAAACAAAAATTGATAGCATCAGATTTGGAGCATGATCTAATTGACATATAATAATCGCTGAGCTCTCGCTTGCGCAGCTCCATACTCGTAGAACCTATGCCCATCATTTTTCATGGTCATGGCTAGCGGAATGTTTCATGGACGCATCTGTACCTGTGTCTGTCTGTGCGTTATACAGGGCTAGCTTGTGGGTATGTATGGCATTGCAAAACATGCGCATATGATGTCGCGTAACATCCAGCATCTTAGCAATTTTCAAACCAAAGCAAGGCTTTGTTTTTCGTGTGGCTACACGGCCGAGGTCACGTCAGCTACAATAAACTCTTTTAGAAAACTGTTTGCAAAATCGTAATAGCAGAGAAACCCGTTTGCAAAATCGTTTTTCCTTACATTTTTTTTGCAGTTAGCTACTCAAGACTGACAGGGATACTAAAAAGGGATACTCAGAAGCCGCTATAGTGTAAAAAAGAACTTTAAGGGATAAAATCTTGTTTTGAGGAACTTCATGTTCACATTCACTATTGGGGAACTGTCACAACCATAACTGTTGACAGAGAAATGAGTTGGCTCAGACATGTTTTGCAAATGCATCTAATTTGTGTGAATGGTAATCACTTGAATATACAGTTAATAATATAATAATAACAATAAAAAGGTTCTTCTAATGGGCATTTTTAGCAGCCATGTGCCTCACATAATTAACAGTCCAATGTGTTTACAAACATAATATATACTATAAGTGAACCTCTCAAATTATACAAGTCCTTTTATTTCTCGATACTCATCCCTGTTGAGCAGTATGATAAACTGTGTAAACATCATTTTGGAAAGGAGCATTTTTAACTTACATGATTCACATTGTAGTATGCAGGACCCATTGTGCTGTCTCGGTTTGGCATGTCCTGTGCCCGGAGAGTTCCATCTGATGCTTCTTCATAACCATATGCCTTGCCAGGTGATGGAATGGAAGGTGGGTCAGGTTTTCGCTGAAATGTTATTCGACTTGTCTTGTATATCTACAAAGACAGTGAAAGGAATTATCATGGAGCTCAAAATCGGGGGTGCAGCTTATCTGCGAGAACATCTGGAAAAGTTACCATACTTTGCATGTTTATACAATCATTGTGTTTCCATAATTATAGTTATAAAAATGAAACAGCTGTGGAAATACCTTTCCTCCTTAGTGTTAATTTACTTTTGCTACCAGTGGCAGATACAAACTTGCTCAAAAGGTGGAGGGAGTGAAAAAGAGAGGGAGGGATGAGTGAAAAAGAAGGAGAGGGGCAAGTGAAAAAGAGGGTGAGGGATGAGTGAAAAAGAAGGAGAGGGGCAAGTGAAAAAAAAGGTGAGGGATGAGTGAAAAAGAAGGAGAGGGGCAAGTGAAAAAGAAGGTGAGGGATGAGTGAAAAAGAAGGAGAGGGGCAAGTGAAAAAGAGGGTGAGGGATGAGTGAAAAGAGGGAGGGAGGTCCAGGGGCAAAGTGAAAAAAAGAAATCAATGGTTGTTAATGAAAAAATTCATTGGTCCATACAACATGTAGTTTGGGCCTTATTTTCTTTGCAAAACAAGGGGCCTTGAGGTGAAAGATCAAACTGCCCTGTCAGGGCCCTTCCCATAAATCTGCCATTGGTTAACATAACTCTAAATTACAATTTATATTTAGAGGATTCTTCAAACCAAAACAACAAGCAACTCATCCCTAGTGTTTGAATATTATTTGTCCAAAAAACTATTGAATCCAATTCTAGCTTAGCAGACGCCAGTTAAAAAAGTGCAGCTATTCCCACTAACCGATCCATCCTTCATTCCCGCTTCAACTTGCATGTCTGGTGGCAATCCTTTCTGGGCGTTCATCTCCTTCAACCAATCACTTCGCTTTTGTAGGTTGTAAGCCCCTGGCCCTGGAGTATGAGATTCTTTACCATTAAACCTGGAAGACTGGATATTAAAACAAGATTTTAGATTTTATTCATGTACTGAATATTTACACAAAGAGATTGGTTGCATGTCCATGTCCCTGGGACAAATCCATTGAGTGTATATGCAAAGAAAATTGTTGCAATAACAGTCTCGTTTCATCTTTGATTGGTTTATTCAATATTTGATTGCAGCAACTAGGCCCACAATTGCAAGAAACATGCATGGAGAGACCATAGGGACAAGTCCCCACGACTAGTCCCTTCAATTTAAACCAGTTTGAATTGTGCACCAAGTCTAGGGGACCATTATTTGATCACCATTTAGTCTACTTTTTTTTAAGAAATGGTAATTTACATGGAAAGCATGGAGGGACTTGCACCTATCACTTATTACAATGTACCTCTCACAAGTCCTTGCAACAAGTCACCTTGTGTGTGTTTAATGACTGTTTACAATAGAAATCCAAAAATAACCTTCACCCAAAAGAAACAAACTTACCAATCATTATTTAAATTATTTTGTTGTGTCCTTACTTACGGTAGTGGTTTTATTACTGCTATTTGTATATTTGACACCTGAATAAAGTTATTATTTATTATCATAGAAAAACTTTGGAAAAGAAACTATGTTTTGTCAAAAGCAACTGCGGATGCAGCGTAATGGCTGAATTCCAGTCCTCATTATGGTAATACATGTAACTGTACATTTAAGAAAGTGTTTTTCCTTAATACTTCCTTACACATAAAGAATAACAATTAACAGTTATTCTTTGAGGATGCGCTGGATATGAGCTGGTATATATAATCAATGAGGTGCATAGTGCTAAGTTGGTTATAAACAGCTCATATCCAGCAAACCCGAGAAGAATAACTGTTTCTGATCAGTAAATTTTCAAACACTCAAGAACATCTCTTTGAAGTTTTTCAAAGTTACAAACGTCAAGAAAAATTAATGTATTGATTAAATAATGCAAACTTTTTGGGTTTTTAGCCCAAAAAGTTTTTTTTTTCAAAATTATGATGGCATATTGATTAGTGTGTGCACAGTCCACAGCTCGATGTAAACAAACCATTCAAATAATTCATCATCATTTTTCCATATTTGGTCAACTTGAGGATAATGACTCAGATCCATAGCGGAGGGAACCAATCAGAAATCTAGAAAATTATCCAGAGGTACAAATTTACTAATTGTTACTGTGTTTGACAAAGGAGAGCAGAAGCCTAATTTTGTGTACTATATTGCGAAAACAATTGAGATTTTTCTCTGTGTCAACACACATTTGCCTTGCTTTCAGTATTAGCCTCGCTTTGACGTGCGTACTCACGTGGTGACACCTTCATCTTTCGCTTTCACTCGTGTCAGCTCGCTGCTTGTGTGTGCAACTATTTTTCTTTGAAAGGCTTTACTCTGCTAGATACTCAACGAAGTTGTTTTTAACTACGCATGCCATTGATCTATAAATAGGATCGTGGTTTGTCATGCCAGCTGATATGTGGTGCACAAAAGAAACTTCGTGCTTTTCAAAGGTAGGGAAAGCTAGACAGTTAGCCGGTCTCTGTCTTGTGGCAAGTAAAGTAATGGTCGGCTGTGATTTCTTTTCTGTTTGGATCCAATTTTTGCTCGCTGTTATTGCTGTTTTCAGCCATTAAAATATAGATAGTCCTTTGTTTGCTTTATCACTGCTAGGATCTCATGACTGTGTAAGTTTATGTATTATTTTACTAAATAAAATTCAATTTGTTTATGATTTTGTTCAGATTTATCGAAGATTGAGTAAGGTTATTAAAGTTTGAATCACATCATCTGTGCTGCTGCTTGTCCTGTATGTCAAATATTCATTGTTGTTTGCAAATATTCATTGTTGTTTGCTTACAGTATATTTGCATGGGGCATAATTAGTGAGTTCCGCTGGTGTTGGATGTTTTATTGGCGTCAAAAGTTTGCATCAAAAAAAATTTGATGGCTAGGGACAGGGAAGACCTCCTTCAACTTCCATGGAATATTTTATATAGATGCTGGCAAAAACGACTCCGCCAGCGAGCCAAGAGGTTTTGAGCTTTTTCTGTTGTTTACATCTCCAGGGAGCATTATTCGTTATGGTCGACCAGTCATTTATCAATGGTAATAATATTAAAATGTCAACTGACAGTGTGTAGGGAACAAATGTAGTAACGATGGAAAATAAAAGAAAACATACAAAAACAAGATGCAATGTCTCAAATATGAACTAAATATTTGAAAAAAATCATCTTGAAGATGATTTTAAAGATAAAATCATTGATAGAATTTTTGGCTATAAGTTTGTCTTAGGTACGGTACACTGTACACTATTTTGAATCAGGCAAAGAAATTTGATCATAATTCTGTTTTGGTCTTTCATGACACTAATTACAGGTATTTTACAGTTTACAGGTATGTCTTGCATTTAGCTTGTTTAATTGTTCATAAATCGATCTCCTGTTCAAATAAATAAATGGAAATTTGATTAATGTGAGTCGCGCACACATTCCACTTCCTAAGGCTTTCATGAAACATTCCCTTGAAAAGTGTGGAGTTGAAAGTTGTGGTGTGAGTGAACCAGTAGAGGCTGACAGTGGCTTATGTTACATGTATATGCCCGTTATTAACCATGACAAGTCTCCTCGTGACAAACGTAAGGCGAAAACACTCTTTAAATCTGCGATTACTCCTAGTTATTAAAAAAGCCAACATTTCTCGGAATCAGAGTTCCCATTTTTTAGCAGTCCAAAAGAAATGGCTGCCCAAGAGTAGCTGCTACCTGGAAGTTATGCCCCTTAGGGCTGCTAATCCCAAGGGGCCACTTATTTAGGAAGTCTACAGTTATTTATGGGCAAATATCAATTTGAATAACCTGAACACTGCACTTACCCTATTGGCCAATGTACTTCCTCCTTTTACCCTCTCACCAATGATCCCAGGGTCATATTGGCCTGGACCTGGGGCTGCCACGACACTGTCGCCAACATCAAGAAATGTCTCACGTGTTGTCATAGACAAAAATGGTGCATACCCATCTACATGTACAAAATAAATGTATGCATTTAATTAAAAATGGACATCAGATCAGTCTTTACCAGACTGTTAAAAACCAATCAAAACAACTGTTTACAAATTTGCTCTCTTAGCTTTACAAATAAATGCTCCCTAAGTACAAATTCTTGGTGATTACCAAATATGGAGGAAATCGGGTGAAAAATAACATTAAAATAACAGCCAAAGACAAATTCCGTGGACATGTTGTTGAGTGAGAATAGAAAGAAACACGAGCTTACCAATTTCAATTTACCATATGCATGCATGTGTTATGCTAGATTCTATGATTTAAGTGCACATTTGTTATAATAATTATTGATATTTGTATTGAATTTTGAGGTTTATTAAATGCTTCACATATCAACCATCTGATAAGTTAGCAAAAGCATAGCTTCCTTGACGTTCAATAATGATCATCCCTTACAAAGTTTAATTCTAATTTCTCCTATATTCATACCGTATCCTTTGGATCCATATTCGGGAGCCTCGTAGGAGCCAGGCCCGACAGTATGTCCGGTGCTGGCAGCGGGTTGTGTTAACGATCTTGGGGCTCGATCGTACATTTTTAGGAGCCAAAACACTCGAGTTCTTCTGTGAAACGCTCCACTACTTGTTCTTGTTCCTTCGCACAAACATGGCGGTATGTTGTTGTTATGGAAACACCTCTCCTTTTAACGCGGTAGACTGGTATCTAATTAGTACATGTACAATCAAGCGGAGATAAATCTTTTGACGGTTTTTTTCATGTAAAACATCATTTTTTTAGGAGGAATAAAAAAGAACAGAAATTATGAAAAAAAAAGGACTTACGCCCATACGCAAGCATAAATTTAACTACATTCGTCGTATATTTAGCCTGTCCAGAGTGACTCCTGTCTGCTCCAGATCCTCGTCCTGACCCGTCCTCCCAAGTACTTTGATAATGATTACACTGTAGAACTTACAAACCACAATCATTTTACAATCTTGAGCTTCCATTCTTGATTTGTAGAATTTGTTATCGAAAGGCGGGTAGGAAGTTCGCTGAATAAAAAAACAACCTAATTTTCTGCTTCCCGACGTTTTGTTGATGCGCGGGAAACTGAAGGAAGGCGAGGTTACCAGGCGATTTGTTCCACAGCAGAAGCAAGCATGTTTCGTCGACAGGGTTTTTTTCAGGTATTGCTGGCATAGTCTTAGATTATTTTGCTTCTTTTTTTTTACTTGGATTATTAAACTGATATATTGTGGTAATTGTGTTTCTTTTTATCAGCTCAAACGGATCGTCACAAGATGTGAAGGCGAACTTCCTCGAAGAAGTGGAAAGTGTAAGTTTACAGTAAGCTTATTTAGTAGATATGCTGCACGTTATTGACAGAATCTTTTAGCTTAAGCTAAATTATAAGCTTAAATTCTTGGAATATTCGTGAATTTGTCAAATTTAGAACAAAGCGGTTGTTATCCCAAGAGAGAAACATGCTTCTGCAAAACACCCAAGACATATCTCGGGTCTCAGGGCCTGTTTTGTCTGTTTTCTCTTTTTAGAGGAAGACTGGTTATGATCAAGCTCACCTTGGGCTTCTTGGAAATCTCCCACCCCATTCTGATCTGTTTGAACACTGCTCCCTTGAGTTGGCAGAATTGATCTTGCTCAGCAGGTCACTATTTCCTGCTGACTCTCTACTTTGAGCCCTGTATCTATCAAAAAGTGAAGGTTGTACTAAAGGTAGCCTCTTTATCATCATCTGCGATTTTATATGGCATGAACATATGGAACTACTGGTCATTTGCCAACACACCTGAAACTGTTGCCATGTTGTCTTTCAACATGTGTATTTCCCTAAGCACTAGGATGATAGGCAGTTTACATGCAGCTAAGATATTCCTACCTCTCAGCTAGGATGATCCTAGTGCTAGATCGGTTATTAAGTGATTTGTTATATGGTAACACAAGGCAGTTAGAAAAACACGCCGAGCACTTGAGATAAACATCAATTGCATCATAATCATACCACCTTTTGTCACGGTCTGATCACGTGCACCTGTGGGAAATAGTGCACTGTTACCCTCTGACGTCAAAAATGTTACCCGCTTTTGTAAATGTTGCCACTCATGGAAATTTGGCGGGAAACAGTTTGTTTGTCAGATGTCATGTGACCATGTATTAACCAATGAACGTACGCATTGTCTTGCGAAAAAAAAAACAGCTATATAACAGAACCCTTTGCATGTAAATTGACACCAGAAAAAATATCGTACAAGGATGATCTGCTTTCTAGGATGATCCTAGCACTAGGATCTTTCTCTTTTCATGTAAACAGGCTCTCAGAATGTGCACGAGTAATGTCCAGGGGGGTGGGGGAGGTGAGGGGGGTGTATGGGTAATGCTGGAATTGACTGATACATAAATATGGGAGACATAATTTCCCATCAAAATTTATTCCAGCAAAAAGAATGTTCATGAGCTCACTTCAGCCTTTATGGGTCTTTCTGACTAAATCAAAGTAGTGATCGCTAATGACTCGCAGTAATAGGAGCGACAATTTCAGAATGATGGAGGTCAGATAAATAATATAATGTGACAAATGTGCCAGAACAAGGAAACTGGGTCATAATTAACTATTATTGATTAGATTAGATTTTCTGTTATCTTGTTTCTCAAATTAATCGTTATATCAATTTTCGTTGACAGAAAATGGAGGGAGCTGACGTTCAAATAAATGTGAAAAATTGATTTTGATTATCAAGAACATTGATAGGCACTGCACAAAAACGACGATTTAGTAAGAAAAATTCATGATTTATAAGAAAAGAAAGCAACAAAATCAAAGTCTGTACGTGGATAGAAGCTCTTACTAGACATTTATTTTCAAAGCATATGTTATATCACCAAATATAAATTATTGATATTGGGACTTAAGGGTAAAAGCCTTCTTATTAGTTCGTAGTTGCTAAAGCAACTACGAAGTTTAGAGGGCACTCGAGAGAGCGGTCGGCTGTTCATGTAAGCGAAATAGTATATCTTGAGCCCAACGTGTCTTTGTATTGTTGTCTGTTGGACACAATATTTTAGCTTACTTGAACAAGCTATCATCGTCACTTCCGGCGTATGCGTAAAGTTCCGGTGTATGCGTAAACTTTTTTTTGAGCGTGAAGTGGTGTACGTTTGAGGCAGGTTTTTGAGAAGTTTTCTCAAAGTTTGGAGCTGTTTCTTCGGTAAAGAACTTTCAAACTGTCACGACAGAATATTATTTCTCAGCCTTGTTGGAAAGCAAACATGATTATTGCCTCGCTATTTCTTCGAGGGCTGCTTTTGGTAAAAATTTATCCCGAAATTTATACGGCAACAAAGCAGGGAATTGTTGGCTGATTACTGTAACACTGTAGTACGTGACTGTGGATACAAGATATGATGAGACATTCCGACGTGTGATAAAAGAGCTAAAGGAAAATTTCGTTGTGGACCTTGCTGCAATTGAAGGCAAAGAATTTTCGTTTTGATGTGTTTTTCGAAACATTCAACTACTTTTTGGTCTGACAATCCCCCAATTAAATTTCCAGACTGCGTGTCGCCAAATGCTTATTCTTTGTCTTCTTTTATATAAACATCTGGCGACACGCAGTCTGGCGAACAGAAAAGATGATTTTGAGATTGTTTCTGTTTATTACATGTAATAAACAAAAATCCACTGTGATGTCCACTGCAGTTTGCTCCCGATTTCTCAACTCAACAACAGTAACAGCGAAGACAAAATAGCACTACTTTCTGAGAAACAACTGCGAACTATCCGTAGGATCCGCTCGTTTTAATATACATTATTTTGTTGTAAATTAACACCGACATTTATTGTTTCACTAGGCCTCAACAGTGTGCAGTTAATTGGTTATTCTGGGAGTGATCCCCTGCAAGGCAGCACAGAATTCCAACCAACAAAGTTCAGCTTAGCAACAACAGTTTACTTCAGATCAAGAGATGGTAAAAATACTTTTTGTCTTATCTTACATTCTAGTTTTCTTTAGAAACTTCTTTATCCATTTCATATTAACTTGCTCCTTGCCTGTTGGATAAAAATTTGCAATAAGACATTTTGCAATTTATTATGACAAAATAATGATTGTATGAAATTGAATTTATTAATATTTATTGTTCTTGTTGTCCTTACTTCTTTATCCATTTGATATTGACTTGCTTCTTGCCTTTAATTTTTGCTTGTTGGATAAAAATTTGCAATTGTTATAGGACATTGGCAATAACAAATAATGATCCTAAACATTTATTGTTGTTGTCCTAAAGAAAAACTTGAAAGCAAGACTGAGTGGCACAACATATCAGTTTTCAAACCTTCACTGCAAGAAAAAGTAAATGCATTTGTTAGGAAGGGGTAAGCTTGTCCAGTATTGTTTATTTTAATCAGTATCATATTTTATTATTCATCACAGTTAATCAGATATTTAAAGGTTATTGGCCACTAAGTAATATTCTCATGTAGAGGTGCAGTGGTGTAGTGAGAAGTGCATTGGACTTCATATCTGATGGTTGGTGGTTTGAGGCGTGTCATGTTGTTACCTTAGACAAGAAACTTTACTCTATGTGGTCTCTCTCCACCCAGGTATATAGATGGGTGCTAGTGACATAATACTGGGGTAGTCCTGTGATGGACTAGCATTCCATCCAGGGGGAGTAGTAATACTAAACACTTAATGACTGGTCCCGAAGGTAACAGTGAATTTTGTTTCCCGAGAATCTAGATGTTTCCTGAGACGAAGTCGAGGGAAACATCGAGATTCGAGGGAAACAAAATTCAATGTTTCCCGAGGGATCAGTCATTAAATGATTTGTTATATAGCTTTCTTCGTCCTGGAAAAAAAACACAATTTGAAAAATGTGCTGAGCACTGGAGGTAAACATCAATCGCATCATAATCATGCCACCTTTTGTCACAGTCTGATCATGTGCGCTAGCGGGCAACAGTACAATGTTTCCCTCTGATGTCATAATTGTTGCCCGCTTTCGCAAATGTTGCCCGCTTAGGACAATTGGTGGGAAACAGTTCGTTTGTTAGATGTCATGTCATAAAAGCTGACATTTCAAGCACTAGCCATTCGTGAGGGCTAGCGTTCGTAATGGTGTTTCACTGCCTCCCCCATCGATGCAGCACCACACTTTCTTTAGAAACTAACCCACTATTCATTACTTTTTACCTTACTTTTATCTTGTAATCCTAATATGAAAATAAATTGAAAAGTGACCATTGTATTCAACTTTATCAAGATCTGAACTTATGTCCTCTGCAGTGCATGTACAAAGATTATTTTCAGGTGAACATTATTTATTGTGGGGAGATTCAGAATGAAACATGTAATGTACACAACTGTATGTGGACACTTTTCCTGCAGAAGTCGACTGTTTGTTCAAGGGTCTATACAGTACAACAACTATGTGGATCAGGAAGGAATAAAGCGGTTTAACACAAGCATTGTTCCCAGTAAGAACCTACTAAACCTTTTGAACATGTTTGTTTATTATTGTCCAGTGCAAATAATGTAACAGCTACACTTGTTAAGTTAAGTTAAGTTGGTACTAAAACTGGTCACCATTATAAATGTTCATTGCAGAAATGTCAGTGTACCTTGATCTATGCCTGCAATTCTTTTGTTGATTTGTAAAGAAAAATATATATATATATTGCAGTTATTAGTGGCCAGTGTTCTTACCAAACCGCGGCATTGCAGCATTGCCGCACTTTTTCAAGGAATACTGTACTATTATAAGCCCAAGGGATCCCATGGGCGCAAAGAAACAAAAAAAAAAAAGAAAGAAAGAAAGAAAGAAAAAAGGAGAGGGGGAAGAAAACGTATTACGAATGACATTTCTCTATAAATTTGATTGGTTATGGCCTCTTTAGAAAGCACCCAGAACATTTATTATCTAAGTTTGTTTGGGGTATTTGCTGGAATAAAATGTTGTGACCCGCTTTTCTCCCTCATGATCCCCTTTTAGCTTCTCTATGGGTCCCATGGACCCCAGTGCAGAAAATCCTGGTAAGAACACTGAGTACCATCATATTTTAAGCAAGAGAACTTTCGTGAAGTTATCCACAAACTTTGCGTCACATTAATAGGCAGGTTTTAACAGCAACAGCAACATTTGGCAACAGCAAATACATTCATTCACTTGAAATAACCAGTTGCCTTTGTGTGAATTTACAATGGTGACTCACGTACGAACCATTGTAAATACCCATATTAATGAAGCTTATTATTTTAACTCTTATTCTGTATCAACTGATTCACTACCTAAACTGTAGCAGGATTTACAGATGTTCATTAGTTTTTTTCTTTTGAATGATTTTTGCTTATGAACAGTACTATTAGTAAAAATATATATCTTTTCTTTGCAGGTGACATAATTGTTCTTTCTCAACCTCAAACTCAACCAGACATTGTTGATTATTAACAAGTCAAGCAGACCATCATTTTGTTAATAATAGTTAGTAAATATTGGTAAATATTTTGTGTTAAATATTGATCGTAATAATTATTATAAACAGTAAAAAGACTTTTGTGACGAATGAGGATGTTTTAAATACAAAATGCTTTTTCCAATCGTTTCTTAGGTGTATTACACACTAAATGAATGCATAAGCTAGTACAAAAGCTTTGCTGCTGTGAAAATATGGTAAAGGGAAAGTGTTGTTGGTCTCTTTTACAGTGAAAATACAGGGTTTTCAATAAACAGATTACATTTTTTGTGAATTAAACATCTGTTATCATATGTAATTGTTATTAAGGTTTCTGAAGACTCCAAAACAGTCTGTGGATACTGGTGTGTGAGGCTCATGTGCCTGCTGCAGTAAATACCCACATATAAGTACCTAGATTTTTCCAAGTTTGTCTAAAAAGGTTCTTATATATTTGGTGTCTGCTGAGAATTTAGGCTATTTAGGTTCTTAAATACAGTCAAACCTCTATTTAGCGGCCCTTTGTAAAATGGTCAATTAAATCACTCCCCATATTTACTGTAAACTTGACCTCTTTTAAGCGGTCAGTTGGCTACAGTTCCCCGAGGGTGACCGCTTAATAGAGGTTTGACTGTGATTTCTTATTTTCTTAACAGGAAAAGGTGCTTGCTGCTGGTCCAACAACTAGTTCATATGGGTGTGGTCCCTTCCCTATGTATAAGAAAAATATATAAGTTATGTCTTAACCCTTTCATTCCCAAGAGTGCCAAACATCAAAATTCAACAAAATTACCCAATTTAATTTGTGAAATATTGAAAAACAAATAGTACCATGCAAAAGTATTGCTGAAGAGGTTTCATTTGAATGGTCACACCATAGGATTTCGTCCACAGACTCAAAAGTTCGAACTACAGTACATGTCTCCATAATTGACTCTGGGAGCGAAAGGGTTAAGACTACATTTTAAGCAAATACACACTCTGTTCAAGGTCCTCTTATTCTTCCTTGTCCTTTTCCCAGACTCACCGTCTGTATTCACACTTGCCCCAGACCTTTTCCTCCTAGACTGTACTCATTCGTTTGCTGTACCAACTCCAGCCGATCATTAGTAATGGCTGTCTTGCAGACAGTGGATTATAGTAAATCAACTTTGATTTCGTGACAGGCGGTCCAGCACTCAAAATTGCCATTTTTCCAGGTGAAATTTTGAGTTTTTTAGCCGTTATCTTGTCTGTTTAGTTAATATTTCTTTGCTTTCATCACTCCTATTGGCGAGGTTTTCTTCCTGTTTAAAGATAGAGCGGAGTATAGAAAGTAATTTCCCGATTTTACTATAAAAATTAGCGATAAAAAATCACGACGTTTCGACCTCCCCGAGGTCATTTTCAAGTGGATGTAAGAATACAGAATTAGCATAAATATATTACAGTATAAAAGCATAAGAATGTAGAGAGCACAAAAATGTGGTAAAGTATGTAAATATAGGTGATAAAAAAAATTAAACTAATTAAATAAATAAAACAAGAGTTAAAAGGACTTTCTAAACAAATAACTTAGCGCGGATTGAGTCGCACTGTTTGTTCAGTGTTGGCTTGAGTTCTTTGATAAAAAGCATTTCAAAAATAAGACAATCAAATTTGTTCTGACACTTCTTTAAAATCTTAAAACTTCGCGCAATGTCATTCAAGGGGTCGGCAGTCGGAAACCACCTCAGAGAGCAGCATGATATGGACTTGAATGACATTGCGCGAAGTTTTAAGATTTTAAAGAAGTGTCAGAACAAATTTAATTGTCTTATTTTTGAAATGCTTTTTATCAAAGAACTCAAGCCAACACTGAACAAACAGTGCGACTCAATCCGCGCTAAGTTATTTGTTTAGAAAGTCCTTTTAACTCTTGTTTTATTTATTTAATTAGTTTAATTTTTTTATCACCTATATTTACATATTTTACCACATTTTTGTCCTCTCTACATTCTTATGCTTTTATACTGTAATATATTTATGCTAATTCTGTATTCTTACATCCACTTGAAAATGACCTCGGAGAGGTCGAAACGTCGTGATTTTTTATCGCTAATTTTTATAGTAAAATCTTTTACTAAAAAATTTCCCGATTGCTTTGGTTTTGCATTGCTACGTTTTGTGATTGGCTAAAAAATCTCGCGCCAAATGTCAACCAATCAGAAGTAAAGCCAAAACCAATCACGAGTTACTCGCACGAGTTTTCCCGCGCTTGGCGCCGGCTACATGCATTTGCTTCTAGTTTTGATTGGTTCATTGGATTGCGTACGTCTGTTGTGATTGGCCAGAGTAATTACTTTGGTTTTGGTTTTGGTTTTGGTTTTGGTTTTACGACACTCGGGTGAAACTTGCTCTGATATAGCAAACTTAAAGTAAGCTCCTGGTCATACTCTTGAAAACACGATCTATCAACCGGGACACTCCATTTATAAGGCTGGAACCCATGTGTCCGTATTATGGAGGCCTCTCAGTACTAACGGCCACCTCCCTCCACCGCCATCTCTCTAAACCATCTACAACGACCATGTTTTCTTGTCTCGACTTGTTATTCCTTATTAGCAAAGGTTTGGAAATACATAAGTATGTAAAAATAAACGAAAAAAATCGAACGGTGAATTGCCCGTGGTTAAATAAAGTATATCTATCTAGTAGTCATGACGCCATTCACTCAAATCCTTTAACTGAAAACCTATCTACAACGACTGTATTGAGGAAGAGTTTAGATTAATTTTGAACTCTTCGGGTTCAAATGATCGAACTCGTGGAAATAGAGAGGTGTCCGTAAGAAGATGATAGACGGTATAAACTTCGGAGTTTTATATTCTGTCAATACAATTTTCCTTTTGACACTTGTTTGCTTGACTTGGTGTTGGAGTTTTCACGAGAAACGGCCGGGGATACCGTCACCGCCGATAAGAGCTAAAAAAGGGATTTTGAAAACGTTAGCTAACCTTTGTGCAGGACATGCCCCTCCCCCTGGCGGAATAACGTACCCCTTTAACTCCCAAGATTGCCAAATTTCATTTTGTAAAATATTGAAAAACAAACGGTACCATGCGAATGTACTGCTAAAGAGGTTTCATTTGAATGGTCACACCATAGGATTTCGTCTACAGACTCAAAAGTTAGGACAAATTGTACCATGCAAAAGTACTGCTGAAGAGGTTTCATTTGAATGGTCACACTATAGGATTTCGTCTACAGACTCAAAAGTTAGAACTACACTTCATGTCTCCATGTAACTCCATGTCTATTCCTTCTTCCCAAGAACAATCAGAGTCTGGAACTTATTTCCTTCAATTTTCAAACACCCCCCTACCTCTCCCCTCCCCAACCCTCAAGTCCCAAATCTTTCTTGTTTTTTTTTTTTTCGACTTTTTCAGGTACGCACGTGCGTACGTTCGTACAGGTAGCTACGCCCCTGAATTATTAAACTGACTCTGGGAGTGAAAAGGTTAACAGAAACATTTCTATTGAGTAGTCCCTCAAACACAGTTTAAAACCTACTATAGTTTGTGGCCGTCAAGGCCAAACGCTAAAGCCTGGTTTTCACTAGCGAGTGTAGCGACATAAGCATAAGCGGAAGCAACAAAAGAAGTTTGTCAGGTTTCACAACCATTGCCTTTATTTAATATGATATGTTTTTGTTGTGGGACAAGGAACTATTCCTGCTGTCCACATCTGAACAAATCTCGACGACAAAACTGTACATGTAACTATGGTTTGAAATAAAATGGCCCAGGCTGATATCAAAACCGTTGGTTCACGCCTTGTTAAAAGCATGTTGGGTGTTCTTTAGTTTTATTTATTTGTTTATTACAATTTCTGGCAAACATTAATAAAAAAGAAAATATATACATGCGAGCCAAAGGATGAAATTTAAAAGAGGTCAAAGACCCCATATAAGAGCAGATCGCCATTTAAAAAATATCAACATTAAAAATACAATATGTTTAAAATTAGCTAAAATATACCAATAAATCTAAAAGGGTAAATACATAGTAAAACCCATACAAAAATGTTACAATATGCAAAGGGAAAGAAAGTAAAGAAGGTTGTTAGTTGAATTTTTCTAGTAGTGGCGAATCAAGGAGTTCTCTTCCAGAGTCAAACTAGCTCTTCAGCTCTTCTTCCAATGGTACTGTCTGTTTTTCAGTACATTTCATATTTAGTATAACGATAACTGTAGAGGCGCGGTGGTCTAGTGGTTAGTGTGTCGGACTTTTAACCTGAAGGTCGGTGGTTTGAGCCTGGTCTCTGCTGTAGTGTTGGTTCCTTGGACAAGAAACTTTACTCCACGTTGTCTCTCTCCACGCAGGTGTATAAATGGGAGCCGGCGACATACTGTTGGTTGGTAACCTTGCGATGGACTAGCATCCCATCCAGGGGAGAGTAGTAATACTCTCAGTCGCTTCATGATACGAAACCTGGTTAAGCCCCGGCAGTAATTACCACCCACATTACGATAACTATATCTGTAATGAAGGCCATAATAAGGGAGGGACTTAGGGTGGGATAGTCCAGAACTAAGACGTGAAATGTCAAGGTTAATATTGTTATACAAGATAAGCCGTGGACTAGATGATTTTTTTATGAATGATTATCTCCAGCCTCATAGTAGCAGAATTAGAACTCGTACAAACCATATTTGGAAATTTAGGCAGGATAAGGCTACTAAAGATGTTTATTTTTATTCTTTTTTTCCTCGTACTATTAGAACCTGGAATGCCCTGCCTGGTGATTTAGTTGAAAGTAACACATTAGAATCCCTTAAAGCCAAGCTTTTTTACTATTATGCTAATTAGATTTTAATTATATTTTAATTTGTAAAATGTAATATTGTGATTATGATATATTAATTTATTTATTTATTTCATTTTTTTATTTTATTTTATTTTATTCTATTTTAATGTTGTTTTATAGTTGGTGTGATGTCTTCGGATTTTACCGATTTTAAATGTAGATGTAGATGAATAAACACTTAATGACTGGTCTCGAGGGAGACAGTGAATTTTGTTTCCCGAGAATCTCGATGTTTCCCGAAAGTTCGTCTCGGGAAACATCGAGATTCGAGGGAAACAAAATTCACTGTTTCCCGAGGGATCAGTCATTAAAGTGTATATGACAGTGATTTTTTTATTTGCTTGATCGAAACTACATGATGTTCTGATAAGAAGATGGAAAAAAATTTTCGATATCGATTTTCCTTCTCCGCGTTTTGGCCGTCTAAAAACGTGAAATTTCACTTCCGGTGTGTTACAAAACCGCGCAAGAAGAAAGACTGGAAATAGTCCGCTGTGACGTCAATACAAGAATGCCAGTGTCGCGATTTCTCAGTAACTCCGTTTTTTGGTGCGTGTTGCTGCAACCATAGACAACACACCTTAATAGAACCATGTTTCTTCCTCAGGGTGCATCACAAAATGTGAGGAACTGAGAAACCTCGACACCGGCATTCCTGTATTGACGTCACAGCGGACTATTTCCAGTCTTTCTTCTTGCGCGGTTTTATAACACACCGGAAGTGAAATTTCACGTTTTTAGACGGCTACAACGCAGAGAAGAAAAATCGATATCGAAATTATTTTCCATTTTCTTATCAGAACATCATGTAGATTCGATCAAGCAAATAAAAAAATCACTGTCATATACACTTTAAGTGATTTGTTATATAGCAACACAAAAAAACACAACACAACACAGTTTAAAAAAACGCGCCGAACACTCGAGGTAAACATCAATCGCATCATAATCATGCCACCTTTTGTCACGGTCTGATCACGTGCGCTAGCGGGCAACAGTGTAATGTTACCCTCTGACGTCAAAATTGTTGACCGCTTTCGCAAATATTGCCCACTTTCTCCGCTTTGGACAATTGGCGGGAAACAGTTTGTTTGTTAGATGTCATGTGACCATGAATCAACCTATCAACGCGCGTGTTGTATTGAGAGAAACTCCAGCTATATAACAAGACTAACAACGGTAATTGTAAAAAATATAAGTGTGCAATACTCATTGTGGTAGCATGCAATAAATAGTTATTCTATACAGACAGGAGCTTATTGCTCCTGTTACAGAGAAGAGACAAAATAAATGTTTGGGTTGAAATATTAATCGAGGGACTGGCATAGACCTTCCTTTAAAAAAAAATGGGGAATACTCGATTTTCTGTTAACTTCAGGGCTTGGGCTTAATGGATATAACATTTTGAACCGTTTGACCATATGGAATGTAAATATGTGATTGCCGTGTGCTATGAGAATGTATATGCTAGTATGAGTTACTTGGAGATAGTCAAAAACAGCTGGAAGAAGAAGAGATTATTTTTAATTTTCACACAAACAATGCAGTCTCTAAATAATCGATATGATGAGATTGCAGTATATGCAGTGATTCAAAAAGAAGTTTGGTTTACTAGTAAGCTAATCTATTGATTTTGAGATGATGCGAATTACACCTTTTTCTAAAGTGTAGAGCGAAATGATATGTGTAATAAAGAAGTTCTGCGGTGGATAATGGCTAATGCACCTAATGGTTCTTTTGTTCTTGGTTATTTTCTGGCTGGTTCACGGTCCCAACTTAGTTTAGAATACTGAATTATGAAACAAAAAATGAAATGATACTGCTATTTCTTTTAACCTCGTCCTCATACACTTAAAGTTTTTTCTATTTTCAATGGTGGTGAATATTCAAAACTTAGATAGGAGATCCGCAAAACAGCTAACATTCAAATTTTAGTCTCTGTAACACGGCTAACAGTAAGAATTTCGCTGTAACTAGAAAACATTTAACCACCCCCCTCTCTCCCCCTCCCAAAAAAATCATCTTGGATAGCATACTCTGTACTTCTACTCTAAGAGTGTGTTGTGAAGCACAAAACTTCCAGAGTCAGTTAATTTATCTAGAATTGAATACGGCATTTTTTTGCATATCAATACCAAAATTTCGTCAATAAATTCACTTCTGTGATTTAATTTTTCTTGTTAGTATTTAGGAATATTGGAATATTGCATTGTAACAATTAACTGCAGTTTCTTATAAAACAGTTAACATTAAATTTTTGAGCTCTATAACTCTTAACAGTAAAAATATCAGGCCCGTAACGCGTTAACACCAACTATGTTCTGATGACGAAACCTAAAAGAATCCACTCAGAGTAGAAGGCTTATGCATGACCCATTTTGGTTTCATCTTGAGATAGCTTATTCGAGAGTTTTTTCACTTCATTCAGTTTAACGTTTTTATAGATTGTTGAGATCTAAATTATTTAAGAATATATTTCGTTTATCTGTAAAGAGTGAATATAACTGATAAATAAGGAAACAGCGGAGGCCCAAAAATTGATCCTTGTGGAAAACCACTTCTTACACTGAGCCATTATCGTACTTAGATTCAAAGCAATTAAATGTTAACATATGCAATTCCATTTCACAGATAATTATTGAACCAGTCAGTGAAGAGGTATTCCTCTCACTCCACGGTGTTCAAGTCTGCTACCGATCGGTATTTATATAAATATATGAAGCTGTTTTTCTTTCTCAGTTGGAAACCCTACATAAGACATACTATTGCACGATTTATCGCAAGTTACATTCTTTTTTTTCTCCTAAAAGAGCTAAGCCTTTTTATAAGAGCGTTGAAGCGGTGATGTTAAGAATGGATTAGAATTAATATACCTGAGGCTGAGATTTATTTTTAAGCTCATGCCACCACGTAGTCTTTACCTGATCAGTACAACTGATAACTGAACCGTCAAAATATATTTGGTCTGAACAAAGCTACAGTCCACATGCTAGAATATGTTACTAACAAGTACAACGGTAGTTTTTAACATGCATTATAATCAGGACATTTAATTTTTTTGTTTATTTATTTATTTATTTATTTTTGCATTTAGAAGTAGAACATTTTCATGCAGGTTCAAATCGCCACCAATTGTATTTCATGCAACTGGATATCAACTGTGTGTGTTCTACCTCTTCAGTTTTAAAACTCTTACTGTTTCATTCAAATACACTGCTGCAACCCACCATTAACTCCTCAGTGTAGATTGTTGAGATTTAAACTGATCACTGTGTCATCAGCAAAGAGAATCGAGTTTAGTTTTTGGAAGCATTCTAAATATCACTGATATACGACGAGCAGAGGCCCCAAAATTGATTGGCTCAGATTCATATATGTATTTAGTCATTAATTTTAACAAACTACATTCTATTTGACAGATAAACTTATTTTTTGAATCAGTGCAACTTCATAGTTTTTAAGTAAAAGGTCCTAGTAATTTATAAGTCGTTTTATCATGTATATATGATCAAGCTCTTTCTTTGCAAACTCTGCTTACAAAGCCATCATTCTACACGTTGCATGATTTCATCCTCACATTCTTTTTCTTTGTTCAAAATAAACTGTTTTATAAGAACGATGACGCTCAGATAATTAGATAAGCAAAATTGTAAGAACATGTTAAGAATCAACCTTATTGACAATAACTACAGGCTAATATTTAGTTTTAATCTGACCACTAGTTCGGAGCTGACAAAAAATAAAACAAAATCGGCAGTAGCAATTCGTTCTTAACAATGTCACTACTGATGAAGGGCTGTGCCCGAAACGTTTGTTGAACTCAATCACTATGACACTTTTTAGTTTTAATGTCACTATGACAATCCAACTGCGCCCATGCAAGTCAGATGGACAGCCTGGCTTTCTTATTCTTAAGGTTTGTTCAGTTGTTGATTTGTTTTATTGCTATTTAAAAAAAAACAAACTTTTTTATATATAACCAATAAGAACACTTGTTAAAAATTATGCTGCTTAGTCGTTTTAAATTGTGTATTCAGAACTAGTATGATTTACTGAAATACCGCACTTTTTATCTTGAAGACTGTCCTATGTGCATTATTGTCAGATTTCAGTTATTTCCTATTTCAAGTCGTTGTTCATTTTATTCCTTTTTTTAACTTTACTAGGACACTTAAAAACCCACCGGGATTACGTAACTTAGTCATTGTTAGAATTTGTTCATTGAAAACGAACGTGCTTGACAAAATAATGAAAACAATAAAATGACTCAATTATACCCTGGTTGTGGTCTCACTATAGAACCCATAGTATGAAGGGTAGAAAGCGAGAAAAACTCTTAGTATTTACAGCCATGCTCCGTCACGTGTGACCAGTATTTTTGAAAATTTGAATGGAGTTTTCAAGTTTACGCGTCGGTTTTGTAAATTCATTCCGAGATTCGTAATTCCTGTGAGAATTTTACCGCATTTTCGGAAACAAACAGCAATAAAATATCATTTTATTTGAAATGTTACATATCCGAACAGTATTAGGTTTTTTAAGCGTGTAGAGAAGTTATTTTCCCGTTAACTCGTGACTTTCAAAGTGTTTTCCAGAGAGATCTTCAAGGTTTCATTCAAATCTCGGACGTTACAAAGAAATATTCAAACGTTCATTTCAGTCTTGTGGATTACTGGTCACGCGTGACAGAGCATGGCTGTAAAAAGTTTAAAAAGATTTGAAGTATGTTTGCAAATAGGTCCTGCAGATGCAAATTGCAAACATTCATCTCAATTTTACAACCATTATAGAAGTTACAGATGCGATGAAACCTTTCTAAAAGTCACGTGAAGAAGAATGTGAAACTCACAAAACGCACTTTTATAACTTTATAGAGTAGATTCTAAATCATAAAAAATTTTAAAGGGGCGCTAGCTACCATGCAGGTTTTTTTGTTTAATTGCTTTATACAAATCTCAATTAGAAACTTGGGAATGTGTTTCTCAATGAACTTGTCCACTTGATTCGTGTGTATGTCGGTTCTAACACAATACACCCTAATTATTTATTTTTAAAAAATCCCAAAAACTTTCTAAACTTGACTTTTTCGTTTCCATCGTAGGTCAGATCTCAGTTTACGGTTTTATGCTGAGTGCTTTAAGATTATAACTAAACTTACTAAAAGGTATGTTTGTATTCGGTTTGCTTGCACTGAGTTTTTTGCTAAAAATTTGAATAACTGTAAACAAAAGACATTTTTGTCACTTGAGCGATCAAGCGTGACTTTATAGTACTTGCCGTTGGTCAAAAAAATACAATATGCGTTTAAAAATCGTTCAGCAGCGTCCGCCTGTCGACATTGAAACTTTGCTCTGAGTCGTGGGCGAACGTTCGATAAAATCGTATATCAAGAAAGAACACTGCAAACCGCCTGGACTTTGATCAATTACAAGGAGAACATTGTTTGTCATCTTGGAAGAATTATCACAGCCGTTTTACAGATGCCCATATATTGTGAAGGTAGTGAAACATTCGTAGTCTTTAACTTGCAAGTAATTTTACTCAGAGTCGAATATTTACAGAGCAAAATTGCACTGGCTAGGTTTGTGTTTTGTGATTTAGTACAGATAAAAAGTTGTTAAAAGTTGTTGCCCTAAATTGCTCTGAGTGAAAATATGTTGCAGCTAAGTTTGTTCTTTATTACAATATTAGTTTTGAGAATGAATTGACAACTTTGTGCAAATTTTAAACTGCCTTTCGTACATAGTAACCCTCACGACGGCTTTTTTTAAACGAAGCGGGGTGTCCGTTGAGATTTTAAACGCTTCAATGAACGAGCCGATGGAGACTTAGCCAAATAAAACGGTCCAGAGAACTCTTTCAATTATAGCGATTGTTTGCATGCGTTCCGGAGGAATGCCTTTCAACCGTTGCCATTTGCTTTATAGGTTCTAGAAGGCCCTAATAACTATGAAATACTAGCGTACGATATTTCGGTATTAAATCAGTACATGGTAGAACGTTTTGTAATCACAAAATGCTAGATATTTTCCGATTTGTAATCTTGATTGCATGAGGATCAAAGTAGCTTCGGGTCCTTTGGATAGCACCTACAAACCATGATACAAACACATATCAAAACAATTTTTATTTGCATTCATCCGTATATTTTACATAGAGCATTTTTAATGTGCTCATTATAAAAAGTTCAACGGCGAAACAACGCCAATTGATATTTCAATTAAAAACACTTCTTGCTTGTGTAGAGAAAATTCAAACTCGGCTTTTTTTTTTTTCGTGAAAAACCGTCCTGAAAAACTTATCTAATTCTTTAGGATTTTTTTTTATTTAGAGAAGAGCTAACTAGCAACATAACGTTTTCACGATGTAGCAATATCAGCAATAAGCCAATTTATTGTCTTTTATTTATAATTAACTCCGAGACAATCATATCCAGTTATTAAAGCCCCCTTCGGCTGTGGTTATAAATATTCTTATTGCCGATTGGTCTCAAGTTAAAATGAATTAGTTAAAAATGAATAACACAGTGACACCGGTTTCCTTGTGCTGCCGCAGACTGCAATATTAAATTTGGAAAATATTATGATCAAGAAAACAGTCTGGTCTTTCTTTATCACCGAAGTCTGTGAACACAGCCTTCTTTTTAGTCAAAGCAGTTTGTTTTATCTCTGGTTATGTGACAGCAAGCATAAGTGAGGCGTAATCAGGCAGTTTACTGAGTCATTACAAACTGATCTTATCTTGTATTTCTTACTTATAAAAATCATTTTCTGTTAGCTCACAGCGGGAAATCATGAAGTTGATCTTGCTCACAGTGAAAACTCAAGAATTTAAACTTTAGAAGGTCTAGTAATTTCATTCCTTGTTCTGTTTATTGCGCTGTGTACAAAGTGATTCTGACTTTTGCGAATTTGCGGATGGAACTCAGCCACTGAACTAACGGCAAACCTTTCCTGTGATACTGTTTTATATATCATGAAATCAAAATTTTAAGGATCAAACTCTTAAGTCTAATCATTCAAACCAGTGAGAGCTGTGTAATACTTGCTGTAAAAGGTGCTGTATAAGGTGTTTCTACCTTTTAAGTCTATGGGTGGTGAAACCCTTAAGTGTGACCATTCAAATAAAAGCTATTGACTACTTCTTTTCTACCCTAGGCTAGGCCTGCTTGCAGAGTCTCCTTCGATCGGAAGATCGAAGGAGACTCTGTGTGTAATCATTCAAATGAAAGCTATTGAGCAGTACTCTCCTGTGGCACTTTTTATTGATGCAACACACAGTAGTGCTAATAGTTTGAGTCTATTGGTGAAACCCTGAAGTGTGACCATTCAAATGTAAGTTATTGAGCAGTACTTTACTGTGGTGCTGTTTATTGTGCTGTACAAGGTGGTTCTAACTTTTGAGTCTGTGGATGAATTCCTAACTGAAGTGTGACCATTCAAATGAAAGTTATTGAGCAGTACTTTCCTGTGGTTCTGTTTATTGTGCTGTACAAGGTGGTTCTAACTATTGAGTCTGTGGATTGAAAATCCTAAAGTGTGACCATTACAAACTTTTGAGCTTTTCAAGGATAAAACTTAAATTTAAATGAAAGCCATCGAACAGCTATTTACCACGGTGTTGGTTACTGTGCTGTTCAGTTCTAACTTTTGAGGCTGTGTGGATGAAATCCTAAAATGTGATGGCATTAAAGTGAACGGCATTGCAGCAGTACCTTTTCACAGGAGCCGTGTTCAATTTTGCTCAAGTGAAAGTTTTTGGGACTTTTGTCAAAATTGTTGTCTGTTTTGGCACTGCACCCTTTGGAGAAGAAGTGTTAAAAAGGGCTTAAAATTATCTGAAATAGAATACTCTTGGAGCAGTTATAACTCGTGTTTTGTAGACAGGTCTGTCAAGCCTGTCTAAAACCATTCATCTGAATTCTGGACCGTATGCACATAGAACGGTTTTGGCTGTGACTAGATCAGTCTAAAGGACGAGGTCTCAAAGGGTCATTGCTACTGCTATTCGGGGTTAAAACTTTGGCTTTTTCCCAGCAAGAACAGTCAGCCAAAATGTCATTACTCAGCTGTTGACAGTTGAAAAGGAAGTCCAGTTTATCAGCTTACGGTTAAAACATTTAACCAGTGTTATGATTTCAGAAACCATTTGGATATTTCTCAGTTATACCAAAAAAAGAAACAAACCTCCTTTCTCAACTGAAATTTTAGATTTTGCCCTTTTTTCAGCTATCGATAGACTAATAGATTAAGTCAAAATTTTAAGATTTCAGGAAAATGTTTCTCATTTTTGAGTTCAAAAGAATGAATCTTATTTGTCAGCTTACACTGATAAGTTAACAAATTTAGCCAAAATTTTACGATGCAACAAACCAAGGTATTAATTAAAAACTGAGGAATAACGTACCTTGTTCCACAGCTAGGAGTTCAAAAGTTTAGCTTTGGACTTTTCTCATGCAGCCTTCATTCAAGAGCAGTCGACTCTACAAGGCCGCTGACCCGTTACAAACTGTAGAATGGCCGAGTCGAAATCAAGTCCTGTGCGGATTACTGATTTATTATCTGGAGAAATGCAAATCTCAATTTTCAAAAATGATAAATTTAAAAAAGAATGACGTGCAGTGGAAGTGTTGGATAAAAATATGACAGCCAGTGTTAAAGAAATCAAATTGTATTCATGATTATTTCAGTCAGTGTCGCAAATGAACATCGTACTAAACCACTTTTTTTTCGACCGTTTCTATAATCTCTGCGACATTGCGGTAACTGACAGAGGTCGAACAACCGAACCTATAAACATAAATCAATTGTCTAGTATTTCATTCATTTGCCCATTCTAAATCTTTTTCATCTGGCACGTAGTATCAGGGCAAGGCATAAAAATCAATTCCTCAGTCAAAACAATGTTCAGCGCCAGTCTCATTTCTGTCTAAATTTCAACTATATAAAACTGTATACATATGTTTTTTTAGTTTGTTCCGCTCAGTGACTTGTCAGTTTGTTTGATTTTCTGTTATCACTGATCCAAGCAACCCGTGTTATCCAGGGAATCACCCTTTTTAATCAATCCATTTGATCTCGCAGAAACCGAATTTCAAGAGCGAGTTTCTCTTTCTCCATGATCAACTTCTCTTTCTCTAAAGCCAACTTTTCTTTCTCCATAATAAGTTTCTCTTTCTTGAGTTTTTCCACCTCAGCTCGAGCGTGCGAGAGAGACTCATCCTGACCGAAATCAGAAAGCTTTCTCTTTTTTATCACATGCGCGAGCGAAGAGGGTAGCATTCGTTTCTGTTGTGGTACCAATGCACGATACGGCCTCATGGCGTTGTTTGCGCTGCTTATAATCGGCATTTGTCGGACTTCAGGGGCGGAGGATATAGAAACTACATTCACAGGAATGCTAGATTTCGAGGAAACGGTACTGCTACATGGGACATTAGCTCTTTCAGTTGTAGCTTGATCTTCTGTGGCGCTCGAAGCACTTGCACTGGTTGGAGAAACTTGTGATTCTCTACTCTGATTTTGTTGCGAATCTTCTCTTTGTTCCGTGTTGACACCAGGCGAAGCCACAACCGATGGTTTTATGTCTTGTGATCCAGCTACCACTATATGAACAACCTGTTGTTCACCATTTTCATGGACAGTGATATCGCTGGTGTCCTCGCCCCCTTCTTGTTCCCCCTGATCCTCTGCAAAACTACCGTCAAACGAGTTTTCCACTGGAGATGTCAAGAAAGTGCCGCAATTTGTCGCAGAAATCCGTAAAATTTCTACAATCTTTTGACTAACCGAAGAAAGTTTTCTTTGTGAAACGGACGGCTCGGAACCGTTCTCCGAAGGCGTCATCATTTCCAAGAGTTCTTTCTTGGCCGCACGGACCATGTTTTTCCACTTTCTCTTTAGATCATTGGCAGTCCGTAAAACTACCGGATTCTTGCTGTTGTAATCATTGCAAATGCGTTTCCACACTTCGACCTTTTGTTTGTTTGTGGACGCATCGTTCAGTTTTGAGGTAAGCACTGTCGCGTTCCTCTCAAACTGGGAGATTAAGTACAAACTTTCCCCTTCTGTGAAGTTGGGCTTTCGCTTGTTCGCCACCAGGAGCAGATCCAGAGAATCCGTGCGGTTTTCAGCGGCGTAACCCTCCATTTGCCTGTTCTCAAGACCGCAAAGCGATATGAAGAAAATTGCTCGGATTAAGCCGCCGCTTTTGAGCGAACGAAATTAAAACTTGCGCTCCGAAGCGCCTCTGCACGGAATTACCGTAAATCGTGACAAAATCAACGTCCCACTCAATAGCCTAATTCACGGTTCGGTTCCTATATAATCAAGTGACCTTTGGTGATATTGGCGTTAGTCACAGGGCTAACTTCAGTGACCGTTTATACAGTATACGACGCACGATTCAACTGATACTGGTCTTAAAATAGAAATGGACGCCAGCACACTGTGCAACGCCGCACGTATTATGTTAATCCCTGACGTCACAGGGTGATTACGCATAGATTAAACCTGAAAGCCGCAGATTCTTAGCAAATCCGGCTTTAGAAAGGAAATGCTTTTTTGTAATTAATAAAAGAGCCTGCATGTTTTAGCGTCTATTGAACTGAAATTGTTGATTCCCTGGGGAAAAGGTTAGCACAAGCAAGCTGTTCGTAGCAAAAATGTCAAAAAATAAAAGTAAAAATAATAAAAGCAAGAAATCAGCGGAATTTCTGACGCTAACCGCTCTCAGATTCAAATCTTTTTTAGAAAATCGCATATAATGCCTTACATAATCTATTTTTTTGCGAAGAATGTTGAATTTAAATTTTGAGAGCAGACTATTTGTTTAAGCTGGCTGGATCAGAAATAATCTCAAAAATCCAGCTACCTAATCAGGCTAGCCGGATCCAACCATTTTGGCAAAGATAATTAGGGTGTTAAGTTGCGTGTGTGCTGTGAATCATGCCTCCGTTCAGTTGTTTACTTACTGAACGTGGAGGCATGCAATAATTTTGTTGGATAGATTTCATGACATTTTACAGAAGGCTTCAATATAAAGGCCTCAAGTAGTCTGCCATTATTTACATGTGATCACACTTCGCCTGTTTTCAATCACATCACCGGTGGACCTAGCCAGTGCGGTGGCAAACCGAGACGACTGCAGTTATTTTGATCACGCAAGTTTGAAACGACTACAAAAGACATGAAAGCTAACATATTTAGGCAGGGCACGGCCAACAAGGAATGTTTAGCAATACTCTTGGAATGGCGTTGTTCTGTTTCATTTTTTCCATATTATTTTAGTGCTTTAAAAGGAAACCATGTGAAAGCTATTTTCTTTTGGCTCAATATGTCAACAGCAGCTTTCTATTTCCTTTCCGAAAATCCTAGGCTGACCTTATTTCGCATTTCGTAGCCAAAACAACGCTTTTCGTCTCTCCGAAAACAAAAGGTGTTAAATTTTCCGATGTTACGAAAATTTGAAGAGGGATTTTACTAAAGAACACACTAGTTTTTAGTCTAACATGATTTAGTACGAATTTTAAGGCGACTAAGGCCTTCCAAACCTTTTCACCGAAACGATTTTGATGGGTGCTCCTTTTTAGGACCGCGTTTTTTTTGCGTTCATTTCTCATCAGCAAAGCGTCTACTATACACCTTATTCATAAATGGCGGCGGATTTATTATTCTTTTATATTCATGCTAATCAGCCTACCTAGCCTCATTTTAGAGCAAAAATTATTTTGAATTTTGGCCATGCTGACGAGGCTTGGTAGGCTGATTAGCATGAATATAAAAGAATAATTAATCGGCCGCCATTTATGAATACGGTCTATAGCTTTGCTGGCCTTCAACAATGTTGACTTAAAACTGATTAGCCCGAGTTCCCTCTTGGAGATAGTCTGGTCAGGCGTTAAGATTGTGGGTGACCGTGGGCCGAGGAACAGTTCATTAAAAACCGGCGCGCGCCGGGATGAGCGGGGCGAAAATGTCACTGGCGATATTTTTCCTTCTGCGCGCCGCCTATTCTTCGTCCCCACTACCTGAACGCCTGGAACCGGCTATTTTGGGTGTGGCAGAAGAATTCTTTTTGACTCAGTTCAATCGACGGCTTTTTTTAACCTGAGAATTCATCGGGAAAGGGACAAAGTTAAAATGTGCCAAATCAGTACGATAAAAAAGGCCACGAACCCCACCGCGTTAATAGCGGTAATGTTAAGATTTTTTAAACCTAGAATGGAATTATTTATAAGTCCCTGATAAACATGATTCAGGTAACTCAGTCATGGCATGAGGTCTCTTAAAATTATTTCGGGTTTATGTAGCAATTTTAAAAACACCGACAATTGTAAATACAAAGCCAGTATTTTTAAACTGGACTTAATCTGGATACTTATCTCAAAAACGCCCTAATCTAGGGATGCGAGTAATCTATGACTGATGAATATCCGGCCTGCCAGTGATTATATAAACTACGATTGAAGCTTTGCTCATATTAAAGCAACCAGCTCTCCTCAGAGACCACCCCTCACGAAATGACCCCGTTTACGGAAATGCTCAATAAAACTTTGTTGTTGAAAGCTCTTGTAAGCGAATAACTCTAGTTACGACCATGCTGTTCCAAATCCTAAAGGTTGTCTTAAAAAGGGGCAGTGTCCCGGCTAAAATATCGTGTTTTCATGGTCTGATTATGGCCAGGAGCTTGCTCACTGCTAGCAGTCCCTCTCTGGATAGTCTAGCAGCCGAGCAAATTATACCGGCGATCGGCCATCCGAGCGGTGAGCGAGCGAAAGTAATTCGAGGCCCTTCGGCTCGTTCACTCGCTCCAGTCTTCGTGATACAACCTCGTTCCTAGGACTTTTCCCTTCGAGAGAAAAGCCCTGGGAACGAGGTTGTTCGTAATAAGCTCGCCCGCTCGATTGACTGAAAAGGGACAGCTATAGCTAGCAGTCTACGTGCTAACTAAACTGAGAGACAAAAAACGGCTAAAAAAGTCAAAATTCCACCAGAATGTAAACTTTAATTGATTTCTTGACCGAAAGGAACCTTACCCCCCCCCCCCCCCCCCCCCCCCCCCCCCGAATTTACTAGCTGCTAAATCCTGGCTGACCTTATTTCGTACCCAATCTCCCCGAAAACAAAAGGTGTTAAATTTTCCGATGTTACGAAAGTGTGAGGAGAGATTTTACTAAAGAAAACTCTAGTTTTTAGTCCGTAACATGATTACGAATTTTTAAGGCGACTAAGGCCTTTCGAGGCCGCTAGCACTCAACTCCCTTTTTTGAGGAAGGAGGTAGAAAGCCTGAACGGCTTCCGTGGCAACCGGCCTACGCGCGGTGCACACGCGTGACGATTTCTTCTTCTAAAAGGTCTCGCGCACCACTGCTACCTTTACGACAAGAGAATGTTTATTCAGACAAGCTTATAACATTTTATAGCCAGGGGAGACTGTTCTCCGGCCCAGCATTAGTGTTTAAAGATTATGCATTTCAACTAGCAATTTTCCCATAATTCAGTACAAAGAGCCCTAAATTAAAAACGCGATCGATCGAGATCGATACGGGTCGGTCGCCAGATGACGCCGTGCCAAATGTTTGAGAAGGGAAATGACTGTATAGCTTCTACCACAAATCAATAGAAACAACACGGACTTTCAGGCGTAATTCCAGTCTTCGAGTGGTTATTTTGCCAAAGTCGCTGTTTTGTGTACGTGTATGTATCATTCCAAGGCTTCTGTTTCTCTCAGTAGTCAAGATCATTCAACTCAGATACGCAGTAAGTCACATGTGTCAATTTTTTCGCGTTTAATTTACGCGGGAGTTTCAGGACACCTGTTTTAGGGAATGGATGTTCAAGTCATATCAAGAGATGATAACTTCTCTTCGATCATTACTGATTTTTAAGTTAGTTTCAATCGCATGGAATCTGAAAACGTAGTTTGCACCGCGCCATTTGTATAAACTCATCAGGTTCCCGCCGAAGTACGTAAACATTTATTAAATGCATAAACATTTATTCCAATTCAACTGATATTTCAGCTCTTGTTGATAATCATTGTGTTTAAAGTTTTCTTTCAATACCCATCTGCTAAAGAAGACTAAACAAGACTAAACAACAAGATAATACCAAAACATGACGAAAGGAAGAATCAGCTGTTTACGAAGAAGAAATATGTTAAGCTACTTTACACTTCGTCTGAGATTTGTCTGCCCGATATTTACATTAGGATTTTACTCGAACTCTCAGGGCTGCACTATAGTCTCCATGGCAGGCGTTGTTTGAGTCGACACGCGCCGTTTCCCCTTGCTCTATTCCCAGGGGTGGGGAGCCGGGGAAAACAGCCCTGGGAATGAGGTTGGGGATCTGGAAGGGGTACTCCCCGATATATTAGGCTACTTTGTTTGGGTGGGTCGACACTGGCCCTGGCCTCACTCTATTCCCGGGTGGGTGGGGAGGGGAAAATAGCTCTGAGAACGTGGTGAGGAGGCGGTACTCCTTATATAAGCTTTATAAGTATGTGAGGCTTAGAAGGTTACGGTTTTTAAACCGTTCTGGTCTGAAAACGGGTATAAAATTTGATTATAACATCGAATATCACATCGTAAATTTTAGTAACAACTTGAACCTGAAGCTAAGAAGGCTGATCTGGCCAGCTGAAATATTGTGTAAAACACAATATACGCTGTTTTCAGCTTTGCTTATAAAATGAACACTTTTATCGTCACAAAATTTAACAATTTTGGTTATGTTTTGCCTTCAAGTCTGAAAATGGGTATAGATTTTTGCCATTTTGGCTTGAAAAATGTGGTTAGTTCTAAAACTGGGCAAGGGGTAAGAATTAGAGAAGCAGGCAGCAGATCCCACCAAAAATGACAAGAAGTTCTTCCTGGAACTCTATTCTATTCTTTGTCGTTTATTTTTAATTTTTTTATCCAAAGATTGGAAGGACCTAAGAGTAAACAAAAAACATAAGTCAAAATTATCCAATTAAAACTCCAGACTAGTACTATTCCTAATTATATTTTTTTTTGTCATTCTTTCCGAGTTGTGCGTAAAGTTTACTTTCTTTTTCTTTTTTTTATCCTTAGTGAATTTCATCAATGGTGATCCCTTGTTAGATCCGCTGATTTGAGTAAACTTTGTTTCGTGTTTAAATATGTCGATTTCAAGCGTCACGGTCTCCACGTGTGAAGTGACATTTCTACTGTACTTGCGTGACCGATAATAATGCCCAGAATTCCAAGTGGGCACAGTGACAATGGCACTTACTCTTTCCCGAGTCTAACTGGAGGACTTGTTATTCTATTGGTGACGTCAAGCGTACTTTTTCTGGGAGCATTGTGTAAATATCTCAGTAAATTATGCCGCAAAATTCGTGGGAAAGAACGCTGGAAGAGAAGGTCAAAGAAACGCCAATCGAAACGCGGAGAGCATGTAAAAAGGAGCGCGAGTGTTAAGCGCAGTGATTCCAGATCATCTAAATCCAAGGAAGGCGTGATCATATCGCCGGAATTCTCCATTCCATCATCACGGAGCACTGTTATACAACAACCTGCCCCTGATCTCTCTCAAGGCAGGACGGGAAGGACGGATGAGGAGAAACGCCTGTCGTAAGTCATGCATTTTAGTCTAGTATTGGTAAATCTTTGCTGACGTCATTGTTTTTAGTCTGAAGTGTCAGACGCTTTTTCGCCCTACCCCCTGTGGGTATCTAGAATGTTTCTTTTTTGGTATCTAGAATATTGGGCTAAATTAACAGGAAAAGCTAATTGTGCTATACCCTTGCTGTTACGATGGAAGCCATGTTTAATGAACTGCTAGGAATCTAGCTACATGTGGTTTTCTAACTCACATACCGGAAGTATATCGTAACACTTGCAATATTCAGAGTTGATTGTACCTAGCTTGATTAGACGGAATGAGGCATGAGAAAATAATTTTAAACAAAAATTCACCTATATGTAGACAGCTCATATTTTCCCTGTCGGTTTTGTAATACAATATAACAAAAGTAGTTTAGAGCAGTTTTCAATTGAGTGTCGAAAATAATTTTGTGATTGCCTTGGTTTTTCATTGCTACGCTTTGTGATTGGCTAAAAAATCTCGCGCTACTTTCTCAACCAATCAGAAGTAAAACCAAAACCAATCGTGAATTGCTCGCACGCGTTTTCATTTCCAGCGCTTGGCGCCGACAATATGTATTTGCTTTGAGATCTGATTGGTTCATCGGATTGACTGGCTCTGTTAAGGTTGTGATTGGCCAACCGGGAATTACTTTGGTTTTGGTTTTACGACACTCAATTGAAAAACACTTTAGAGACAGGGAAGTTAGTTGCAAGTGCCTCACGCAAAGATTTTTTAAAAAAAGAACTCGCAAAGTATCGTCGTAAGGTGGAAACACAAATGGAAATAGTGATTCAGGTATTTCCCCTGTGAAGTCGATTGCTAATTTCTTCGTTTTTCGACCCATGCTAAGCTTAGCTTGTTTCGACATGAGACAGAATCGAACACTTCAGTAACATTCCCAATTATTTGAAACATCAGAACCTAAGTCGTCCGTAAAGCCAGTTTATAAAACGTTCCATTCGTACGACCTTGTAATAATGTTTTACGCGAGGCCGACTCTCCCTATTACACGCGATCTAGTATGCAGCATTCATTCCAGTTTCAACGTTTTTCGTCTGACGTTAACCCTCATTAATACTCCTTTTTTGTTAGAACTGTCCCAGCTTAGAACGCTTTGCCTCTCGTCTTCATAAACGCTGACTCTGTCGCCGCTTTTCACTCAAGCCATTTGTAATAACCTAGTTTATTGGCGCTTTGTTTATTATTAGTGAAGTGCTTGCGTCAGTAGTTTTTTCGCTAGCTTAATCTAATCGCTGCCTTTGTAATGTACTAGATTTCGTAAGCGTGAGTTTTATATTTTCCGTATGCGTGCGTGAGTAGTTCGTTCGTTGATTAGTTAACTAACGAACTCTATGCAATTTGTAATCACCTTATCACCTTCGCTGTAAATGTTTCATCTGAGCACCGCGTGCTGACCACCATTGCCGGATCAGCTAGCTATAGGCAATTACACTTATTAAATAACAAGCTTGAAAAATGGGAAATCAGAAAAACAAGGGATGAAAGAAAGGAAAATGAATTTGGTACCTGAAAATTGAACTAACAATATCGTATTTTAGTAGGGTAAACTAATAGATCTCTTTTTCTTATTTAAATTTTAGTTCTTTATATCCTCTGTAAATAGTTTAGTATGGTTTTTATAGTCCTTTTCTATTTGTAAGTATATGTTGTATAGTTTTAGCCGTTGTAAGTTATTCAGTTCTATCTGGGCTCCTATTCATAGCAGATGCTCTGGCTTCTAATAGGACCGCTCTGATTTATTTTTTTAAAAAAGTTGTCTATCTGTTTATACTATGGTGGTAATAGTTAAAGTACTAAATAAACATGGTGGAAATGTTTGACAATCTCTTTTCTAGGATGACGTCTCTATATTTTAAAGAGGAAGTAATGGGTGAACTTAATCCCGACTTGTACCACCATCATGAAAGAGCTGTGCAAATAGGCACAAATAATTACCTTGGACAACTCAATTTAAACATCAAATTCAACAACAAGAACAGAAACCTCTCTATCACCCTGGTCAGCGGTAAAGACTTTCCACCGCGTGACTATTCTGGCAGCATCGACACTTGCGTGACCATTTGTGTGCTCCCGAACCGTGACCGCCGGAAACAGACCGCGATTCATCGGCGGTCCATGAACCCTCCATACAACGAGAATTTTGATTTTAACATTCAAGTGGGTGAAGATGCAAACTCGCATAATCTACTGTTGGTTACATACTTCTATGACAACCTGTCTAACAGTCACGTGTTAGGTGAGTGTCAGGTGCCACTCATCTATTGTGACTTCTCTGGTGCGACCAATGTTTGGTGTTTCCTGGAAGAATCGTCTGATTCGGTAAGTGTTCAGGAATTTTTCTTCGCCGCCTTCTGGTATTTGCTTATCTTGACAGGCCGCTCGAACCCGAGTGAACTGGCGGGAAACACGATTTGCATTCTGAACGATACTAACCAGTAAAAAAAATCTCGCCTGAATATGCAAACGAGATTTTGTTCCAGATGAAAGACGTGTGTATAAAAGATGTTTTTAGTGCCGGATAAGGTGGATCCTGTCCAAGTCATTCATGTACAAAACAGCTTTATAATTTTTGTTTTTATTTGTACTAACAACACATTACTTTACACTGAAACAATACACTACATACTCTGCACAATGTTTAATTACATTACTTCCATACATTCTATATAATGGGAATAATACTTACAACACAATCATGATTCTTGCTTGACTTGCTTAGGATAGTTAGTAAGACTTGCGTGCTTACGTACTTATATCGCATCTGATACAACACTCACAAAACAGCTTTATCTCGACCCATGCGTGTACGATTTTTTCTTTTTTTTTTCTTAGGATAACTCCCTTGTGGGCGCGCTGCAGAGTTTTGCGAACGCACAATGCGGTGAACTGCTCTTATCTCTGTGTTACGTCACTAAGGACCAAACCCTCACGGTAGCCATCATGAAGGGAATGAATCTGACCGAAGGACTCCTGTCTTCCGTTGGTTAGTTTGTACTTACATCTGTTTTAACCACGCTTGCCTTCAGAACTAGAGTGTAGTTGATTTTTACTCATCCAGTACTGTTAAGTATAAGGAACTCCGTGAGAGAAATCACTAATAAAATAACAATAACATACTTAGTTATCAACGAACAGACATCCACTGAAGAAGGCCAAAGTCCGGAACCTTTTATTTTTCTTACATAAATTTCGGCACTGTTTAACTGAAATAGCAAATTCTGTCGGAATAATTTATAGGTCGCGTTATCTTTTGTCTACCAGCACTAAATTATCCTTATATTATACCCCTATAATTATATTCTTATCTAAGTTACTGTAACATAGTAGACATAGAATGGTCACCTACGTATGTTACTCATTTGAACAGAATTTATCTCTTACAAAAACGTGCTGTCCGTGCCTTAACTAACTCTGAATATCGTGCTCACTCTGCCCCGTTATTTGCCAAACTCAAAATTTTAGATATATTAAGTGTTACTTTGTTTCATATCGCTACATAAATTGATGTTTTGCTATCACCATCTTTTATTACCTTCTACTTTTTTAAGTTTCTTTATAACTGGTGGCCACTGAGGTGCAAACACATGCCACCAGATCTGCAATAAATTACAGATCACACTTCTGTCGCACAAACATAAAACAGTTTACTATTTTATACTTGGGTCCAAAGTCGGCAAAAGGATGCTTGTCGCCAATGTAAACTTATCTTATGAGAATGGACCAAACATATTTTTAATACATAGATGCCTCAGTACAGTATTATAATGACTTAAACTGGTGCTTTTAACAAAAGCTTTCGACTGATGCAAGTTCATTCATGTAATATATCATTGAAACACGAGGAAGATTGTAACATTTCGCCAACTATTGAAATCACACTCGCACACGCCAGCTTGAGTTTGCCAAACACAAGTTTGTCGTGTGAACGCACCTTAGGACTTTTTAAAGACGCAAAATAATTTTTCTATTCTTCGATTCTTCTTTCTGTAGAAAAAGTATACACAAAAGCAACACTCCTCCATCAGGGCCAAAAACTACATAAAAGGAAAACAGGTTTGCAAGAAGTCGGAGAGACCTTCACAGTTTTCAACGAAGCTTTGCTATTTCGTGTCCCTGAAGATAAGCTGCCCGACTGCACGCTGAAAATTTCCGTGAACCATTATAACGTGATGGGTAAGAGTGCTACTGTCGGAGAGGTTAGCTTTGGTGCGGAGTCGACTGGGCTCGAGGAGGCGCACTGGGCCACTGTGACGTCACGACACGATAGAGCGGTTTCAATGTGGCACACTTTACGGGGCTTCAAGTTCATTGAGACAGGGAAAGACGACCGACATCCTCTCTCACCTAATTAATCTTTAATCCTCAAAAGCAGCATGACATGATAATTATTAACCTGCGCTCAGGCAGCTGGAAAAGCTGGGCTAGACTTGGACAGCTGGACTGAGTCAAGTCCAGAGTCTAGTCCAGAGTCTAGTCTAGAGTCTAGTCCAGAGTCTAATCCAGAGTCCAGACTAGAGTCCAGTCCAGCAGTCAATTGTACAGCGCTCTGTCAGTCGCTTGTCCTGCTGCCAGGACCCGGCCCAAAGTTTTGCCCTATGTAGGGTGGGTTAGGTGAGTCCTGGCAACAGGACTGTCCTGTCTCAGTCGCTCGAAACGTGAATAATGGCTGATTGCGTTGCAGGCTAAAATATTTTCCCTAGGTATTCCTACTAAGATAAACTTGTTATAATCTTAATTTTAGTTCTAGCAAGAAAAATGTGTTATATATAGCTAATCTCAATCATAGTTATACCAAAATGAATTTGTTATAATGTTAGTATAGTCAGTAGCAGTGAGACTTGTTTTTCTCATTAGTTATTACATGTAGCTGTTGCCTCCTTTTCAATAAAACATTAAAACAAAAAGCACATTTTCCAGTTGTTGGGAGACCATCAGTCAAGTTAGCGAAAATGCAGTCACTTCTTGCCTTAAACACTTACATAGTGCAAACGCCTCTCTATGACGGACAGTTCATTTGTACCCAAACAGGCTGGGAGGTTAACCCTGTGAGAGCATCCGGTCTTTAAATTTCGGCGGGTCAGGAAAAAAACGGATGTTGTCCGAAGGTAATAAAAGACAAAATCCATTTTTACTGATACCTCCATAAAACGGAAGCCTCTATGAGGCTGATACCTCCATTTCTATCACGGAAGAGGTCCGGAGAGAGATCGATCAAAATTCATATAAACTCTATCTCGACATACCGTATTTATTCGATTAAGCGCCCAACCTTAAAACGCAATTTTAAACATTTATTAACATTTATTACTTTGCGCTTATAAGCGCCATTTCAAACTTGTATTTTCCACTTTGCTACCTTTTTATTAATCAAGGTCCAAAAATTTCTAAGCGCCTAGGGCGCTTATCGAATAAATACGGTAATACATATATTACGGACACCTCGATATTGCATGTGTGCATTTCACTTGGTAGAGACCGGAAAGTGCTTCAGTTATACAAATTCTACTTTCATGCAGGAGCCATACCGCACCCTCACCGAAATCTGCAGGGGTGGCTGGTATTGTTTTTTTCAGTGAATCCCGTGTATGAGCACACACACCACGACAGCGGAGCACAACCTCTCAACTGAAACAAAATATTCTCTGGATATTTAGAGAACGGACCTCTGGAGTGACCCTACCGCGACATAGCACAACTTCACCTATTGTAGCTCCGGCACTGCGAGTCCCAGTACGTTAATTTTTTGAGGGTAAAATCCCCGGGATGGGAGGGGGGGCTAAGAGGAAGTCACTGTAGACGGTTCTGATAAAGCTTCTTTAGACAGCTTCTTTTTATTGCACGTGTGTCAGTATTTGAAGAGAGATTCATTGATATCATATTCCCTTTACTCCGTTATTTTGTACGTGCCATCATCTTGACCCCGTCACGTGACATCCCATGATCGCTCCGTGCAAAGGCAAGTCACTTCCTTTTCAGTGCAGGAAGTGAGTCACGTCACGAGTTTCAAGATGGCGCCCGAGCGATAGAGCTGTGCTTTATAGTCTTTGACCATCAGTGGAAAAAGAGGCACATATATGTGGCAAATGAATACAGCAAGTTTGAAGAATCAGTCAAGATAGTCAGGTAATTATTTATCTGTTGTCAAGCAAGTCAATTAGACACCCAAGTCAACCAAATATATTTCTTGTAAAATATCATGAAGCCTAATTAAATGTACCATCACATCACCAAAGTAACATAAGCTTAATCACATAAGACTGAAGTTAAAAGTATTTTCATGGCGGGGTGATGTTTATTCTGGAACAAAATGATAAAAACTAAACAGATTATGAGACGAATGACTATACCGCATTTACATGATACATAATGATAATCTCTAACCAATATAGCTACCGGATGTGACTTGATCATACTGGTATGATATTTTGTACTGCATGTATAATGTGAACAAACATAGGGACCTGGATTGAATTTGTTGGGCATGGAAGTCATACCTGTATAATGTAAACACCCCCTTAAAGGCAAGATCTGCCATGCACTCATCAGATGACATTGAAACCACATGGACACCTCCATAATACCTCTTTCTATTACAAACAGTTCTCTTTGTCCCAAAGATACTAAAATTCTTACTTTTAACAATCTTTACAAACACCTCTATAATGCAGACACCTCTATAATGCAGACACCTCTATAATGCAGACAACTCTATAATGCTGACACCTATAATGCAGACACCTCTATAATGCAGACACCTCTATAATGCTGACACCTCTATAATGCAGACACCTCTATAATGCTGACACCTCTATAATGCTGCCACCTTTAATGCAGACACCTCTATAATGCAGACACCTCTATAATGCTGACACCTCTTTAATACTGACACCTCTATAATACTGACACCTCTATATTAATGCAGACACCTCTATAATACTGACACCTCTATAATGCAGACAACCCTATAAAGCAGACACCTCTATGATGCAGACACCTCTATTATACAGACACCTCTATAATGCAGGCACCTCTATAATACAGACACCTATAATACAGACACCTCTATAATACAGGCACCTATAATGCAGACACCTCTATAATGCAGACACCTCTGTAATACAGACACTTGGGACTGACCCTTTGGTGTCCATATTAAGGAGGTTCAACTTTCTGTACTAGAGTACCGAAGTGTGACGTCACACTTGTGAAATTATGGGATATGATTAGATATTAGGAAAGGGCATGACGAAAAATGCCCGCTTGCCAAAAATCAGCATCTTATTGCAATTTGGGGGTGAGATATTGGCACCGTTATGCTCTGATGACTCCATACAAACCTTTCTCATTTTTGCCTTGGTTCATTACAAGGCAAAAATTA
This sequence comes from Dendrophyllia cribrosa, assembly GCA_024195265.1. Classification (NCBI taxonomy): domain Eukaryota; kingdom Metazoa; phylum Cnidaria; class Anthozoa; order Scleractinia; family Dendrophylliidae; genus Dendrophyllia; species Dendrophyllia cribrosa. Next base: position 50,690,197 of record JAJLRJ010000001.1, on the reverse strand, counting down.
GAAAGGTTTGTATGGAGTCATCAGAGCATGAGCAATAAGATGCTGATTTTTGGCAAGCGGGCATTTTCCGTCATGCCCTTTCCGAATATCTAATCAAATCCCATAATTTCACAAATGTAGTTTTTGTGACATCATCACTTCGGTACTCTCTTAAATTAGGTTTAACTCTGTTGATTCATGTACCATTGCCAATTCACAGCTACATACTGTTTAGCATGTAAAGGTCTAATACGACAGTTTTAATGACTCTATAGTAAATATTTCCACTGTGTTGAACTAAAATGTGCTCCAGATACCATTACACTGACTCTTCACTGAAGAGTTATAGGCAGTGTGGATCTAGGGTAGCCCCCCCACCATTAGAGGTATTATATCTGAATCAGGTCTAAAATATTTTTAATCTTTTGATATCTTTTTTCAGTCTGCCCTGATGCTATAGATGCTTCATTTTTCAAGATCCAATCTTGAGACAAGGATGGGAAGAGCATGTGGTCCAGTCACTGTGGAACCAGTTGCATTTCTGACTTTCTTTGCCACAACTCTACTTGAAATAACTACTCAAAAGTATATTTACAAGACTATAGTCACAGCTAAGGAAGATTCAAGTAAAGAAGATTTTTGCGAGAAACTGGATACTTGCTGCAATAGTACAGCAGACATAGGGATCGGCATTCAGAGTTCAAGTTCAACAGAGTATTGGCTGCTTTATATAAACTTAGCATCTCTTCTTTTTGCAATACCATCAACACTACTTTTTGGGTTATGGAGTGAAACAGAGGGACGTAAAATTATGCTGATTTTCTCTTTGTTAGGCACTGCGTTACGCATGGCTTTATTTATCACCATCATACAGTTTCAGGAACCACTCTACTTTTTTGTAATTGCCAGTCTAATGACAAATATATTGGGTTGTAACACCAGCCTTATGTCATCTTCTATGACTTCCATCGCTGACATTACAAGTAGCAGACAAAGAACGTTCCGAATTGTTTTCTTAGACAGTGCTGCTGGGATTGGAGTTGGCCTAGCTTACTTTATCAGTGGCTTTTACTTGGATTGTCATTGGTTCTACCATTTTCTCTGGCTTGGTATAGCCATCTGCATCTTTAATATTATATATGTAATGTGCTTTGTGGAGAGCATTGACGTTCCCAGTTATGGGCCTATTACAGTCTGCAACTATAATGATTTTGTAGACATTTGCAGAGTATTCAGTTATGACCCTGGAAATGGACGGAGATGGCGCTTACTAACGTTTGTTGCTACTTTTGTCATTGGAGGAATAATCATCTCTGGAACAAATAATCTGATCATTTTGTATGCCCAAACTTCGCTTTGTTTTTCACTGGTTTTAACTGGCTATTTAGCAGGAGCTCTATGTTTACGCTTTATTTCAAGCTTAGTCAGTATGAAGCTGTTTCAAACCTTTCTAAAAGCTTCAAATAACTGGATCATTGAAGCTGGTTTAGTGTCGTTTTTTGCTGGCTTGATTTTAGCAGCATTTAGCACTTCAACCCGCTTGTTTTTTAATGGTGAGTGCTCTTTATATATGTACTGATATATGTACTGATCTTAAAGTTAATATCTTAAAGTTAATAATAAACCTCAAGTCAGTCCCCTTAATGAAACACAAAACAACTAGCTAAAGTGAAAAAGTCACCATACTTCTGAAAAACAGAATTAACTACAGATGAAAAAAGCCATTATTGAGTTGCTTCTTCAGGAAACTGATCAGTCGTATGAAGAATTAAGTCAAGAATAGGAATTGAAACTCGGAAGAGAAAGAGCCTTCCCTAAACGGAAATAAAATCATTGTGGCAACCAATCAGTATACATGGGACTGTAATAGTGATAAAGTTTTAAAAATAGCAAGTCTGGGATACGGTAGGGATTTTTGGTGTCTAGTGTAGCAGAGGCGGCAGAGCGTTTTGAAACTTTTTTATATGACAGAAATAATTAAATCACAAATACATGACAATAATGACATATTACGTGTAGTACTAAGCTTACTTCCATATATTTTACAATATTTTTATATTCTTACTGTAAATTTAATACTATTACTACTTATAAGAACGTTTACTTTAAAACTTAAACATGAAACTTGAAATTTGAAACATGGGGGCTCATCGTACACCAAGCCAAGCAAAAAAAATACCCCCCAAAAAATCCAGCAGTTGATTGGCTTCTCAAATTCAGGCCAGAGCTGTTAAAAAAAAGTCCTACAACATGTTATTTTACCAAGCGCAATCCTGATGAACGATTTGTGAAAAGATCATGAGACTGAATTTTTTGCCAAACCAATTTTATGCTGGGCTAGTGATATTTTTGGCACAAAAGAGTGGGGGGTTGTGCCCCCCCAATTTTTTTTTTTTTTTTGGGAGGGGAGGGCTACAGCGCCATTGCCCTCCCAGCTCTGCCCCCTATGTCTAGTATAGGGTTGCAAAATCAGCTGAACATGGTCTGGTATAGGGTAAGGGTTTCTGAGTCCCAGTGGCACACCCCCACCCAAAAATATACAGGGTACCCCCCTGTTCTCTCAATTATCCCCATTTCTGTCTCCTGCTCCCCTCCCACTTTACCTGATCTCTCGAGCTCTAGGATGAAGGTACCTGCCATCCTACAGCTGTACGCACCTGTTCTGGGTAAAAGTACATAAGGGTAGTAGGGTGGATAGGGTTGTCCATTTTATAGCAATATGCATTATTATTAGTTCAGTTAGTCTGTAGCTGACTAAACCAGTTTTGTAAGGTTTGTTTTTTATGTCTAAATTGCAAATTATATTTCTTTCTTTTGTTTTCCTTGCATTCCCAGTGCCAGCCTTTCAGTTTTTGGGAGTCTTGCCTTTAGCAGTAATTAAGGCCACTTTATCCAAGCTTGTGGAGCCTAAAGAACAAGGTAGGTAATGTGAAATTATGTTCACAAGGAATCAAGGGCTGTTTGAGCTATTTGGCATAATTATAAATTTATTATGAGCTTGTTTCTTCCTACCTAATAAGGCTGCATTAAAAGATAAGTTCACATGCCAAATATGTATGTGATTTGGAGTATTTTAAAGGCATATCACTCAGTTGCTCTCATATATTCCCAGGAACCCTGTTTGCAGTTGTTTCCTGTTTGGAAAGTGTATCAAGTGTCCTGGGAGTGTTCCTTTTTAGACGCATCTATGATGTCATACCAAAATTTCCTGGTTTGCCTTTTGTGATAGGAGCGTTATTACTGATTGTTCCAGTTGTTCTTGTTGGGTAAGCTTCTATGTTAAGATAGGTGAATAATAGTAATAGTAATAGTAACAGTAATAGTAATACTAAGTAATAGTAATAGTATTTAGTATTATAGTAACTTTATTTTACGTCAAAAACATGGGGAGTGGTTGCCCAAGTCTAATGAGCCAGAGGCTTATGTTAAAAACACTCGACTAGAAATAAAATAGAAAAATAATAAAAATAAAAAAATAAAAAGATCTAGAATTGAATATAGACTGTTTGTAAATAACAACTAATCCTAATACGTGTATTAGAAATATTTAACTATTCCTAAAAGTACAAAAATATACACAAACACAGACAGGATTATATACAGTTCATGCACTGGCACCCTGTGAACTTTACATTATTCAAATGGGAGCGAAGAGTGGAGAATCTGATAATGATCCTAGCGACTCATTATCCTGCCTCAGTAGGCAGGACACCAGACTGCAGGGTGGGAGGCTCCGTAGGGAATGGGCAACTCCCATATAAAAGCTAAGGGAGGGTCTATTATACTCTGGCGGGCTGGCGGTTTAAGCCATCTTTTAGTGTCGGTTTGCGGGTACATTCGTATTTATCTGGCTGTTTACGGTCCAGAAATTATCAGCGGTTTCAGTCTTGAGGAAAAAACCAAAGCAGTTTGCGGTCTAGGAAGAACAAACTATGGCGGTTTGCAGACTGTGCGACCCCCTATAATAGACCCTCCTATGGGGATGCTCATCAGAAATTTTGAATTAAACCAATCTAGACCAATCAAGGCATGGCTCAAGCTTTATTTGCCCCTAAAAGATACCATTCTATAAAAGACATCCAAACAAGAGTTACAGTGACTTTAATGACAATAAAGACAGTCATTGAATGCTTTCATCTTTTAATAGGTTTTATTTAAGCATTGTCATAAATCTTCAGTTATTCTTGCATGTCACCCTAAGTAATGCCAAAACATGTGACATTATGAACTGATGAACAAAAACAAAGTGATTATGTGACAACACACCAACTACTTAAAACATTATTTTTATACTGCTTTTAATTTATTGTGTCCAGCATTTAAAGTTTGATCATGTCTAGCTTTTTTTCCTGTTTACCTTTTAATCTTTCAGAATTGTTCAGAAAAATGCGGATCCCACCACTGAAATTCTGCTTTATTCTGACGAGCGATCTTCAGAGTCAGATTTTGGTCGACAGTGCTCCATAAGCACCAGACATAGCCCAGGAACAAACAGTTTCCCTGAGTTGCCATCAGAGGTCTTAAGTGGTTATGATGACATTGTTGATGTTAGATTAATCTAAATTAGCTGTAGTCAGATTTAAGAATTTGTCCATGACAGACACCACAGCAATCCTCCGGGCGATGGGGGACTCTCACATTGAATTGACAAGGAGCTCATTGTGCCTTTCAGGGATTAAAGGTGCAGTTCATGGTGTTCATCGTCAAAATGTCTAACGTTGCTCAGGTTTTCATGGTTACCTAATTCTAAAACACAAATTTAGAATTCTTTCAAAAACCATCAAAGGTAAAACTTGATCAATTAATAACCAACTTTCTTTAATGAAGATTTCCATTTATTGTTTTGTTTTAGTACCTCTAAGGGCCACCACCCTGGACTGTTTTTTTTGTGCATTTCTAGCCATTTCCGAAGACCCGGTAAAACTAAATTGAAGCCACGCACATAAAACAAAAATTTGGTACATGTACCTTTTAGACCAGGCTTTTAGAGTTCTTTTGAAATTTTTGACAACCATGCCAGTTTCTTTGCTCAACATAAAGTCCTGAATTGCTGATTCCTGGATTCTTTAGTCCTAGCATGATGATTGTAAGGCAGCACTTTCCAAAAGCACCGTGTAGAAGGTGTTACTACACCAACAGCGATGTAGTTACAATTAAAGCCACATCCATGTTAATGCTGCATTAAGTTACCCAGCATTAAGAAAAAAATGTTAGTGAAAATGGTATGCAAGTATGATGAAGGCATGCTTTCTGTCACTGAACTATATGCAGGCCATAAATTACAATCCAATAAGTACTGTAGTAGAAAATTTAGCATTCATGGTTGAATTCCAAAAGTTGTAGCAACAAAATGTTTAAATAACATTTAAATTATCAACTTTTATGCAGTTATTATAATTTAAAATAATTTAAAACTATTATTAAGATGCTAAAATTGTAATCATTGAAAATAAATATATACAGATGTACGTAAGATGTAAGATGTTTAAATTCTTTTTTCTCTGTATTTGTCTGCTAGGGTAACTGCTAGGGTAACTGGAGATTGAAGCAAAAAAGAAGGATTACTTAAAAAGGGCTGAGTTTTCCAAATAATCGATCGTAAAGTCGCAAAAGGTTCAGTGAAAAGAACAAGTAAACAGAGGAAAGTGAAAAATTAATTGCGCAACAGTTAAAAAGCATATATCTTTATTTCTCTTTTTTAATTATGTGCTTCTTTTTACAACACAGTGGACTTCACGTGCCTAAGCTTATTTCTTAGTTTTTATTATTTACAGTGTCGTACATTTTGGGTTTTAAAATTTATGGGAGAGGTGCACTGCTTGCGTACGAGCCTTGTACGCCCTAACCCAAATGCTAAATATTGATGTAGATGACGCCGACTCCAACCCCCGGGAGGGGGGGGGGGGGTACTCTGTATATTTTTGGGTGGGGGTATGCCACTGGGACTCAGAAACCCTTACCCCATACCAGACCATGTTCAGCTGATTTTGCTCACCTATACTGTAGACTAGACTCTGAAAATCCCTACCCTATCCCAGACTTGCTATTTTTAGAGCTGTATCACCATTGGTGTTTTTCATGGAAAACCATCTGTCAACAATGTTGCCACGATTTTATTTCCGTTTAGGGAAGGCTCTTTCGTTCTCTTCCGAGTTTCAATTCCTATTCTGGACTTAATTCTTCATAGCACTGATCAGTTTCCCGGCAAATGATACCCTGTTCTAAACCAAACCTCTCTGATTTCCATTCCCTATCCCGGACTAAACTGCTTGAAAAACATACCATTCACAGCGGCACATACCCATTTCGCTTATATATGAGAGTACCCCCCCCCCCCCCCCCCCCCCCCCGTACTCCCCCCGCCCCCACGGGACTCCAAGACACCGTTCGGTGTATTAACGTGCGTGGTCCTACATGCAAAAGGTGTGAATAAAAAGATCGATCGCTACTGGGTGAAACGCACTAGGAAACCTCAAAATTACAGTCTACTAGAGAGAAATATTTATTTATTTTATTTCTCCAAAGATTAACAAGTTTACATAAATGAATAATTAAGAAATAAAGAGAAAAGGGGCAATATGGTAAGGGGGTGAACGGATATCCTCTGTTATAATTCAACACATTGATACACTGCCCAAATATGGGCAAAAAGTTATGTCAGGAGCTTATTAATAAGCTCCTGGTTATGTCTACATGACGTTTATCCAAAGATGGAGGTATTCGCATTTTGACAAGAGAATGCAAAAATGACGGACCGGCCTCGAAATTTTTTCTTCAAACTGTGCTTCGTTATCAATGTGTTGAATTATAAAAAATATTATTGCGCTCGAGCTTGCGTGATATCGCCTAATTTTAGCCGACTCGACCGCCTCGTCACGCGCGCTTTCGCGCTATAATAGTTAAATATCCGAAGCTTTCATGAGTTGGGATAATAACCATTGGTATATAAAAAAACAGTGGATAGTATTTGTTGCGCGTCTGATTGGCTACTCAAACTTGGAACAGTATTTACTGTTCGCCTCCGCGCATTTCCCTTTCGTAAACGGTCGTTGCCATTTTAGCGACACTTTAGAATTATTTTTTCTATCAGAAAAAGAAAAATGGAATATAATTACCTGGAATGGAACCCGGAACCTCTGCATGCTAACATCTCTCTCTTACCACTAGACCACTGGGTTGATCCGGCAAACCCAAGAAAAATTTAATTATAAAAGGTGCTTTTCTTAATATATATCAATAACGGGTCACCCTAACCCTAAATCTTACCTAACCGTGAATCTAGCTTAGATCTAATAATCACTTTACCTAGGCCCAATTTGATCTAATAATGATAGCCTATTTTCGTCCCAATCCAGGCATAAACTAGAGAGAAATAGCATCGACCATTACAAAAAGGCTTGGTTACTAATGAATGCTAATGATGGCATCGACCGTTAAAAATGGCATCGACCGTTTGCTAATAATGGCATCGACCGTTAAAAATGGCATCAACCGTTTACGAAAGGGAAATCAGCTTCGCCTCCACTTCTGAATAATTGTTAATTGGCGAGTGACGTCTAATGGGAGTGTCATTAAGCGTTTTTGTTGTGTAAATGCAGAAACGGGTGCGTAATGTTTTACCTCCACCAGCTGGAATCAGGAATTGTTTTTAGGGGAACTACTCGTGACATTTTCCACCGTGTTTTTCTGAGTGAGTTCTCTTTTGAGGTTCTGTTTGTGTTCTTTCCAAAGGCTGCAGCCGAAGCTTTGGAAAATACGAATATGTGAATGATCTCGTCACGGAATTTGCAAGAAGAACCGCGTTATAGCTTTCCCACAGCATTCGATTTTTTTCCCGCCTTTTCTTAGCGTCTTCACTTCTTTTCTTTCTTTCTATTTCTTCTTTCTCTTTCCTCTCCTCTTCCATTCTCCTGATCTCTTCTGTGTGTTTTCTTTTCTTCTCTTCTTTCTGACGACATACCTCAATATTTTTCTTCCTTTTGATATATCGTCTCTCTACTTCCAGTTGGATATCGTATTCCTTCTCTTGATTTTCTTTCATTGCCAACGCGTTTTCGACATTTGCAGCTTGCTCATGTAAATCTAAGCCATTCAACTCCGTCAATAAATCCTGTACTTTTCTTTTTTCAAGCTCAATTGCCTCTTGCTTCTTATGCCGTTTAATTTGTTTTATACTTCTTGGGCTACCTTGTGGGCGTTTTCCCACCCAAACATCTTGCGACTTTCCGGAAACGTGAGAACTCTCCTTTTGCTTTGAATCTGCTGTAACTTTTACTTTGAGTCTTTCAAATCGTTCGTTTTGCGGTTTATTCGCGGCTTTATTGCGTCTTGCCTTTGTTACTTCTTGCGCGCTTCGTTTTGCCTGCGCCTCTCGTAAAGTTTTTCTCGCTTCCTTTAAAATGTCATTAAATCTGTTTCTCAAAACTTGTTGCTTTTGAATGATTTCGCGCTCTGCCATTTCCGATTCGCTAATAGATTTTTCAGTAGGATTTGTCTCTTTTTCTGAGCCAACTTCTCTTACCGACCTGTCAACCAACCTAGATGGACAACAACTTGATTCATGAGCACTCCTTGCCTCGATATTAACAGACTGGGGGTTTCCCGTCTGTGGCCCATTTTCGAGCTTCAAAGCCTGCGTTCTCGTCACGAAATCATTATCTTCATGGCCCTGTTGACTTGAAGTAAAATAGGTTGGGCTTTTTCGAAGACCGAAGAGCTCTGGACTCGTATTTGAGGCTTCATCGGTTATCGGCTCGGCAAGATACAGCAAGGTAGCTGAGCCTTCTGCTGAATCAGTTCTAGTATCACAACTCCGCACAGTTTCAAATTTACACCTTTCATCTCTTTGAGTTACCTCTGCTGATTCGACAAGCCCCTCTCCCACATCCCTCTGTACGCGACAAAACTCGCTGTCGGTATAATTCATAGCGCTCGTATTAGAATTCGCGGTTTCAGATTCAAATTCGGATCCAAATAATGACGATAATTCTCCAGTTAAAGTAGAATCGCTAGAAATTCTTCTAGTTGAGATCATTTGAAACGCAGGAGAAAACAATGAGTCGTTACAGTTAGAGTAAACGCTGTAGTTTTCCACTTCTGAGCTTATTCGGTCCAAGCTCTCTATATCTCCGTCATAAGATTCCATACATGCTGAAAATTTGCTGCTTGTACCTCGTGTTGAAGAAGTCGACGGCCTGGACATACCACTGGTTAAGAGAAAACTGGTGTCGTTTTAGAATGCTAAACACCGTGATGGTCCAGTCCCCAACTGAACTTCTATTTGGCTGAAGGTTTTCTTAACATATGGCCGCAGATTTACAAAGAAACAGAATAACTAACAAAAAGTTTCTTGACTCCGTATAAGCACTGAAGAGAAACGTTTCTTATGCCATTAACTCAGGCATGTAATGCTCAAAAGAACGGGAAAATAGTATACCTTCTCTCTTTTTTTCAGTTCGCCGACGCTGTAGATACTCAGCCGGCTTTGGTTCTTTTCTGGGCTTCTGTCGCTTCTGGGTGATTATCGTCCAACGCCATAGAATGAAAAGCAAATTGCCTCTTCCTTCATTTCACTGCAAACTCTTCAACTTTCGTTCTCAGACAAAATTGATATCGATCGCATGCACACCTATTCTGCGCCACTGAGATGATATTTAAGTTGTTTTCATTGCTTTCAGTGTTTTGTATCTTGACATCTTTAGTTCGTAATCTAAAATGTGTTTATCAGTCGCACCGGCAACAATTACCTGAAAAACATGAAAACTCTCTGTGATGTTAAAAAGTCTATTTTGATTTCCCATTGCTTTAATCTATTTTCGCACAGTTGTAGACGTATATATCATTATAAATACACAACAAAACTGTTCATATTTGATGAACAAAGAAAGAAAAAAGAAAGGAACAAAGAGCGGTCTGTACTGACGTGAGAATTCGTCATTAAATAATTTTATTTTTACGTGGCTTCAGTTTATGACCACTGCTGTGAAAACAGCGTTAATTAATAAGCACTTTATTTTAAAAAGTGTTATATTATTGCGTTCTACTCATTTTACCGATTTTTTTTCTATTGTGATTTAAAAACAATATTTTAACAATGTGTTACTTATATGCATGTTTGATATTTAAATATCCGTGGCTGAAATCATAACAACCCACTTCAAAATCGCCTGACTCTGTGTTATTTACAGTAAACTTGCGCCGTTGTGCTGTATGCCCCATAGGACTGCTTGCTGTTTTGAAAATAACATAAATTCATTTCAGTCTGTTTGATAATTGGTACGCCTTCGCATCTTTTCGATTATTTATAATTATATCGAAAACACAACTGAAAGGAAAATATCCCTTGTTTTTTGTTTGCCTCAAATGGACTAAGGACAATGACGTAATGAGGTAGAGTTGTGATTTGGTCACCCAATAATCACCCATTACGCTGAGTCACTGCGACAAAAAATACAGTATAATTTGACACCTGAGATAAATAATCAAGATCGAGATATCTAGTTGCCAACAGCCTATCTGAACACATACATAAATGATCCCTGTTTCGTTTAGCACTCGCGGCAGAAATATTTGCATAAAAATGTTGCGGGCGAGAGCATCTGGGCGTCTGAACATGGTCTGTGATTTTGGGGCCTCTATATATTGTATATACTTTTCAAAAAAAATAAATGTTTTCTCGACAAAATATTACACCATAAAAAAAGGAATTTTAACTCAACCCTTTTGTAAAATCTCGATCAGTGCCCCCTTAACATGTTTTCTCTTACCCAGACTCCTCTCAACCGACACTTGTTGCTACAGACGTTTGCAGTCGAGCTGTCTGAAACTTGTGTACAATTTGAGGTTTTCTGCCTCTAAATCACTGCCAACATGAATCAGATGGAGCATAATGTCAAGATCAAAGACTACAAACGATACGCAGTTCCAGGGCCGTTTATTCAAACCAGCTACAGGCTCAACTATCCGCAAAACTACCCAAACTCGCAGGAGACGCGCCGGATGGAAGAACGATTCCAGAAAATCCAATGGCCACGAAACAGGACTCTTGTGGGACTGACAGACCAAGGAGACAGAATGAGGTTCACAAGAGACCAGCAGATAAGCGTTTTGACGAATCAAAGTGAGCATATCGCTGATGTACAGCATCACAGGAAAGCACTGCTCGATACTGTTAAACGAAACATCCACGTTGCTAGGGACGAGTTTGCTCGAGAAGTTTACGTTTCAAGGCCTGGAGTTCGCGACCTTTTGCGAGGCACTCAGCCGCTTTACAAGGTTATTAACAATGGAACACTCTACGGTTGAAGACTATGGCTGTTTCCAGTGTGTATGATGGTATTTTGTGGGTAAATTTTGCGTTCAAATAGATAAAATGAATTTTTTTAAGTCATGTGGTAGCAGCTATTTAGCTTAGTAATAATTTATTCATAGAGTGAGTGAAAATCAGACAAAAACTTTGGTAAAATCATAGATTTGTTTTAATTGGTTCTTCAAAACTTACAAGAAACGTTCTGTTATTGGTTTTAATTAAGTAATTTCGACTCAAATGATTCATGTATTTTCTGAACTTTTTTAAAACTTGTTATTCAAAATTGTAAATTTATTATAATTTAACCCTTAGGGAAAATTAAATTGTAAATAGAAAACTTACTTACCTAGTGCCAACTCATTACCTTTCCATTCTCAGTGAATAATTATGTGTGACGTTAGACAACACTTCTAGTAGGTATAGGGTATAAAAGCAATATTGTTGCCTGATCTAAAGCCTGGTTTTCATATGTCAGGAAAATCCCAGACGATCAGGGATTTTGCTGTTCCCGACTGTCCCAGATTTTGCCGATATGTCGGGAAAATCGCCAACCATTGCAGAAATCTGGGACGCATCGGGAAAATAGAAATGCTTCCGATTTGTCCCCAACCATCCCAGATGATCGGGGATGTCTACAATTTCATGTTTTCATAAGTCGGCAAAATCTGGAACGGTCGGGAAGCAGCGAAATCCCTGATTGTCTGGGATTTATCCAACATGAAAGCCAGGCTTAAATTTGGATGAAAATATTGATGTTTGACATTTCATTCCTTGTTCCCATTTGCTGCTATTTTTTAGTGTGTTAATGGGAACAAACAGTAAATGACCCTTTCACCATGGGAAACTGCATTTAATGAGTGTGACTGACATTTCCCGAGGTAAATTTTCTGTGGTAAATATCCATGGATACATAAAAAAGATCACACGAAGTGCCCATGACATTTTACGTGGTAAGTTGCAATGGTGTTTTGATGCCCAAGGTACAAGAGCCAATCACGATGCTCCATTTGACATCACCACGTAACCGCAAAGGAAAAGTGATTCACTGAATTGCCTGAAATTTTTTTACCTTGGCAAATCACAAATCGCATGTAACCGTTGGCTAACATGGTATGCTAAACCCAAGTGTAATGCACGGCGGGATGATCTACCATGGGAACTGCCATTTACCGTGGTGTGTGTAACCGCGCCTAATACGAAGCCACAAAATGGCATGAGCACATGGAGGAGTGGGGGGAGGTGATGAGAGTTTTAAAAGACTGCTTTGATGTAAAGTGCCAGTCCTTACTGTGCCCATACTACTTTACTAGCCTTATTTTCAATTCATCCTCATCTAGAGAAAAATGCCCATCTGCTTGCCACAGGGAGGGGGAGGGGGAGGGATGCTCTGATTTTATAAAGGGAAGGTAAAGTTGCACATGAGCCACAAGTGTCCCACTCAGCTGGAACTTAACCAAATTTCTGTAGTATGAAGCAACTACTGAGCATTACTACTTCCCCTTGTATGGGATGCTAATCCATTCCCAGCATTTTGTCGCTGGTGCCAATTTATACACTTGGGTGAAGAGAGCCAATGTGCAGAAGAGTTGCTTGTCTAAGGAAATCCTGATAGTTACTCAACAAAGTTTTGTACAGGGATGCTCCTCCCCAAGGTCCAAACCCTTACCTTTTGACAGGAAAGGTACTCCTTTCATATACCTTTCATTGAAAATGGTACCCCTTTCATATAGCCTTAACACGCATCTGTTTGATATATTTTGAAAGGCGCTTTTTATAATACTTAAATGGCAGTTTTTCCTACCCTTTTTTATACTTCGACTCGTGTTTTCCCTACCCTTTTCCTATACTTTGTGAAATCCCTACCCTTTCATATACTTCAACTTGTGAAATCCCTACCCTTTCATATACCTCCAGCCTAAAAAGGTATCCATTTCGGGCAGAGCATCCCTGTATAGTCCATTATAGGGAGTAACCCCCGGGAAGGAAATACCATGATGGCTGAGACCAGGGCCTTTAGACCCAAATTGCAACTTAAACCTTCAAGGCCAATGCACTAACCAGTAAACAACCATGACTTGCCGGGAGGCAGAGGCATTGACAGGAAGCTGCGAATGAATTAACTAAAATGTTAAAAATACCAACAAAAATACCCTTGAACCAAAACTAGACCAATGCAAAAAATATTCATGCCTGTTATTGTTTATGCCTCTAACTTTCCAGTTGTAATTCAGGCTGCAAGCTTTGTAGGTAGTAACTGTTGTAGTTGTCAGTCAATGATGGTGAGGAAATTATTTTTCAGAAAAACAAGTAGTTGACTTTTGACTTAAACTACCCAACCCCTTCCCTCCCAAAAAACAACAACAACAACAAAACAAACAAAAAAGTAGAAAATAAACAAATCATGAATTTCAACACAAAATTCATCACTTTTACACTCGATTCCCCCAGGGATATAGGATGAAATACCATAGCAGGAAGTTGAATGTGCTCTCTTTTTAGGCAGGATGTGGGAAAATATTCATATCTACATTGAAAGGTTGTAGGATCATTAGCTATAAATATCGTGGTCCGAGTCAAGTAACACCATGCCTGGGAGGGGTGGGTCACATAAAATTGACAGGGTGAGGGAGGGGTGGGTCACATAAAATTGACAGAGTGATTGTCGGAGATTTTTCTGATTTGTGAGTGTAGGTCTAATTCATTTTCACCCCTAGGAGCTACCAATTTTAAAACAACACATCATATATATGTCATGTCACTGTCACTGCCAATAGGATTCTGGACCTGCAAACCTGGTCTGGATAGGAAAAAACTGGACCCGCTAGGAGCACATGATTAGCCAATCAGATTCAAGGATTTAGGGTTTTGGCCCGCTGAGATGCCTCAGAAAAAAAAAATGTGTTATAATTTTTGGCTCATTATACCCATAAAGGAACTGCAACAATTGTCCATATTTTGCGCTCAAAATGATACCCTGTTCTAGAAATAGGTCAATTTTAAACACCCCGTTCTAGAAAAATGGCTGCTGATAATTTGAAGCTTTCGTGCGTTCAAAATATTATACCTCGTTCTAGGAAACGTCTCTAAAATGGATACCCCGTTCTAGATCAGGACTCCCAAAATCACGATTCCGTTGGGCGGCCCATACCCGTGTAGGTATTTTGGTGGAGTACACCCCCCCCCCCCCCCCCACTGGGAGTTCATCTCAGTTCTTTCAAAAATATGTCCTCAAATGTGACTGCCACAAATTACTTTCTTTGAGAATACGATATAATCAATGAACTGTCAACAAATATTGTGACTGAAATATGTACTGAAAGGTATAGTTAATTAGTAACTTTTAGAAGTAATACTAAATAATAATAGCGCGCCTTTACTGAAACTTGTCAGCGGTGAATTTCACTAAAAATATAGCAAGATGGCGGCTTCGCTGATTTCCAACTCGTCACTCCAAAATGCAAATGAGGTGCATTGGACTGCAGAGGAAGAAAGACAATTTACTAGGAAACGGTATGGTAACTCTAACTGAAATTTCAAACATAGAATGAGAGACACAAAACCACATATGCAGAATTTACGTAACCGCAAGCTTGCGTAGAATTTTTATAGACGTCTTGACCTGTTGTGCGGAAATCTTGCCTTGTACAAATTCATGCACGATCCGATTAAAGTTAGTAGGTGTTGAAAAAGCTTCTGTCCGTTAAATTCCGGGGGTGATCGTCGTACCTTTTAGGGGTCAAAATTTGTAGATTGGTACCGCTTAGGGTACTAAAATCTGAAATGACTATCGTTAGAATTATCGCGGTACCTTTTAGGGTATTGAGCCGAAAAAATATGACATGTGTTGTTTTCGAATTGGTACCTCTTTGGGTTAAAAATTATTTTGAGCTACGTCCATCAAACAAGATTCTAGATTAGGGTGTTTTTCGAAAATTTACGACGAGCACCCCCGTCATTTTTATATCGGAGTACCCCCCCCCCCCCCCCCCCCCCCCCCGGGCTTGCGATGCACGGACATGTTGGGTTATTTACTGATTTACTGATATAAATGACAGTGTTACAGATGAGTTACCCATTAAATACACTGTGTCATTTGACATAGCACATAGCACACCATACGATTACCAATTTTTGATGCATTTTCAGCCCATTTTAGACTACTAACAATCAAACTGTTAGCTCTCTCACTTTAAAATCTGCCCAGAGATCTCGGGAAACCACGCTGCTTCACGCAAAATGGTCAAAAGGTCGTGTTTGAGGGTTGTGATTGGTGGATTTTGATCCATTTTGTCAGTTGTATGGTCACAAGGTCATGTTTGTGGGTTGTGATTGGTGGATTTTGATCCATTTTGTCAGTTGTATGGTCACAAGGTCATGTTTGTGGGTTGTGATTGGTGGATTTTGATCCATTTTGTCAGTTGTATGGCCACAAGGTCATGTTTGTGGGTTGTGATTGGTGGATTTTGATCTATTTTGTCAGTTGTATGGTCACATGGTCATGTTTGTGGGTTGTGATTGGTGGATTTCGATCCATTTTGTCACTTTCTGTTATCAAGGGTCCAATGTTTGTCGTCATAATCATGATTGATGCCAGAGTAAAACGCAATTGAACAACAGAGTTCACGTATTATTGAAAGGCGCAGCTTACTTAAAAAATGCGTGGTTAGTCCCAGTATGGGAATGGTTTTGTTGAGTATAGTAAAAAAAAAAAAACGGGAAAGAGAGTAGTCAAAGTCAGTAGTAAACGCAGGTCACATAGGGTGGAAGTCTAGAGGGGAGGGAACATAATAATTAATAATTAGAGACTTATATAGTGCACATATCACAATGTCTCATGGCACTTTACATACACTTATGAAAATGAGATAGGACGTCTGCTTATGAAGGCGCCTCAGGCAGCCGCTCCATTGTTGATCTCATCTCCCCCACCCCACCCATGACTGAACAATGTATGGCACTGAGGATGGAACCCATCCTCCACAGTTTCGATCCTCTTATTCTCTTCACCATTAGCTTTCAAAGAAAGCTTTCTTGGTGAATCATGCGTTTGTCTCAAAAGACTTGTTTCGAACCTGGTCTAATACAAATAGTTAAAATTGCTATGCACTTTTGTTTGGACTGCACGTTTTGATTTGCAAATTTAAAGGGGAAGTATCACGAGGATTTGGTGTCATTTTAAAATCCCAAAAATGTTTTGTACTAACAGAAACCGGAAAATAATAGTCCAGTGGTGTGATAAATTACCACAAAATGTATCAAAACTGTTGTTGAATGTCTCTAGTCATAGACGGACTGGGTTGGAATGAATTGCGAAAAGTTAACCTAATTTTTTTTTCAAGTTCCAACATTTTTGTCTCCAAAATGGGCCAGAACAGACCATAATTTGTTCCTCTTTCAATAATTGGTTGATTTCTCTCTCTTGGTGTTCTGGTATTTATTAATTTTTGTAAATAAATAAAGGTATTGTAGCATGGCTAATTGACCAAAAAAAGATCAAAATTCCAGAGATACTTCCCGGCGCTTTAATAATTTTCAGTGTTGGGTCATATTCACTGTTAGTTTGGTTAATAGGAACAATGAACAGTTTAGTTATAAACTCTTCATTGTCATCTCAAACTGATTAAGTTTTGAAAATAATTCCCTTGCTCGACTTTGTACTGAGAATATATTTTCACAGGTCTCTAAGTATAACTCAGCATCATGCCATTTTTAATACATGTAACAAGCATAAAATGCCATTCCCTACTGATTTTTCCGTAAGGCCCACTCCAGACTACACATAGTAAGTAATTGCTTTGTTGTAGTCCCCTCTTGTGTATCTCCAACTTATTATCGTATGTACAGCGCTACCTACGACTTTATTCTTAAATATTCCTGTAAACTTTGTTTTATGATTTTCACATGGACTGGAATTCTTTAGTGTGTTGCTGCACCACATTAAAAAAAAATACTTTCACCACCAACATTTTTTAAAAACCTTTGTATAAAGGGATTGCACCCTTTTTAAATGTAATTTTTAATTCGAGTTAAACATGTGTGATTTGTTATGTTTGCTTCATTTACTGTAAATATCTTACGTCAAACACTGATAATTTGCCATTTTTCTTTCCTCTCTTGGGAGTATAAATATATACTACAACAGAAAGGCAGTTTGAGCTCTGCCATTTCTTGCAATATAGTGACAAATAGCATCTATAAACTCTGTTAATTTATTTAGGAAAAAGTTACTACTTTTTAAATGATGAAAAATATGAAAAGCTGAACGGTCTGGAAACACTTGTGTTAAACATGGACTCCTTGTACATTTTGTTCATCGCTATATCCCTCGCCATCTTCTTTATCTTAGCCATTTCTCGTTCTCTTCGTTCTCTCTCTTGTCTCTCCTTTTCAAGTCTTTCTTTCTCCGCCTTTTCTCGCTCTTTTCTCTCCAACTCAGCTGCGTATTCCTTCCGTACTTTCTTAATCTCTTCTTCCACAAGCAACATAGCTCTTTTCTTGGCTTTTTCCTGCTCGTCATTTAGCTCCGCGCGTAGCCTAATCTCTGAATCTTCCTTGTTTCTGAGCGAATGCGTCAAGTTAATAGCAACCTGTGTTAATCCTAAAGAGTAAAGCTCTACGATTATCTTTTGCACCTCTTCAGCCCTTTCTAGTTTTTTCACCTCATATTGTAGCAAGTTCGCTACCTTAGCCTTGCCATTCACGGTTGACAACGCGGCAGCAAGACTGTTCTTTCTTCTCGCGCGGGCTCGATCTAAGTCAGCTTGAATTTTTCGGAGCAAAGCGAGTTCAACAGAATGCGCACGACTTTTTTCGAACTCGTACTCATTTTTATTTTCCTTCTTCCTTTGCGCGCGCTCTTGCAGTATCTTCGCCTGCTGCAGCTCAGCTCGCTCTTCCAGTTTATTAATTGACACTTTTTCAGCTTCAATGCGGGACGCGATGAGCTGCGATCGCGCATCATCGATTACAAATTTAAACTTTTTCTTTATTTCGTTCTTTTTCGCGGCGGCTTGCAACCGTACTCCTCTGAGTTCTTTCTTCATCGTTGCCTTTGCTCTCTGGCGAATTTCTTTTTCGGAATTCATGAAACGTTTTCTGTCATCCTCGGCTTTGTCTTCCTGTTTGCGCTCACCATCTTCAGCATGTCTTTCGTCTTCCTCCTTTTCTTCTTCAAATGCCATGTCCTCTAGATCACTATCAATATCAGGACTAACCATGCTGCTGGTGCTTGTTACTAGAGAAAATGTTTCTGATCCTGTAAGACTTTTCTTTCTCTTTGTTTCTCCTTCGATTCTTGGTAACACACAGCGACGGATGTGGTTTAAACTCGCCTCGTTTCTAAATCCCATGTTGTTATTAGAATCCATTTTTACTGCCTCAGGAATGTACGATTTTTGCTCCTTTTCTTAATTACCTAAAGGTGTATTAAGGAACTATCGAAAACTTGATTTAGTTGAAACGTTATTGGGACAGGCGCTCATTTTCTTTCATCTATAACACGGGTAAATACCCTAATATTTTCTGTTTTTGTTTTTCGTATTTTTTGATCTGGTCGTGTTTTTTTCGTGTTATTTTATTATCAGCTTTTAATCAAGATTGATTATATCATCATGGTTTTGGCCAATAGCGCGCTTTATTTACTTGGCGGTAACGCGACAAAATGGTCGTCAGTGAGGCTAAAAGAAGGAAGGTGCCGCAATTGATAAGAAAGTAGTTGAAATACTACGGTCTGCCGAAAATGTTTAATGAACTTTCAGTTTTTTTGTATCGGCCTTTCGTGCGTTTGATTAATTATTAATGCAAGTTCATTGCAACAACAATAATCATAAAAGATAAACTTGTAATCACCTTATTTAAAAATAAGAAATGGAACTAATTACACCGGCCCTCCTTCTCTTCTATCTTCTTGATAACAATGGTGTCTTACACAAATACCGCGAAGTGTTTCAGTATCAAACAAGAAATGAGTTTATATATTAGAGGTTACAAATTGTAAGTGAAATGCTGCGATTAGATCACTGGGCAGTACTTCATCAATAACGTATGAATGTATTATAGAAACAATAAATACACACATTTTTGTCATTTCAAACAGTAAATCTACTGAATGGATACAATTATGAGTTCTTCGCGATTACACCTCAATAACAATTGGGGGTTTTCACTTTCGTCATATCAAAATTCAGAAACATTAAACAACAGATTTCGATTTTAAAATGTTTATGGAATTGTAAAGAATTCAAAAATACACATCTGGGCCAAATTTTGAAGCGCAACCAAAAGCATTTCGTTCGTGAGTTATAGGCGAACGAGTAATAGACATTTTTGGTGAGAAATGGTGGCCAAAACTTCAAAGTCTTAATTACACCAAAAATCAAATCACAAAATATTGTATTCGTTATAAGTTCCATTAAATCGGCTTATAAACATTTATAATGCAAAAATAACTTTCAACTGGTTCAATTTTGTTTATTTTCACGGCTTATCTGAAATAGCGTGACGAATTGCGTGACACATTTTAAACCCTTTTATATTAATCGGAAGCAAAACATGGTTAAAACCTGAAACCTTTTGTGAAAGATTATAACACTGGTATGCACATAACATGTTAGAAACAGTTTTGTAGGACGTATACTTTAGATTTTTGAATTTTTATGACGTCATGTGCAAACCCCCAATAACAATAAGTTATGATGACACCGCTGGACACACGCATGCTCAAAATCATCGCGATAAGACTAACAAAAGTCGCACAAACCGAGATGCAGCTGGCATTATTTCAGGCAACACATGGATCCCATCAGGCAGCACAGGGACGAGTGTGCTGCTCGCCTGGTAGCTCGCAGCAAAAGGTTGCATTGTTAATAAGTATGTGATATACCCCTTTGTTTTATCAAATAGCAAGTTTTCATTCCTCATTACATAAGTTTCCACGTTTCCAACTTACTTTTCTGAATAAATAATAGTTTTAATTGTAGTTTTTTTTTTAAATTGTAGTTTAGGCTTTTAGTATAATGTTGCCAAAACAGTTAAGGTTTCACGATCGATAGCAAGTGATTCCACAACTAAGAGACCGTTTGGCAAACTAGATTTTAATGCTACTAAAAATAGTCAGGAATTTGCCGTTTTGCCGTGCGCATGACTCGATGAGTAACAGCTGGTAGTGCCTTTTTGCTTTATAGTTTAGTTCAATAAGCTTGCGACGTAACTAACACCGAAATGCAGTTATTGTCGGATGGGATCCATAGAAGGAGAGTGATGTGAAAAGAGACTGCTGTTGAATGCTGACAGATTTATAAAAAAATAGTACACCAGCAGACTGTCTGAATTCTACTTTCGCTTTGTGTTCACACAAGCATTGATTATAAAATGGAATGAGGTACAGGACGAGTAATCTTACTCCTTTATATAGTGAACTGATCTGTCTTAGCCGGGCATTCTCGGGACCAGCTCTGGCTGTCCACCTTATAGAGAGGTGTGCGCCTTGTATTGAGTTTAGTTTCAGACAATTTTAAAGTGAAATTCAGTCGTAACCAGCCACTCACTGTCTGTGTCCTCCTTACAGGGGTGTCCGCTTAGAGAGAATTGACTGTACTCCTCATACAGTTTAATATATGTATATGGGCTCGAGATTTCTATTGCGAAGCCCGAATCAACCATCACGCATAGAAATCACTGAGAGCGAATAATCTAATTGTTTTAGTGAAAATCTACTAGACGTTCAAAACTTAACAACAAGACAGGCTCGCGTTTTTATTGAATAATGATATAAATAACAACCGTACACACTCACTTTCTACAACAGGATGGATAGTGAGTAGCGTGACTGGCGTTTCTTCGTGTTCTTCCACCCATCATCTTATGATTTTATTGGTCACATCGGCTAATTCAGTTTAGAATATGGAATTGACCCCTTTAATTCTTATATCTTTCTTGTTTGTTATCTATTTATTCACTTACAGCAATTTTAACAATGAAAATAAATTGGTTTAAAACTATGATGACAAATTTAATTTTATTGAAATTCCCCAAACTACGTTTTTATCAAAAAGTATCGTCGCGAGTTCATGTTATCGATAACAATGGTCTCCGCTCTCGCAATATTTACAGTACAAATAAACGTTGTTGTTATAAAGCTGGAGTTTTTCTCAATGCAATGCGCGCGTTCATTGGCTAATTCATGGTCACATGACATCTAACAAACAAACTGTTTCACGCCAAACGTCCATGAGTGGACAACATTTGCGAAAGCGGGCAACATTTGCGAACGCGGGCAACATTTTCATTGTTGCCCGCAAGCGCACGTGATCAGACCGTGACAAAAGGTGGCATGATCATGATGCGATTGATGTTTAACTCGAGTGCTCGACGCGTTTTTCAAACTGTGTTGTGTTGTGTTTTTGTGTTGCTATATAACAAATCACTTAAATGACTGATCCCTCGGGAAACAGTGAATTTTGTTTCCCTCGAATCTCGATGTTTCCCTCGACTTTGTCTCGGGAAACATCGAGATTCTCGGAAAACAAAATTCACTGTTTCCCTCGGCGGGACCAGACATTAAGTGTTTATTGTTGTTGTTGTTGTTGCAGTAGAGAGACCAACATATTTATTATTTTACTGCCCTTCAGAGTCAGCCTGCGTACAGACGTCTCCTATCTTTTCCGCGTGAAGCCGCAAGGACATAGGAGACGCCCGGGGGGGGGGGGGGGGGGGGGGGGACTCCCATATAAAAATGACGGGGGTGCTCGTCGGAAATTTTCGAAAAACACCCTAAAAGGTACCAGAATCTCGTTTGATGGGTGTGGCTCAAAATAATTTTTACCCCTAAGAGGTACCAATTCTAAAACAACACATGTCATTTTCTGTCATGTTTTTTCGGCTCATACCCTAAAAGGTACCGCGATAATTCTAGTGGTAGTCATTTTAGATTTTAGTACCCTAAGCGGTACCAATCTGCAAATTTTGACCCCTAAAAGGTACGACGAGCACCCCCGTCATTTTTATATGGGAGTCCCCCCCCCCCCCTCCCGGGAGGAGACGCCTGCGCACAAGCTATTCAGAGTGTGACTGTAGTTGGTAGTCAGTAACAATTCTTCACACAATTCCAGGTGCCCAATATAATTAAATTCCGCCGTATTAATGACATGTTTTTCAATGACTCAGCAGGATGTAAGTCACACCGTGTCTACCGATTATTAGGTCCATTACTTGTGTTAAAACTATTTGCGGAATGGAGACGGAAAATAAGTGAATGAATGCGACCTTGAAATCCGTGAAGCTAACAAAGTTTGATCATACGCTCGCCTCAGTGCCTGGTTGTGGGCTTTTCGCTTGAGAGCCGCCATCATTCGCTCGTACCTCTCTCTCTCCTCCCTCGCCTTCCTTTCTTTCTCCAGCCTTTTCATCTCGATAATCCTCTTCTGTCGCAATTTTTCCACTTCCTCTTCCTTCTTTTTCAAGGCCTCAATCTTCGCACGGCCTCTCTCTTCACTGACTCGGTTGCGCAGTGATACATCAGCGTGTTCTTTTGACTGCAGGCTAAGCCGTAAGCTCGTGGCTTGCTCGTTTAACCCGAGTTCATTCAAGTCTTGTATGAGGTGGTGAATTTCATCGATTCTTTCCAGTTTGCGTATCTCTGTTTGCATTAGTTTACGCAACTTCCCCTTCTTATTTAAGCTCATTGAAGCCACTCCATTCCTTCTTCTTGCCTTCGCTCGATCCAAATCGGATTGGATTTTTCTCAGAGAAGCCATTTCTTCCATCTGTTCCCTGATCCATCTATCTGCAGCATATTTGCTTTCTTTCTTGCCTTTTTCGTTCACGAGTTTCCAGTTTCTTTCAGATCTCTTTTTGATAATTTCAGTCTGCTTTTCCTCTGCTCTCTCTTCTAACGTGTTTATGGCTTTTTTCTCCGCATAAACTCGTGTTTCTATCAGCGTCGAGCGCGCGTGATCGATAATTTTAGTGAACTTCTTTTTTATCCCCCTCTCTTTTGCCTTGGCATCCTGCCAAATCTTTTTGAAGTCTTCCCTGAACTTTTCCTCGACTCGGTTCTCGATGTCTTGCATATCTTTGGTGGTGAGAATATAAGTGTCCTCCTTCTTGACTTTGGTGGAACATTGCTCTTCACCCGAAAAATCATCGAAATCTGCGAACGAAAGGTCTGATGGTGATTCATCTTCTCGACTGAAGCTGTTTGAAACAGGTGACATGCTTCCCGAATCACCAAAGGCAGAGTCGAATTTAGCTGAATTTGATCGAGATGTTTCATGGCTTGAATATTCCTCAGTTTCTAAAATATCTTTTCTCCTATTTCCTTTATATATATCCGCGAGTACTAGTTGATTTTGCGACAATGCCATACATATATTTTTGGTTGTCATTTCGTGATAAGAAAGCAGAAAGTTTTGTAGATACAGTGTAAATAAATCCTCACGATTTTTCACCTTCAGCGTTTGTGATTAGACGCGAGGTAAAGATAATTTAAGATCACTAATTAGGCAGTTGTGATGATTATTTTATATGGATCGTACACGGCATGATAAACGTAGCCGCAAAATGAAGCCCTTTCCATCGCTAAGATAACAAACAATTGTTTTAGTTACGACATACGTGGTTATTATGTTTTTCCCCCCATGTTTTGTAATTGTACTTATCTTTATTTCACGTTTTACTAAATACAAGAAAATTAATTTTCGTGACCGTATTCCAGGCTGCTGTTTTTCGAAAACAACAATTAGTAGTCTTTGTATTTGTATTTGTCAAGTATGTTCGGAAGTACGTCCTAAAAAGTCGTCAATTCGTTGTCATATATTCCAGTTGAAATCGTGCCTGTCGCTGTATGTGCTTGAAATGTTTTGTCAAAGGTTTTCGCCGTGTTTACTTTTTTCCACAAAGATTCTTATATCTTATTAATCTTGCGGCTTATTATTCGCTTTTTTCAAGCACTTTCTTAGACTACGTGAAAGACAATAAGACCAATTATTATATGTCTAAAATGTTGAATAAGAGAGTTGACAGACAATATTTGGTGCATGGTCTAAGCCGTTTGATTTAATTAAGCGTTTTTTCTTCAAATTATTCCTCTGTATTCAATGATTATGTAGGCTACACTACCCAAATAAAAGCCTCGTGTGCGTTTCTGAATAAACATGTTTATAAAATTTAGTTTCTCTTGCTATTTAATGCTATTCTGAGGTGACTGGAAGCTTTTAAATTTGTGCTAAGCCCTAAGTGTACGGATATGGCTCAGTACCGGCATGCAAGTTTTGGCGATGGGCCTGTCCTGACTGTGCTCGGCAAATTTTGAACAACTTTTGGCGTTTGGAGCAACTTTTCGGGAAACTTTTCGCAGTTCTAGCAACCTCGAGCAAATTTCGCCTTTCTGGACAATTTTGAGCAAAATATAGGTTTACAGCACATATTCTTCTTCTTCTTCTTCCATTAAACTTGCCTCCTTCACTTCTGCACGAAAAAGCACGAAAAAGTGAACAATTTGATAGAAAATTTCAATTTATGCGAAATGCATTGATGTTTATCAAGGCAGTTTTTAACAAATAACCTGACACTTGATAAGACGTCAAATGAACCACAAGTTTTATTCCATACAGTGTGTTGCCCAGTTTCCGGCCAGTACCAGTTTCCGGCCAAAAAACAATTACATCGGTTATGTTCGTCGGAGTTTTAAATTTTCGTCCACCGAAGCGTTCCGAAAGAAAGACGAACATTTCCGCTACACATTGGTGGTTTTGGCGTTCTTTTTGAACAAGGAACGGCTGAGGAAGGAAATGTTTTGTCCAGGTGATTGAACGTTTAGCGATTAATTTTGGCTCGTTTCACTCACATCAAAACTACCGTAGATAAACAAATAGCTCGTTTCACAGGAAATATCTCAAGGAGCTTCAAAATTTTTGGACAAATATTAGATTAAAGATGAAAGTGATTAGGGAATCTATCATCGTCAGCTGGAATAGGGCTGTTCCTGAAATTTTAGCAGTCAACTCTCAGCGAAGATTTCGACCTAGTGTGCCAGTTTCCGGCCACTAAAAGACACATTGCTCAAAACCTATTTCTTATTAAGTGAAAGAACCGAATATTAAAATTTCCTGGTCGAGAAATTAAAGATACATGTGTTAGTGTAACAAAGATTACGAATTAACAACAGCTTATGCATGTATAGCGTGACTAAAAGTACGTAAGTCATGATTTGTTTTTGTAGTAGTCTGTCAACAAACTGCGGAAGACACGCTTCCGGGTCACTAAGGTCATACGTATTTTGAATTGTAAAACAGTAGGCGACAAAGCTTAATATTGAAACTTACCTGATATTTATAACTAGGCGACCACTATTATCAAGGGACTTACAAGTCGGTTTACGTCGAGCGGTTTCAAGGAAAATTTACTTTAAGTCGGTGGCCGGAAACTGGGCTAGCTGGCCGGAAACTGGGCAACTTACTAGTTTTGCGAAAAATGGTATAATTTCTTTAATACTTGGGGAAGGTCGCCAACCATTTAACGTTTTAAAGGTAAGTAAATGAACTGTCTTTGAAAGGAAATTGAGAAATTTTCCGTGCAAAACAAAGGAGTTATAGCGATTACAAACTAAAGTGGCCGGAAACTGGGCAACATACTGTACTTTCCTTAAAATGCGCCGGCTATATTTGCGAGGATCGAACTCTTAAAGCTTAAAGTTTAAGCTATTTTTCTTAACCGATATTGGCAATTATCGCGGAGAAGGACGAAAAAAAATAAAATAAAGCTTTAAATAACGTTTGTATGAAAACATCATGAAATTTAGGTAGCAGCCTTTTTGGATTTTTGGCAATTTTTTAGCCCCGTTTTGGCAATCTAGGGAGCAACTTTTCAGCATTTTACAAGCACATTCGGGACAGGCCTTTCTGGTGAATTTTTTCGTGCTTGTTCTCCGACTCACTATTCTTGCAGTCTTTTCCTCATTAAATCACCTTGCGGTTTGCAGACTTAGTGATTATTTCAGTTTCAGCTTGGTGTTTCGCGAGTGATTACTAAGTCAAGTCAAGTGATTGTAAAATTGCAGTCAAAGCTGTTAAACTGGTTTGTGGACTGACAACTACAGGCGTAAAACGTCATCGATGAAGGCAATATTTAGCGTTTAAAATCAAACATTCCTGGACGTTCATTGACATTACTTTCGGATCTTTCTGGAATGTGTACAGCCTATGATTTGCTTGCGGTCCTACTCTGTGTATGATGACGCGCGCGACGCGCGTGTACTTGCTGAGCTTTGGTTGGAAACACTTGCGCTTGCGCTGTTGTCTGGACTACTACTGCCGCTGTCCTCCGCTGCATGACTGTTCATCACCAGAAGAGGAAGACCCAGAGTCTTGAATAAGTAGAGGAAAATATGAAAACTTAAAAGCCCGCGATATCTTCGAGGATAAGATGGACTTTTGTTTTTCATTCCAGAGAGTGATATTCTTCTCCTTTTGTATTCTTGCCTCCTCTCTTCTTCTTCTTTCTCTTTCACGTATTCTTGTTTCTCTCATTTCTTCTTCCGACCTTTCTAGTTCATCCATTCTAATAAAAAAATGCTTCTCTTCTACTCTTCTCGATGTTTTTCGTCTCCTGTCTTATTCTCTCTTCCCTTTCTTCTTGTAGCTCTCTTTTTATCTCCTTCAGTTTTAAGCTCCGTTTCTGCCATCAGTTTGGAGTACCAAAAGGCCGCTCAAGTTCTCGGCGTCTTTGTCTTTGTTGTGTTGGTAGAGTTGCTGTATAGTTTTGTTAACAACTGTTGTCAAATTGTTCGGCTTTGTAGCGCTATTCTTATGCTTTTTAAGAATACTCTTTAGCACGGGTGATCTCATCCCCATTAAAGTGTTTTGTAATTTCTTATCCTCCAACCCACAAAAAAACGCTTGTTTTTCATGAGTCTTGCCGATGAAATCCACATTTACTTTTCCATTCTGTTCCTTACTGACATTGCTTGCTACTGAAACCTTTAATGTCGCGCGACGTGTTGGAATTTTTTTCCCAACAGAACTGTCCGACGGCAGTATGCTATCACTTGTTAAGGATTTACTTCTTATTTTCGGCATGAATCTGTTACCAGGGAGCCGAGATTCCATTGCAATCACTTTATGCTTTACTGATACACGAGACTTGCGTGTGGACGGTTTTTGCGCTCGGTGGAGATTGTTACTTGCATCTTTCCTTGACTGTAAACTTTTAACGCTTCCCAAACTTGCGCTTCCTAATGACATAACTCTTTCTCTTTCTCTTTTTCCTCCTATTTCTGCTTGCTGAATCGAATTTCTGCTTTGCTTCTGTTAAATGTTTTTGTAACTCATTCTCCAGCACACGAATGCGATCTTGCAAAAGCTTCGAAACTTTGAATGGTCTTTCAGAAAAAAAGTCTTCCCTTGGGCTATTCTCCCCAGCTTGCTGTGAGTCGGAAAATGACACCAAAGATTTAGATATTTGAACCTGGGGCAATTCTAAAGAGTGAGTAGTTTTTTAGTAAAAGATTTTACTATAAAAATTAGCGATAAAAAATCACGACGTTTCGACCTCTCCGAGGTCATTTTCAAGTGGATGTAAGAATACAGAATTAGCATAAATATATTACAGTATAAAAGCATAAGAATGTAGAGAGCGCAAAAATGTGGTAAAATATGTAAATATAGGTGATAAAAAAATAAACTAATTAAATAAATAAAACAAGAGTTAAAAGGACTTTCTAAACAAATAACTTAGCGCGGATTGAGTCGCACTGTTTGTTCAGTGTTGGCTTGAGTTCTTTGATAAAAAGCATTTCAAAAATAAGACAATCAAATTTGTTCTGACACTTCTTTAAAATCTTAAAACTTCGCGCAATGTCATTCAAGTCCATATCATGCTGCTCTCTGAGGTGGTTTCCGACTGCCGACCCCATGTGTTCTTCAATGCGTTGGTGTAAGTGTCGGCATGTGTAGCCGACATAACCTGCATCACACAGATCACACTGGAAATGGTATACAACGCATTGTTGATTCACAAGGGGCGACTTGTCTTCCTTCACTTTGATTTCGTCCTTGATCTTTCGACTGGTGTACACAGGACTAATTTCTGCATTTATCTTGCGGCTGAGGTCTCTAAGTTGTCTTCTAACTGAGTCAGCAGATTTCTGGTCTTTGAATGGGAGCACGATTCTGATTGGATCTTGATCCTTCTCAGACGCTTGCTGTTTTGCACGTTGATCATCAGATATCTTTCCATCAACGAATTGCCGGATGGTGGACTGCACGAGCTTGTCCGGGTAGCGCAGTCTTGAGAATATCTCTTTGAGGCATTCACATTCGTCATGGAAAAGCTGCCACGTAGAAGAGAGTTTAAACGCACGGTTAAACATGGTATTCAGTAGTGAACGTTTATATTTCCCATCCACGTGGCTTTGGTAATGTAACAGTAGCCCAGTGTCTGTTGGCTTCCTGTACACCTTCGTGTCCAGCCGGCATCCATTCTTGATGATTTCCATTCCGAGAAAGGGAAGCTTGCCATTTTCTTCGAGCTCCATTGTGAAAGCAATGGAAGGGTAACTGCTGTTCAATGTCGATAGAAATTCAGAGGCTGATTCAACATCAGGCATTGTGCAGAGTGTGTCATCTACATAGCGTTTGTAGAACGCAGGCAATTTGTTTTGGGCTTCCAGTTGACTCTCGATGTTACACATGAAAGCGTTGGCCATGAGCGGCCCCAATGGAGACCCCATGGCAACGCCATCCACCTGTTCGTACAGGTTTCCTTCGTACTGGAAGAGCTGATTTTGGGTGGCAATTCTCAGCCCTTTTAACTCTTGTTTTATTTATTTAATTAGTTTAATTTTTTATCACCTATATTTACATATTTTACCACATTTTTGCGCTCTCTACATTCTTATGCTTTTATACTGTAATATATTTATGCTAATTCTGTATTCTTACATCCACTTGAAAATGACCTCGGAGAGGTCGAAACGTCGTGATTTTTTATCGCTAATTTTTATAGTAAAATTCTAAAGAGTTTCCAATTTTTCTTGCTTCCTTGCGAACCTCAGCTGTTAACAAACTGTCGTAGGATAATCTTGACCAGGAAGATTTAGCTTTGAGTTGTTTCGAAACAGACCTGTATCTGTGAGGCTTCGTCCTGTGTAGGGCGTATTTTCGCTGGTTTCACTCTCTGGAGGGAACGTTCGTGTAACAGGAATTTCGATGTGTCGAGTTTTTCTTGAAGAATGAAAATTGTTTTCCATTGTAGAAATGTTCGATTGTGCCATTTGAATTCACGAAATCACACAGCTCTGAACTTATAATATCTAGCTTATGGTCTTGTTTGAAAGCGAAAATTGAAGCATCAAGAGTGCTGTCAGTTTTATCATCTGCTTTGTTCTGCAGTAGCGAAACGTAGAGACAAGTTACTAGCTTTGTAAATGTTAGACTGCTAGCTGTCCCTTTTCAGTCAATCGAGCGGGCGCGCTAATCACAAAAACAAGCTCGGCGAGACTGGAGCGAGCGAACGAGCCCCCTCGGTTCGCTCGGCACTCAATCGCCGATCGCGTAATTGCTCGCCCTCTCGACTATCTAGAGAGGGACTGCTAGCAGTCTATGTAAATGTTAGTTGTCATGCACCACTTTGAAACCGACTCCTTTGTTAGATTGTTGCACATTAGCCGCCTCACGCTATAGCTAATGTTATAATTATCGCCGCGGGAGTGTAAATTGAATTTGCACCCTCCGAGATCGGGTTTTGGTTTGAAAAATAAACTGCAGGACAGTTTGTGTGGTCATTTCCACATTTCAATTCTGTGTTTCTGTTTTGATTATGCTCTGTCACCGAGTTTCCAACCAAGTTTGAAATTTTAACGAGAAGGTAATGAGCAGTGCAGTAGTAATGTCTTTTACGCGTATGGCTTCTATCATTATATTGTTTTCTTAGACAAGAAACTTTCCATTGCCTGTTTCAATCCGGCTGTATAAATGGGGCTTGCCTTGATTTTCCAGAGGCATACCATCCAACTTTGAAAGGCTGCTACTGTAAGAGCATGATCCTATACTGATACTTTGTTCTAATCATGTACTAACTTGATTGAACAGTCTTTTTAAAGAAGTAGGCTTGATTGGATTCGGTGTTACCACAGCAACTGGAACGATGACGCCATCATCTTTTTTTACATATCACCAATTCTCTCGACTTCAAACATGACCTAATGTCCCATAGAGCCTAGATTTTTAATGTTTTACTGAGCATAACAAGCACGTTTACTAAAAATATTACAGTAATATAAAATCAACTACTGCTTCACTTCACACACAGTAACTTAAAATAGCTACAATTACAAACATAGGTTAATGGAACATATATTTGGGCCCGGAGTCCTGTGGGCCGGTCGCATAAAGCAACTTAAGATTAAGTGTTTTTCATTTTTTGCAATTATTCTTTGTGTTCCGGAGGATTTTCTTGCGCGTTATCATGGATACTGACTCGACGGAAGGCTCACGGTTTTTTTTACACAAATAATCGGCCTTCGAGCGAAACAAGAAAATAGTTCAACTTAATTTAAGGGTAAATATTTTAAAAAAACGTGGCACCTGATTATAAGTCATTCTATATATCAACAGAAACCGTAAATGATCCTAAATAAAAATACAACGAAACCTGCATTAAGCGGACCCCATACTGACCAGCTGCTTGGGTACCTAAATTTTCTTTCCATATTTACTGTAAAACGAACCTGTATTCAGCGGTCCTCTCTTCACTGTAATATTTTTGTGCACTCTACGCTTCGAAGGTCTTCCAAGATTTAAAACCGTTTGAATTTAAAAACATGTCAATAAACAAACATTTGCCTTCAGCAGAATGCTCGGGGGAGTTCGCTTTCTATAATCTCTTTCTTTGCTTCAAGTTGAGAGTTTTGGCAGCTTTTACAGCCATGCTCCGTCACGCGTGACCAGTAATCACAAATGAACATTTGAATATTTCTTTGCAACGTCCGAGATTGAATGAAACCTTGAAGATCTTTCTGGAAAACACTTTGAAAGTCACCAGTTAACGGGAAAATAACTTCGCTACGCGTATAAAAAAAAATATATTGTTCGGATATGTAACATTTCAAATAAAATGATATTTTGTTGCTCTTTGTTTCCGAAAATGCGCTAAAATTCTTACGGGAATTCCGAATCTCGGAATGAATTTACAAAACCGACGCGTAAACTTGAAAAATCCATTCAAATTTTCAAAAATACTGGTCACGCGTGACGGAGCATGGCTGTAAAGTTATCCTTAAATCCTGAAAATCATCAAAGCAGTACGATTTTCATCCAGCGCTAAGTTTCTATCGAAGTTCGAAGACGCCGAATAGCCTGAGGCCCTTTCACGGTATTAAGTACATCATGATGTGTATTATTAAAATCGGGGAAACATTTTGGAAAATATAAAGGTTTGTATGGAAATTGAAAGCCAAAAAAAAAAATATTCGATTTTATATTGTTGTAACTCTCTCCAGTAAAAACCTAACATAAGAGTTCAAACAAAAGAATATATTTCCATACCGAAACCTTTCGTTTGTAATTTATTCCCAAACGTGTTTTTTTTTTTTCTTATATCATATTTTCTGTAACTTTCTCGCTGCCGAATTACAGAGCGGAATGTATGGGGAGAACACGTTTGGGAATAAATATAACGGCTACTGTCTCGAAATTTATCTGTTGCTTCCTTGATCTCCTATGTTATATAGGTTTTGAATGGAGCGGAAAGTTGCGAAAATATAGATTCGAGTATAGATTTTTTAGGCTTTCAATTTCCATACAAACCTTTATATTTTCAACATGGTGGGAAGGATTTTTTACCAAAATGTACTTAATACCGTGAAAGGGTGTACTTTGCAAGGCATCCGCCCCATCATTGTTTTAAATAAAGCGCAATGGTTATGAAAGTGAAAAATTTCTTTGTTCGATGTTTTTGTTAGCGTTTTTCGGCCTTGACCGTGCACAACCACAATAGATTTTGAACTTTCTTCGAGCAACTGACCAGTAGAAATGCTCCTTTGTAATCGCCATTGAAATCTGCAAGGTTTCATAACTGGTCTTCAATCGACTAACTGACGGGGGTGCTCGTCGTACCTTTTAGGGGTCAAAATTTGTAGATTGGTACCGTTTAGGGTACTAAAATCTGAAATGACTGCCGTAAGAATTATCGCGGTACCTTTTAGGGTATGAGCCGAAAAAATATGACAGAATATGACATGTGTTGTTTTCGAATTGGTACCTCTTAGGGGTAAAAATTATTTTGAGCCACGCCCATCAAACAAGATTCTGGTACTTTTAAGGTGTTTTTCGAAAATTTCCGACGAGCACCCCCGTCATGTTTGCGGGCTTGTGGAACTAGCTGTTTTGTGCATAATCCGTTTCCAGCTCAAGATGATGTGTCAAAAACGGTTACATTCCTAGCTAAAATGAATTTTGTTCCCTTGACCACAATTGAGATTACAATAGCAAACGTGTTAACCATTAGGAAATGTGAAACGTTCACTACTTTTCGAATTAGTTTAACAAAACAAACAAATTTATTCAAACTCCAATATAACTTCGTTCAAGTGTGAAATGCTTTTTCAAACTTATCACTTTATAAGGTTGCAGAGTTGTTTTCATAGTTTGTAGCTACTCTTAATCGAGTTTTGGTAGGTTCTCTTCATGGTCATTTTAAGGTTTTTAGATGTGTTCAATCTTTTTGGGTTTAAGTGAGATCTTTTCTTTTAAACGCATTCAACCAGACAAGTTGCTGTTTATCTCGTGTTAATATGTCAGATGTTTGGAACTCACAACAAAGACAAGGGAACACATGTTTATTCATATCCGTTAAAGGCAATGAAAGGCCTTGAAGAATGCATTGTTCAGGTGAACTCATGCACGGCTCATAAGCGGCGGCGAAGTTAGCAGAAGATATTGAAGAGGAATTACACGTAGGGTGATTATTGAACCAAGCTCTGCTCGCGTAATCCGTTAGGTCTGTTTCTTTGGTCATGCTGTTTTCTTTGCGGTGTGAAATAAGTTTAGCACATGTAGTGTTCAATTGATCTAGTTTTAATTTAAAATGACATAAAACGGCGTGAAAGGCAAATGAATCCACGGCTTTGGAACATTTGCATTTTTTCTGAGAAAGCTCGATGAACGTAATCGACGAAGAGAACCAAAACGTTCATAGACTATTACTGGACTATCACACAAATGACGAAGGAACCGGCGGAGATGTCGAAGAGCCAGGTTAGTTGAACTTAAAATCAGCGAGTTTGTAGCTTTGCTAAGAAGTGGAGAAACTTCACCCATTATGTTATGATAATCCGCGGCTGTTTGTTTAGAAGTTTTCTCGCACCGGATGTTGCGCGAGATTTTTCAGTGTTTTGGCCGCTTTCAAATTCTGTTCAGGTTTTTTTAGTTAGGGATATAAACCTTATCTTATCAATATTTTAGGTGCTGTTGTGGATGGTTAAAGGACCGAGATAACTTTAGAAACCACGAGGAAAATTATCTATTATATCGTATTTGCAAGTGCACTCAGTGAAGTGGAAAACGTCGTCGCTTGAAATAAACGGCTTTGCAAGCGGTTAAATCGCTGGTATTTGCTTTATTTAGATTTGGGGTGTTCGCCGAAGGTAACTCAAAGAACAAATTTAATAGTAAACTTTCTGTTCGACGAATCAACAAATCGATAATCTGATAATTGCAAAACATATCAGAACAGATTAATCCCAGTGATTGTTAACAAAATTTCTGAAACCAATGCTGTACTGAAGCAAAGGGAAAAGGGGATGTTTAGTGATATTGGTAAATCAGTAAATAAGCATAATACTTAACTCTTCCTAATGAAAGTATAAGAAAATGTTGATAGAAAGTTAACACACTTTTCATATCGCGGGAGGCACGCTAAATTCATTATTAATCAGACCGTCTTCGATTTGCATATTTAATTTTTCTGTTTGTTTATTCAACAACCTCCATTCTGTAATTGGTGTGTAAAAAACGCTAATGTAACTTCAAATCGTTGTTTATAGAGTAAAAGGTTTTTTTCGGATTGGAATTGATTTTTAAGCATGTGTATAAAACGGCGTTTGCCTCGATGTTGGTTTAAAGATTTCCCAAGTATGCGCAGGTCTTTGTTCCTTTAAAGGGCGACAATACAATAGCTTTTTATATTCCTGTCTACATTTAAAAACACCACGCAAATTAGCTTACTCAGATAATTTCTCTGGAAAGAGAGCGATATTAATTACCCTGAATGTTTTCAGGGACAGAAAAGGAGGTATATCTATTACATTTGCATAACTTACCGAAGTACGATAAATAGACAGGATATTAACGTCATTATTTTTTTGACTATTTTAAAATTAAAGGGAGAATGTCTCCTATTTTTAGTATTACTTTTAAAGCCAAAAAATTTATTTGTATCAACGGAAAACTCAAAATCAACGTCCGGTTTTATTGACAATTGCCCTACTACTGCACAAAGTATTCATTATATTTGGCTGCTGATGGCCAGGATGGAGATGGATGCAACAGGAAAACAGTAAAACATTTGGTCAGTTTTTTAAGTTCTTTCCAAGTGTCTTGGAAAGATCGTGAAAAATTGATGATGGCTTGTAGACCTTGTACATCGTTCGAGAAATAACTTGAAATTTTCTTCTTGGGGTTCTGAGAAGAATTGAATGTTTGAGCAGAGGTTTTTGTCGAATATTTAGTGTATTTTGGCCAAAACAAAGCTAATTTCCCTGACAATGCCCCTTTGAGGGTCAAGTTCCAGTTGAACTCACACGTACACACGTACATGAACTAAAAACAAGCTAAAACAGTACTTTCTTAGCGCTGTTTCATCATGCTGATGAAATCCGAAAGTGTGCCAAACAAATAAAAGCTATTTGCATTACTTTAATGAAAGTCTTTTTAATGGTGCTATTTGTCGATATTTGTTTCTCGTTATTCGCAAACGAAATCTTGGATACAGTGAATAGAAAGACAAAGGAAAGAATTCGAAAATGATAATTAAATTTGAATACTTAACTCAAGTTTTGCGCGCGAATCTCGCCGATGTTCCAATGCATGCAACTGATGAAGTTTCTTGAACTGTACAAGTTGTCGTTTTCTAAAATTAGCAATTACAATTGTTTGTCTTTGAAAATAAAGCTTTTTTAGATCGAGGAGGTCATAACACTTGGACAGAGGTGGGTGTTAAGATTTAATTCACGGTTGCTTTGTTTCGCCACGGTTCGGGAATGAAATGGACTCGTCATGAGAAATCTTCATACGGTGAACTTCAATAAATTTGTGGATCTTTGACTCTGCGGTGACCGCGTTGGTTTCGAGAGGTTTGGTCTTGTCAGGATATTCTGTGGCTCAGAGATACAATC
Organism: Dendrophyllia cribrosa; assembly: GCA_024195265.1. Lineage (NCBI taxonomy): Eukaryota > Metazoa > Cnidaria > Anthozoa > Scleractinia > Dendrophylliidae > Dendrophyllia > Dendrophyllia cribrosa. Next base: position 50,654,522 of record JAJLRJ010000001.1, on the reverse strand, counting down.
ACATATGAAACAAATCTTCGAGGTGCCGGTTAGCTATTTTGCTCGAGGTTGTTTTTTCTGTTTGTGGTATTCTAGAAGATTGTTAATCTTTGAACTATTAAAACGGCGTTTGCAGACAGGCAGAGGAATTGGTGCAAAAGCGCACGTGAGAATAAAGAGTCAGCGATACATACGGTTTATTAGAACAGGGGTGCATAGAACTTGCAAAGTTTGGCTTATTTATTGGGGAATACTATTTCCTTTCAGTTTACCCTATTTAATAAAAAATGCTATTCATACTTCCCAGCAAGAGACTGGAATTGTTGATCACGAACAATTAGTAAAGGGTGGATTTATTTTACACACACGGTTTAACAACATTCAATATCTGTTGAACGATGTTGCAACTCGTGAATGAGTAGAAAACACATTCAAAATTTTGAAACGATTGACTGATATCGGTCATCAAGTTACAACTCGTTGAAAGGAATATGTTAAATGTCTTCTATTTTCCTTCAACAACATTCAACATGGCATGATACACTGTTAAACATTTGTTGACTGACAGCCGTTGAAATATCTGTTGATCAACAAATGTTGAACCGTTTATCAGTGTGTATAGTTGTAATCTGCTTATCAGGCAGAAGAATGGTATAGGGCGTGATTTAGGAGAAGCGCACGAGTGGGTTACGTCAGCGTGGTCGAGTGGTTAGGGCGCTGGACTTGAAACCAGGAGGTCCCGGGTTTAAGTCCCGCTCTGACCACTATGGAGTTGTTTCACGGTAGACCGGCCCGAGTTCAACTCCTCGGCCACGCTTGTAAAATAGCCAACTGGTTTGCCTCCTGCCAGTTGGGATTTTTAAAAACGTTATGTTTAATTTGAATGCTCGGTCCCACTAGCACTTGTGCTATAAACACTGCCGAGGGTAAATAGAGGATATTTATTTTATTTATCGTATTTTGTTACGCTCCCACTCGCGTGTATCTTCGAAATAACACCCTTTAGTATAAATCTCTCTATTCTGTTAAAAATGCGTAGAGTGAGTAGCCTAATGGCGGCCGATTCTTCGCGTTTCGAAGTGTCTGTGAAGAGTATTTGTTGTTAAGTTTGAACGTCTAGTAGATTTATACTAAAACAATTAGATTATTCGCTCTTGGTTTCCATCGCGTGATCGTTGATTCGGGCTTCGTCCTCATCAATTATTACGCGATAGAAATCTCGAACTTATAATCTAATGTCTACTTACAGCTAAAATATACAGTAGGTATATACCAGATCAAATCTCGATTTGCCTGGACAGGGCGCGCGCGGAATAGATGGGTAATGATAACGTTTCATCACTAAACACCCGAACGGAATAAATGGGTAACGATGACGTATTTACGTAGCATTAGTAAATTTCCGAACGGAATAAATAGGTAATGTTTACGTCACAATATGAGGGATATCAGTTGTTCAAAAATTTAAGAACTTGGAAATCTTAATTTCTTCTGCAGTAAAAGGAATGTGTCGCTGCAAAACCAGACAAAAATCATGTTCATTCAAAACAACGATTTTCCTGACTCTACCGTAAATCAAAGCATTGCTAAGCGAACTTAGTTCCAAACATGTCCAAAGAGCTGCCCAAACATTATTTTGCAGTAACAAAAGATAGTGTTGAAGAAAGCTGATAACATAACGTGATCAAGAAGAAAACAAGAAGAATGAATGAATAAGTTAAGCTTAATTGAGACTTCCGTTTCCTTTTTCCGTTTCCTCTCGCCTCACACCTAACTTCCGTTTCCTCTCGACGTATTTTTCTATCGATCCGTTCATTAGATATTGAGATATTTCGATCTCTGATTTTGTATTTTGGAATTCTATTTGACAAGTAAGTTTCGTTTTATTTATTGTTTTTTTTTTAAAAATGTTTGACGTCGAATGTGAAAATTGCAAAACGCGGTATGTATTTTGTAGTTTCGCGAATTCGAAGGGAAAAAAATATTAGACTTCTGTCCACAACGGAACACCATAGCCTGCGATCTAAGGCCCCGTTTACACGGGTCCGGACAAATTTTTGCACGGACAAAAACTTGCACGGTTCCACCTTGCGTTTACACGGGACCGGCGGAACTGGACGAATTTTTGAACGGCTAAGTGTGCAAGTTTCCGTGTAAACACCACTGCAATCTGTAACAGAATTTGCACGGATCCATGTTAACATGTGGTCTAGGAACAACATTCGTCCGTGTAAAAATTTGTCCGGACCCGTCTAAACGGGGCCTAAGATGCCTTTTTCCACCAAGAACATGCGATACCAAGCTGAAAAGCAATTTCCGTCACGTAAATATTTTTGTTTTGCGGAAACTGCGCGACCAGCAAAATGTAGCCGTGTTATTCATTTTTGGTCAATATCCACCAGACCTCATCGTCATTTCATGTTGAAATTGTTCTTTTTCTTGCTCTAAGACCGAAACATGTAAAAAAAATTAAAACATGACAAGGTTTTACAAACCCGCAATCAATAAATCGAAGCAATGACTCAAAAGAAAAGATTTTGTAACCATAAAAGTTAGAATAAATGCGTGCACAATTACTTTTAAGACATCACGTACTCTATTCAACTCAGGTGGTTATAAACAGCGGAAGCAGAACCTCTCTAATACGAACACCGAAGGGACAGAGCAAAGTGTCCGTATTAGAGAAGTGTCCGTATTATAGAGCTCACCACGATGACGTCACTTTAAAGACTCCACTGACAGTTTTAAGTGTTCAGTAACTAAAAACAGGCCTACACACGTTTTTAACTGCATCTAAATTGATTAATATACAGCTTTGACACACAGTCTCTCAGTAGCGTACTTCATCTCAGCTTCACACTGTATACGAATCACTGTTCTGAAACGAAACGAACTACAACGAAATGCTGCATGTAAAAAAAAATACACATAAAGTCAATTCTGAAAACGTCTTTCGATAATTGTTTGTAACCACAAACAGAAAATTGCATTACATAAAACTATCATCACCTGATCACCGGAGTGTCCGTAATAAAGAGGTTAATATGAATTTGCTCTCTTGGGCCGAGATTTAGTGTCCGTTGTCCGTATTAGAGAGAGTTCGTATTATAGAGGTTTTTTGAAAGAAAATATGTGAGAATTTTGTCGGGACATAAGAAACTGTCCGTTATAGAGAGGTGTCCGTATCAGAGAGGTGTCCGTAAGGAGAGGTTCGACTGTATACAATTATGTCGTTAACGTTTCAAACAATCCAAAAATGCCTCCGTTAGTTCGTAGGTTTATGTGATGTTGTGTGATTTGTTTTTTGTTTTCTGTTTTTTTTTTAATTGCTTTATTGGGTACTCTTGGAGAGGGGGACATTGGGGTTCGCGGTATCGCGGTATTGGTCCATTTTTCGTGCGGTATTCGGTAAATTTTAGTTTTGAACGCGGTATTTCGGTATTGTCTGAGACTGCGGTATGTGGTATTTGATTATTTCGGACTGTGGTATTCGGTGAAACACGTTTTTTTTGCGCGGTATTGCGGTAAATGACAACCTCGTTCCCAGGGTCTCTCTTCTTCTCGCCCCGCTCTCTCTCTCTCTCGCTCGAGTTGCTGTCATTCCCCAAAATAGTATTATGAAATAACACTCCTAGAGAACTCTAGATGACGTGTGTAATCTCTACCGTATAACAATAGCGCATTCATAAACTCATGATGGAATGTGACAGCTGGCGAATTGCGCGCAGCCGGGGATTTCCTCACGCAACGCTTCTGCGTGAGTTGTCTAAGTAGGAGACAATCTGAAACACTGACAAGGAGTTGCGAACACGTTGCAGTTGGATGGTTTTGGTTTATAACCTTTGTGTCCTTTGTCATGGCGGCCACAGAGACAGACGAGACAAGAGAAATAATAATAGACTCTGTGGCGATCTTTTATGAAGAGGAAAAGGGCGGTGAGAACTTCCGAAAGAAAAAACAAGTTTAGATGCAAGGTCAACGAGGGAGAGAAAAGGGTTATAAAGCTTACAAACTGTGTTTGGTAAGTTTGTATTGCTTGTAACATCACATGATGGGAATTCTCTCTACAACGGTCACAAAAGTCACAAAGAAAGACAAGAAACGATACACTTTCTCAGCTTTCAGGCATTTCTTATAAACTAATGGCTTGGTCGGCTTGACTGTAGGCTAGTGTTCGGAACCCGGAAGTCGCGTTTCGCTGCACTTATAATTTTATGCAGAACTAATACCACGTTTACATGATTTACGAAAAATAGTGATTTTATACAGTTTTATACCATAATAGTGATTTGATACCGAAACGAGTAGTACCGCGTTTACATGGTACCGAAGACAGGAAAACCAGGGGAAATAACTCCAACTTACTTGTGAATTTGAGAGACATATTAATTAAACAAAAAACAACAAGTTATCACATGTAACAACTGTAACTCTTACGAGTGAGTCACGTGATCAGTTGCTGTAAAAAAACAACTACGACCAACTACTGAGCTTCATTCTCGGAGAAAAAGCGAAAGTTGATTCTAATCGTGAATTCGAAGTGTTAAGAGGACAAAGGGATATCACTTATAGAAAGCAATTAACATTTTCGTTATGCACCCTGGAACTGTTACGAGAGTGTCACGTAGTCATTTGCTGCGAAAGCTTTAGTTCCTTCTCCGAGGTAAGTCTTACGTCTCTTACTACGACTACGTAAAACGCGCAACTGACCGTAACTAGATCGCTTATCCTACATCCCTCCAAAAATATTTGTACCCGACTGATATCCATACCTGCGGTATCGGTATTTTGTCGATTTTCGTTGCGGTATTGCGGTATTTTTGATTTTATGCTGCGGTATTGCGGTATGGGCTACCCCCCAATGTCCCCCTCCTTGGAAAATAAATAGCATATAACAAACATCAAATATTAAATAACAAGTAACGTACATCAGATATTGAAAAAGATAATACATATATACCAAAAAAGAAAACTACCCAAGTGGGTCGGCACGAACGGGACCGCAATGGTACCCATGCGAGGTACCGCCCAGTTGATAAAACAAATAAAAGTAAGAATTACATGAATAAGAAATAGATAAAATATTAAAAGAAATATTAAAGATTTAATGAAGTTTTAAAATTAGAGTTTGAAGTTATTATATAGTTAGTAGATTGGACGCAAGGCGGCAGTTATAGTCTGTTCACAGACTTTTCCTTTTGAGCCGAGCGCGCGAGTGCGAGCGCGGAGCGCGAGAACGAGCCCGGAGGGCGAGAAAAAAAATTACTTTTTCTGTCGCCCTAGGAGCTCGTTCTCGCGCTACGCGCTCGCACTCGCACGGGTTCGCTTCGCCCACGCTGGGCTAAAAATAAATCGGTCTGTAGACAGACTACGGCAGTTACTAAAGAAGCTTTGATTACATTATATGTACGTGTTTGTCGGCTGCACTCATAAGAGGCAACGCTTATAACGGCGTCTGTTTTGTTGTCTGTTATACACTGGCGTATATGTTGTGGTTGACGTTTTTTTATATTATGCATGATTATATTAATCGGCGTCCGTTCATTCTTAATGTCTTTTGACACTAATACTTTATACAAACGTTTAATACATCATAGTAGCTAAGTAAAGTACAAATCCTTTGTAGTGAAAAAAACTTTAAAAAAGATCCTTTTTACCACCTCGTTGGAGAGATTGTTTTGCGAAGTTTGTGAAGCAAAAACATATTAAGCAGGCCTGAGTAGAAAATTCTGGCTCTACAATATACTCGGAAGCGTCTAAAGATGTAAATATTTTCAACAAAAATAACGCTTGACATGTTGTATTGTTTAACAGATTTAATTCAGTTGTCGTGACTACACAAAAGGTCTGACTTCATTATCACTGACCGTTGAATAACCTGACAGAGTTCTGTTTACGGTTGTCATCTTTCACGCTAAGAAGGTTTTCTGTTGTTGACATCAACGAAGGCTGGTTCAGAACTAGCTACAATCATCGAACATCGCGCGGGAATGCGGCTCTATTTTTTCGATGCTCACTGGGTCATCAAACGAAGTTAAAGCTATTCAAACAGGCGAAAACTTCAACTACAATGCTTCTTTACACTCGCATCTGCAGCAGCTTATAACTGAGTGCACTCATGGTTAATAAGCTAATTTATTTCTAAAGTTAATGTACACAACTTTGTTTTTCAGCTTGCAATTTTAACACGGGTTTGTTTTATTTCTTTCAGACAAAGTCAAGGTCAAAGTTGCGATTGGTTTTGCAATCGCATGTGCTGTACTTTTACTAGGAATATTCATTTTGCTGCTGTACAAAGTTCTGTGGTTTAAATCCAAGAATAATGCGCCAAGCAAAGCACCGCCAAAAAGCGTTCCGCAGCCTCGCGCACCAACCATATCGGAACGCGATTTCAAGCCGACGCGCCAACAACGTCGACATCAGCCTCTGATGCGATCCGACAGCTCAGCATCTGAAATCAACTTGTCAGACTTGGAATCGTGGAAGAAAAATAACAACTTTAACTCGTCCGATTCGGAAAGCAGCGAACCGCGCCTTAATCTTGGGAAATTGGAATTTAACATTAGTTATGACACTGATACGGAGTCGCTGCGCGTCACCCTAGTTGCCGCGCACGATTTGCCATCTATTCACAGCACAAACTACGTTGAACTCTATCTACTGCCGGAGCGAGTGGAAAAACACCAGACAAAAATACATTATTCCAACTGCAGTCCAGTTTATAACGAAGAATTTGAATTTGATATTGGTTTTTCGGAGCTTCCCGAACGTACATTACAGTGTTGTTTGTTTAGCTTCGATGGCTTCTCTCGCCATCACTCCATTGGAGAAGTGTTTTATTCATTCGGAGAGAATGACCAGTTGAACGAGTATACAGATGTATCCGTGTGCAAGGATATAAAGAAAGATGTGTTTCTATTAAAGGTAAGCAAAGCTGTTATCCCTAAATTAATTGTATTATTTATTAAATTATTTATTTATACGCTGGCGTTATTTATAAGTTGAATTGATTTATATTGGACACAGAGAAAGAACAAGCGAAATTATTTTTGCAATGACTCCTAACAGCGAAAAAATGTAACTCTGTAAATTATTGTGAAACATATCGATACGATGTCACAGCGTATCGACATGTATCACATAAATTTACAGTCTTGTGGCCAGACGATTCGAACCTGTTATTTCTCAGCACACCATGTTTTACAGCAATGTCGGGCCTTTATGGTTGGTTAGCGAAATGTTATTAATAGCGTTGTTTTTCTTTTCTAGAAAAGACCCATTATGAATCAATCCGCTTGGCTCTCAACCAGTCCTTAACCTTTTAGGCTCGTTTTCCCTAAAGTCGCCAGTCTTTTTCTCCGCTCTTTGCAACTGATCTTTTTCACACCTCACAATTTTTTAAACATGAATACAGACTTGTAGAATTGAGGAATAGGTCTTTTTATTGTTCCCCATATCTTTAGGTCTCTTGAACCCCGTGCGCAAATCGCAATTAAGAACAATTGCCACTGGTAGCATTTTTTCAAGTACATTTTAAGGTGATGTTACACGGGACGATTCGAAACGACGAGTTTTAGCGCAACATGTGTGCGCGGACGATTTTCTTCGCAATTTTTTCGTTGCGAAGGTTTTGAATCAGTTTCAAGAAACCTGCAACTTAAAAACATGAATTTTGCTTAAGTTGTTTCGTGTAACATACCTGTCGTTAATTTTGTTGCGCTAAAAATCGTCGTTGCGAATCGTCCCGTGTAACATCACCTTTAAGGTAGCAACTTGTCCTGCAAATGTGTAGGCTGAGGTGGCAGAGTAAAAAGCAGACCGGTTTTAAACCCCCTTGTATACTCGTTCACTAGTTCTGTCAATGAGCTACTATTAGTTCTTACCATTACTGTGTCCTTCTCCATTCCTGATTTGCTTTCCTCGCATATTAAAATATATATTTTTTTATTTTGCATCTCCTTATATTGTGAAGTATGTAAAATCCTCGAATGGAGTAAATAAATAAAATACCAAAAAAAAAAATACCAAAATATCCTTTCCTTGTCAGAGTCAACCCTAATTGAGTGGTTGTAACTTTTGACTTCTTTTAATGAAATCCTACCTTGTTTTATATTTTTAAGTTTTTGATTGATTGATTGATCAAATTAAATAGATACAAAGCAACTCACTTAACCAATCAATCAATCAATCAATCAATCAATCAATCTTTTATTAAACAAATATAGATATTTCGTGTAATTTTCCTAGTGTGAAATCTATTAACTCTTATTATTTACAATTTTATAGGAGGAGACGTTGTCCCGTGCAGGGGAGATACTGGTCTCCCTGTGCTATCTTCCCACAACTAACAGGCTCACATTTGTCGTGCTGAAAGCAAGACTTTCGAGAAATACCTTTCCTGACGCTTTTCCAAGTGAGTAAAGTTACATATTTCGTATTTCTTTTAGTTCGAAGCGAGCCGAGGGGAACTTCGCTCATCGGGTTTTCTTTTGCCCCATCCACACTGGAAGGCCTATTCACAGGGTATTTTCAGAACTACATTAACCCGAACGATCACACCCGACAGACTACTGATACCCACGGGCTCAAAGGGTTGGCAATACTAGAAATATTTTACATTTTACATATGACTCAAGTTAACTGCATTTTGTTGGCATTTAGTCCCTAATTTATGGTTACGGCTACTTGAAAGACATCCCTGCTGAAGTTTTGTTGCTGTGAAACATAAAAATTACCTACCTGCCTACGAACCTATATGGCATGAAATGTTTTGTTTGTTTTTCATTAGAAAATTCTCGTGCATTCTGTTATGCAATACTATTTCTAATGCCTAACAACTATGATGAAGAGCTATTTTCTCCTAACAATATCAGGATATAGTCGTTAGACGTGTTACAACAATATAACGGACCATTAATCATTAACATCATCTTAATTATCATCATCATATAACAATCTCAGAACTGGGCGATGAGTGTCCTGATTTGCCACCAAATTCTCAGCACAAGAGTTAAAAGAAATTTATGTCAATTCAGTACGGAGAATTTGAAGTTGGGATTGAAATAGTAAACTGGAATGTGATGCGTCTTTGTGTATTCAGGTGTATAATTGGACACAAAAGCAGTTTAGTCGCTGCATAAATATGCTCGCAGTGTTGCGCGGTGTACCTCGGCCATAGTACACGTTTTCGCCTAAAGAAACTGATATTATTTAGTTAATATCGTTTATTTATTTAAAGAAGAAGTTTCTTCGACTTTAATCAGATCAAATTTACTCAATAGAGACGAGTCTATCCGCCTCTTTCTTTTATTTTGTTTAAACAACATTACGTGCTCCGAGCTCGATTAGCGTTTTTTTTTTTTTCATTCGATTACTATCTAATGAGAACATAACATCTAAATGTCTGCGTCAATTCTCAGTTATAATTCTTGTACGGCATCTCTAATCTGGAGTATTTTAAAGGACAATTTCGTGCCTTGCTGTGGAATAGAATGAAACTGCGTCACAATAAGTAAACGATTTTACCCGTTTATACCTACAGGCAAAGTGGCCTATGTGCATTTTAATAATTCTTAATTATGTAAAAAGCCGGAAATTATTCAATCACTTAACTTCGAGTTTTTGCCACGTGAAAATCTTTTAGTAAGTTCAGAATAGACGTTTTGAGGTCGTTTTTTTTTTAAGTTTCTTGTCTGTAAGAGTCGAGTCTGAAAGATGTAAGTGGAGGGCGCATCCAAATTAATTATTATATTATATTACATGTATGACAAACTGAACGTGGCATTTACGTCTGGAATGTTTTGTTTTATTTCATTTTCTCATTTGTAGTGTTTTCCCTACAATCTTGCAAATAAATATTCAGTTATTTTTAAAGTGAGAAAAAAAAATACCTTGAGGCTGCCTAATGCACATGGTAAATTTATAGAAATTTCTGGTAATTTCAACAACAGCCTATTTGTTTTTCTTGAACTATATTACAATATGAATTCATTTTCATCAGTCATAAATTGGCTTTGATTCTAATGTTTTGTAATTCATTATATAAAACTATCATCAGCTTTGTAGTTTTCAATTTCTAAATTTTAACATAAATGACCTTTCATTAAAATAACTTTTTAAAAATTTTAGCCAATACTGGAAAATGTAAATATATTGATCGCATATTCCTGGAACCTTTTAGAAAATTACTCTAAAATGAAATGCGAATTTCCATTTCTTTGTTCTTCGTTTCCACTTGGCTGCAACTCAAAAACTGAATGATTTTTGAAAACAAAGTTCCTAATCCACGTTTTTATTTCGTTTTTAGTTGTTTGTTGTTGTAGCAGATTCGTCCTCTGCTGGACCTAGTTTTCGCCTCACGCTGTTCCGTATATATTGTAGTGCTTCGGTGCTTTGTGTCATAAATTTATCTAATAAAGTCAAATTTTCACGGCTGGTGGAGTTTGAAGGCAAATGTGTCATGTTTCGTTTTCTATAATTCGATGAATGTGACAGATCTGAAGTGGAGCGCGCTCGCCTTCCCGCCAAAGGAGGTGTTCGTTTAGCCAAACCCGACGCTGTCTCAACTCTGAGATCCCACTGGCTCGCCGCTGTTGAAGTAGGAAATCGATTTGATCTTAAATGATGAGTTTTTCGCGACGTTTCCTCGTCAATTCTTAAATTACTTCTGGAAAAGAGCTGAAAGTCAAGTCGTGCAACCTCTGGCAGTCTCGTGTACTCGGACAGCAGTTGCACATCGTCATTATCGTGTGATGGTTTTCCGTTCAACACTCGCTCCGATCGTAACGCGATTAGCAGTGCCTGCTTCTGTGCTTGTGACTGGCGAAGCTGCGATTTTATAAGCCTGATCTCCGATGCCAGCTCGTTCTGTCTGTTCCTCATGTCGCTGACAGTGTCTTCTAACGATTCAATAAATGCTCTACTCTCTTCAATACTGTCGTAAGGCCCAGGTGGATCGTCAAAGCAAAAGAAGTCCAAAGCCGGTTGCGCTGAAATTGTATCCTGTCGTACTAAAACATTGTCGATGTACTCCTGTAAACCCTGCTTTCGCAGTTCAATAAAATTTGGATCAAAGTTATCTCCAAAATACTTTTTAGGTGGTAGAACGCCGTGGAAGTCGCTAAAGAGTTTCCGTAATCCTTCGTCCATGCGAACGAAGTCGGAATACCTTCGAAAAACATACCAGTTTCGCTCGTTTCCCAGTTGGACAGAGATCTGGTACACTGTGAATCGTTTTCTCGCCTCCACGACTTCGTAGCCGACAATCGGGGCCTGAATTTCCACTTCATCGATTGCTTGAAATGATTCAAATTGATGTTCGTTCTCGTCGGGTGCCTTGCTCATCTCTGCAGCCATAAATGTAGTCAGTGTAAACTTAATTTTCCACCTGCAGACTCTAAGTAACTCCCTCAATCCTTATCGCTCTTTGTACACGCAGAAAGCGTATTTTGACTCGGTGTAAGGTTCGAATAAGTTCCAGTTTCTAAACCGCTGTCATGTAAATTCAGGTGTTGTGTGAGGTGTTGTTATTTTATTTTTAGTAACCACAAGCTTTTTCAATTTCCAATTCAAATTAGTTTCCCGAGACACATCACCGCACAATTATATCAAAAGGATCGCACGCGACTGCTATTGCGTTATGCCGCTGATTACAAAGCTTGTGTGTGAATTACACTTTCCTCGGCGCTTTATGATTTGAAACCGACTTTATAGACTTCCAAGGTCTTTGCTATAGGTGAAAAATTATTCATCGAAGTGGAGGTGAATAGTGGTGAATATTTGCCTTGCCACGAAGCGGCGAGATAAATATCTACCACTATTCACCGACGTTGAGATGAATAATTGTTTTAATGTATACCACACCAGTCGTTAGCCAGCCCCTTGTTAAAAAAAAAAACTAAGGGAAAACTCGCTCTCGAAACCTAGGACAGTGCTTGGGGATTGAATAGCAAATACAATCCGCGGAGTGTGATAAGCCAATCAGAGCGCGCGAAAACATTATTCACTGGTTCGTTATACACTAATTAACAACTATTTACCGAAGTGGAGGTGGGAAGCGGCGAGGTAAATATCCACCACTACCCACCTACACTGAGGTGAATAGTTGTTTTAGTATAAACTGAAACAGTGAGATAATATAAAGAAAATGATGCTTTTTAACTCATTTATTCCTGTCAACGATTACAATTTTCGCGCGCAAATTTCTGGGAGGTGAATAGCACTTGCTATTCCGAGTTTCAGTAGCCAATCAGAGCGCGCCAACAATGCCATCCACTGTTTCAGTATATACTAATATATCTTATTTGCTTATGCGCTGTCTTTTTCATGATAAATATTCTGAGGACTGTCAACTTGGCCTTTCGGTAGTTAAAGGGCCTGGAGCTATGTTTGCAAAATCAATATCGTAGAAATATCGTATAAAGAAACACTATATTGAAAAGACCTCGTTTTCAACAGTTGTTGAACCAATAACCAATTACCAATTTCCTAAAGAGATACTCTAGTTTTAATAAGGTATCCTTCAAATCTCTAAAACCTCTAAATTTACTGAAAATGGATAGATAGATTTACTATTTTCTATGTCACAATTTTATTAAACTATTCACATCACAGCTGACTTTTGATACATTTTCTTACCCGTTTTAGACGTTTTTTCTTTCACCTTTTTTACATGTAAACACGAAGTTCCAATATAAAAGGAATGACAACTCCTTCATTTCACACATTTTGGGTGTGAAATGCAAGTTTAGGCATACTTCAGTCATGAAACATGGTTGACAAGAGCGTCCTATTCTTGGTTTGCAACCACGTGACAAGGCGGCCTTGTTGGTGATCAATACAATACAATTTTTGTCGTAGAATTTGCATAAAAATAGAGTTCAGTTCCCAGCGGAGAGAAACGCTTTTGTTCTTGACCACCAACATGGCCGCCGTGACGTCACGTGCAAACCAGCAATAAATAAAATTTGCTTCACAAATCTCATCAAACCAAGATATTGCCTAAGCAAAATTAGAAACAAAAGTTCATATAAATATAACTATGATGGTGCTATGGTGACTTTATTTGTTTTTCCAACTTTTGTCAGTAATGGTCTTATAATATACCCCGTTCACACCACCGCTTAAACATGTTTAAATGTTGTTTAGTTTACACATCTTTACTAAAACAAACTTTATTGACTTTTATTACCATTCCAGGTAGTTTGAGTCATGATACACTGATTCAAAAACGTTCAAGATGGTGACTAACAATCTAGCTAAATAGAAAACATTTAAACATGTTTAACTGTAGGTGTGAATGGGGCCTTAGTAATGACGCATGTTGCGTGTTTAGTTGTGGACAACTGAAGGTGAAAATGGCGGCCAGGCTCCTTTTATACCGGAACTTCTTGTTTCAGTTTAAAAATATATATATACTGTATATTTAATTACTTGCGCATGCTTTTTCAAGTAAAACCTAATATTCCTTGGACTGTACATGTAGAGTAGAAATTGTATCCTTTATTTCCTTATTGTTGTCAAAACTGCTGTGTGACAATTCTCCCAACAATGTGAAGGACCTTGCCAAAGGAAGTAGGCGGAGGGAGGGGGAGGTCTAATTATGCAAGTAAATTTGTCTCGGTGCGTATGAAATGGGATTTCTTCTTGCAGGTTTTGTTCAATACCCATGCAGGGTGCGTTCTCTTAGCGAGTTCCAAAATAACTGTTAAATACCCTTCTCGCGTTGCTAGAAGTTGCTGGCATTCTATCTCAACATGCATTAATTTAATTTTTCCAGATCCTTTTGTTAAAGTTTCCCTCATGTTGGCTGGTAGACAAATAAAGAAAACAAAGACCTCCGTAGCGAGAAACACCCTTCTTCCAGTCTACAATGAGGCATTTGTGTTTGATGTACCGATCGATCGCTTGAGCGACATCAGCTTACTCGTGCGAGCTCTCGACTCCAACACTGATGAAGGGAAGCGGCCACAGATTCGCACCATCGGCAAGTGTATTGTAGGCCCTGATGCCCAGACCAGCATTGGCCTGCATCATTGGAACTGTATGATGACAACCCCACGAAAACCAATCGCTCAGTGGCATCCACTGGTTAAAACATGACTGGATATGTGCTCCTTATACTCGTACTTGTAAAGTTAAGCATGAAGTAATACCTTTTTACGGCTGACGTTACAGAAGTATAGGATTTTCAGTGATGGTGACGTTTAAATTTATTAGTGATGGAATATTTAGACAGACTGTTGGAAGGTCTAACATTTATATCAATATATAGAGGTTATTCAGCGAAAAGTTGAGTAATACGGCTGGGTATTTTTACGAGTAAGTTTGTCAGTATTCTTTCGAGCCTTTAGACATAGTTAATAGAACAAACTGGTTATGAAACTCAGTCAGTCCTTTGTTATTTGTTTTTGTTCTCCATTTCTTTTGTTCGTTTGCCTTGTTGACCCTACACAGAACACAAACGGTATTGAAATTCATATGAGCAACTGACCAGTAGAAACATTTGGGCTCCACCTTAAACAAAATTTACAATGTGCAGGGTCACGGTTCGTTTAACATAAAACAAAGCAGCTTTGTACACTCTTTTTGAAATTTGTTGAGCTTCATCAGATAACCAGTTTGTTCTATTGACTATGCTTTAGACGAGAGAAAATGAATATTGACGAGTAAAAAAACCTAGCCGTATTACACAACTATTCGCTTAATAAATTGTTTATTATATAAAAGTGTTTTTCCAGCGCGTGGTCAAAAGATTGTAATAACGTGTCATGTTTGCACTCGTTTGGCGCGTATTCGCACTCTTAAATGCTGTGTCGAATAATAACGATCGATTACTCACTCGCAGGGGTAAACATCCATTTATAAAGAATTTGAAATTTAATTTTGTAATTTTAAAGGCTTATGTAAAGGGTATTATATTTACGTTTTATAAATGGCACAACATTTGTTTGGGGACTGGTGGAGTAACTTTTTCATTCTTTGCAAAACTAATCACATGTAATCAAATTTAAAAATTGAGAGAGATCGCTTGCGAAGATTGTATTATTTAATTCCCCACTCCAAAAAATACCATAATACCCTTTAAAGTGCAGGTTTGGGTGGTGCTTGATGTAAGGGCCTGGTCGCACCACAGTGAAAAACAAAAATTGGCCCGTGCAAGGGGCAAAAGAAACCGCTTCGGTGAGACACGCTTTTTGTGGAATTTTTTTGTTTTTATGTCATTTTGCACGGGCTAACTTTTGTTTTTGACTGTACTATGCTTCAACTTCTTGGCAATTTGCATACGGTGCACATCTGTATACGAACACACAATGCTACATCCTAGCGTTCCTTCGTGTACTCTGAATTCCATTGTGCCATTCTAACAAAGGAGACTTGAATAATTACACCCCGGTGAGGTTGAACCTGCACATAAAAGATTATTATGGTAATTTTTGGAGTGGCCTATTGATAAACGGTTATAGAAACAATTATAGTTGAAAACAATCCAGGTAGAAATTTTAATTGTTTAAGAGGTTATTTAGCTTTTTGTGTTTTGAGGCCCCGTTTACACGGGTCCGGACAAATTTTGCACGGACGACTTTTGTTCCTAGACCACGTGTTTACATGCATCCGTGCAAATTCTGTTACAGATTGCAGTGATGTTTACACGGAACTTGCACACTTAGGCCCCGTTTACACGGGTCCGGACAAATTTTTGCACGGACAAAAACTTGCACGGTTCCACCTTGCGTTTACACGGGACCGGCGGAACTGGACGAATTTTTGAACGGCTAAGTGTGCAAGTTCCGTGTAAACACCACTGCAGATTGCAGTGGTGTTTACACGGACAAAAATTTGTCCGGACCCGTGTAAACGGGGCCTGAGATTAAATCTAACTGGCCGGTTTATTGTGTATATCATTTGTGTATGTTACAGACTAAGGACGCTTAGGTAAACGATTTTTTTACAAATTTGTACTTGTTTTCAAATATCTTAAAAAATATATATCATACACCCATGTATGTGGTTCATCCCAAACATGCTTTGGAAACTAAAGACTGTGTATTTCTTGTCTGTTCGTTCTACAAAAATTAAGTTATTACTTGTACACTCTCGATGATGGTTTATGTTAATATATGATCTTTTATTTTTCTGATTGCCTGGTTAATCACATGTTCTTTAACCAGTTATATTTCGCTTTAGGCGTCAGTTCTATTATATTACAACATTTAGACTAGACTGACACATTACATGCCGCAAGGTCTTGCCTGCTTTTTCTACAGATCATGATGGGTCTGACAAAAAAAAAGCTCCACATTGTCTCTCTTTATACAGGTGTACCGGCAACATAATGCTAAGGGTAACCTTGTGATGGAAAAGCATCCCATCCAGGGGGGAGTAGTGATATTCCTAGTCACTTCATAGTATATAAACCAGGTCACCCTGTGATGGACTAGCATCCCATCCAGGGGGGGGGGGGGGGGGGTAGTAATACTCCTAATCACTTCATAGTATATTAACCAGGTTACCCTGTGGTGGACTAGCATCCCATCCAGGGGGGAGTAGTAATAAGTCTAATCACTTCATATTATATTAACCACGTCACCCTGTGATGGACTAGCATCCTATCCAGGGGGGAGTAGTAATATTCCTAGTCACTTCATAGTATATAAACCAGGTCACCTTGTGATGGACTAGCATCCCATCCAGGGGGGAGTAGTAATATTCCTAGTCACTTCATAGTATATAAACCACGTCACCCTGTGATGGACAAGTATTCCATCCAGGGAAGGGGGGGGGGGGGGGGGGGAAGAAATACCGGCACTCCAAGCTCCAAGTCGCTTCATGCTACTGAAAGAAACGTTATTCCACTTGATAAATAGCCAACCGCTTCAGCTTAACCTCCTTTCCGCGTTTGTGGAATAGTTATTACCATTGTGATAATTTACACCACATAAGTAATTGTTTAACTTCCTTCTTATTTCCAAGAAACAAACCTTACGAACTACCGTCTGAAGTTTATTTATTGAACGTTCATTTTTTTTATCAACTTGTTTTTGTTAACTGGCTCTTCATAGTTAAGCCGGGCTTTTTAACTTTACGTGTAAACAGGCAGGCTTTACTATTTTGTTTGAATCGAAAATAAACCACTTGGTCATCTGTTCTTTTCTATCTTGTTATGTGACACTTTAATAAATATTACGGGGAACTTTCTCAAATGTTACGCTATTTTTAGTTACGTTTTCGATTACATTTAGCACTTCCTCCTCAAAGAGACCTTCGTTTCTGCTTCAACACCGGCGCGAAACTGAAAGCTTTGAATCCCAACTGACACCGTTTTTTATCAACTTCAGTCAAAAACAAGTAAATCATCCACTGTTTTAATTTTAACTTTCTATCTAAAAAAAAAAACAGATTTTTCCTTCGCGCGCCGCCTATATCTTTCGCTCTCCACTATCTAGACTTTCTCAAAGTCCATTTTTTTTCTCGTCGAGAAAAAGTGTTAACCAGTTAAAAACCTTCAACCCTACATTTGTTAAAACAAATGGTACTAGGCAAAACTATTGCCAAGGGGTTTCATTTGAGGATTTCGTAGACAGACTCAAAAGTTAGAAATAACTGAACGAAATGTCTCCATAATTGACTCTTGGGAGTGAAAGGGTTCATTTGTCCTGACCAGGGGGTACCCTCCCCCTCCCTGGCCTTGACGCTTGCAGTTGATAATAAAACTGAAGCTACACGTGTTTTCACTTTCCTGTGGACCCATCAAAACATTTTCTTTCTTTAGGTACCCGGCAATCCCTGCTCGCTCTGTAAGAATGCAACCTATATCCATTTGAATATCCCCGATTTCTGTGAAAATCACCCGGCAGAATTTTCTCTAATCCAGTTGTAATGCAAGCCATATGCAGTTCTGCCCCATTATTCTTCGGTTTATTTCCTGGAGCGCGCTTGGAAATCTTAACAACAGTTCTGGTGGTACAACATTTTTGTTTTCTTGTTGCCGCTTGTTCGATGCTGATGACATTCCTGTCTGCGCTCGAGGCAATCTTTTTCTTCTTTTCTTTTTGTTGGCAGGTTTTGATTCCACACAGTGTCTCTTTCTCACGGGTTTGGATCTCGGATGTTCTGTCAGTAACACTGATAATCCCGGCACATCTAAGTCCTGAACAAACATGCAAAAAACAAAAATGCAATCTTATTGTGACTTACTAGTATATTATTTTCGTTTTCTACTGTCTTCAGATTTTCGCGAACGAGCTCCTACATGGGGCTCTGATTTCTAATTTCTTTTTTTCCTTCAACATCAATAAAATGGCTTGCATTTTGGACTGATGGATTGGTGGTTATTTCAGTTTCTATGAATAACGGACACTTTTTCCAAAAAGAATGCAATTCCGTTTATTCCGAGACGACCAAAAACTTTCCCAAGAGAACACAGTCGCGATCAGCTGTCCCATTCTTTTTCCCCCCACAAATATTTGTAATACCCTGAAGAAGAAAGGCCGTGCCTTTTGAAATATTGGATAAATTACATTTTTATATTCCTTCACTGTCGAATTAGCCTTGCTTTTTTTCGTTTATTACTATTATTTATAGCTGATTAGATCCTCAATTTGGAACCGGTGCTTCTGTTTTGTTACGTTGGTCCTTGCCTTCAAAATTGTAAAAACTATATACAGTAATATGTAAAACATCTACAGTTATCTAATTACAAGATTATTAATAAAAAAAATGTGTAAAAATCAAGAAGAACAGAGGCTACAACCTGCGCAGCCATCATCTAAAAGTTCACTTATATTGAATTGGCGTATCTTGCCTTTGAACGACATTAGGGTTTTGACGTCCCTGATACTCTTGGGTAGTTTTGTCCATAGCCTAGGCCCTAGATATCTAATAGAGTGCTTGCCGTAGGTGACTGTTTCGTACCTGTGTATAGAGAAATCTGCTTGCCTCAAATTGTGTAAAACGAAATGACTATTATTCATATGAGTGACTGTGCACCTGCATGGCCTCGATTTCAAACAGAGGCTAAAACAACAAGGAAATGGCCTTTTGTCACGATCACGTAGCCAGCAGATACGATCAATAAAAGCACGTGCAACCTTTCAGCTGCTCAACAAGCTAACGATTACTCGGGTCATGCTGCACGTACAGACTCGATCAGTGTTGATTGCATTGTAATTTGTTTTCGATCAGTTTTAACCTCATTGCAACAAAAAAAACTTCGGGTGCACTCAAAAAGGAATGTTTGGGAAAACGTTTGTACTGTTTTCCAAATCATTTTCAGGTGCCTTTAAAGGAAACTACTAAACGCTGATACAATTTGACCTTTTCGATTCCCGTAGATGAATAATTCAGCGGCAATAAATTTTAGGGAAAGCGGAATCTTATCCCCGAACTCGGTACAAGCTGATTTCTCCTTTCGTTACTGACAAAAGTTTTAGGCGATATTTTACTCAGCAAAGAAAGGTCTAGTTTGTAGTATAATTAATTACAGAAGCAAAGGACCGCGAGCGAAAATTCTGCTGGTGTACGAAGGATCTGAAGAAGATCTAGTCAGCCACAAATAGGAATACAAATAAAGTATAAAGCAAGGTTCATACTACGTAGAACATTTAACGCGACAACGACATCATTGAGCCCAAACTGAAAGCCAAAATGCGACCGTGGACAGCTGTTTCGACCTGGTTAGGTCTCGTCAGCACGGTGTAGCAGCAAAAAGATAGAAAAACGCCAATTGTTTACCAAATTGACCACGGTTGCATTTTGGCTTTCAGTTTGGGCTCTATCATGTCGTTGTCGCGTTAAATGTTCTACGTAGTATCAGCCTTGCTTTATACTTTAATTAATTACGAGTTTTTAAGATGACTGAGGTCTTCCGAACAGCTTTTCCACCGAAACGATTCGTTGGATGTTCTTGGCTCTTTGTCAGTGATAAAAAAAAATCAATATTTACCTTGGGTTCTTTAAACGGTGCTGACTGCTCCGTGTTTTCTTGCGATTCACTCTTTTTCTTTTTCGTTTCCAGGCGAGAATACAGTTCCGCTCGATATTCTACGAATAGAGACAAATATTTTATCAGGAAGAAGCCTGGAAGAGCTACAACAGACTACTGAATGAATAATGTTAACAAATGTGAGCTCAGCAAATTTTTTTAAATTTGAAAATAGAAGAAAAAGCGTTTATTCAAAAATCAACATCTTGGAGTTGACGATTGACTGTTTTATGTCACTATTGATATATTATAAAAAAAAACGTTCTGAAATCTCTTTGTTCTAATGTCTGGCGACCAATTGAATATGACTGTAATATGAGACGCGCGCACACTGAGCAAAGAAGGTAAACAAAGCTATTACTGGAATTGCAAAGAGAATCAGATAGATTCTGTTATACAAACCAAACTTAGTTTAGGTATTGAAAGTTAATTCCTGTGGAGACGATAAATCAAATTTCAATTTTCGTAATTCCAATAGGTTTTCTCCTTGACAAATTGTGATTATCTGTTCTCTTCCGTCACTTTAAAGTGTTTCCTTTGTGTTTTTCACTTTATGGTCAATATTTAATACCTGAGAATCGTTTACCACCAATGTAGCGATTAGCATCTTCGAGCACGTGACCGCAGACACATGCCCTTGAAGATTCCGTGATCTGCGGATAAAACAAACAACTCGTCACTGCCAGGTCGCCTTTATTGTGTCACCAGATTTTTGCAATACGTTTTGGAAAGAACTGGACTCAAACAGCAATTACGTAGAAAAAAGTTGTCCATTTTTAAATCTGAATTGTTTTTCTTAAAAGGAGTTATAAATTGTCTATATTCGAGACATAATTCTTTTGACCCAAGCTGGTCCCAATTTCTTCTCTACATTAGCCGTGTACAATCGGAAACGATAATTTATCTGAAAAGAACCACTGGGCAAGCAATGTTTTATACATCTCTTACGCCTGTATCAGAGATGGGCATAAAACATAACGGTTATCCTTCAATCCAGTCGGACGAAGGAAACTGTCAGCTTTACCCTTTCACTGTTTAGAATTAATCTTGAGTTTTTATCGGAGTATGAACTTCAGTTGAGGCTATTGATCGAATCAAAGCCACTGAGCAGTACTTTCTCTTGGCGGTGTTCGTTTATTTAATTATTTACACTGATAATGATTTTTAGTAATTTTTAAGCCTGAACAGTAATGGAAGTGAAATTAATGTCAGCAATGCGTCTTCAATTACGCAAAATATTTGATGGAGGCCTAATCCTGTGTCCGTTCTTGAAACAAAAAAATGTAACGGGGACGCATAACTAAAAGTGCTTGCCCAAGTTCGTTCTCTCGAATAAAAGCGGATACTCGAGGTCAATTTTATGCACTGTTTAAATCCATCAGCAACCGATGTAATAAAAAAAATAATAATAATAATAAAAATCTATCCACACGTTTTTCTTTTATTAATTTTTTTCTTCTCATAAACGGAAAACAATGAATGTTGAATGTCTGGCTCGTTAGCCGAAGTTCTTCTCCGCACAGAAATGCTTTACATTATATATATTAACGAAACACCCTTTAGTAAACTTCCGTTTAAACAAAAACGTACTCGGTAAATGGACAGCAATGGGCAACAGAACGAAATGAAAGTTATTTCTTTTCTGGGGCAACAGTTCGAAAAAAGCACTGCATTACGAGTTATTACGAAATATTTATCGACACAACACAACTGATTAAATATTGCAAAATCTGCAACTTTACACTTTCAATTCTAAAAACGAATAAATGATGTAAAAACCCGCTTGTCTCACCAAAACGAATATCAAAATACACTGAATAACAAGGAAATAGAAATTGTAGTTTAATTCAAGTGTATTTCGTAGCACGTCAGTTACTTACCAAAATATTGCAGGCAACGCACTGCCGTAACACCATGTTGACTCGGACGTATCTAGTTATTTCGCCTGTTATTTTCTTTGCAGTGTTTTATTAACCCTTCTTTACTTGGCAACGCTTGGCGACTGCTGACTGTTTTGTTTTGCTGGGTCCAGTTTATATACATGCCGTGCAGGCGCAGCCGGGTGTGACGTCACTCCTAAAAATAATAAGGAATTGCGTGACGTGCGAGGCGCGGGCGCATTATGACGAAACAAAAGCATGCATTGTGTCATGGCCGAGAAAGATCTACACTTTGCACTTTACAGATTTCGCAACAACGGGTTACAGCGTACTTGGAACAGCTAAAACAAACTACATCGGATTAGGCACGTCCGTAGTTTTGATTCGCTCAAAGGAAAGTAGATGGAAAAAAGGAAAGAAGAAACTAAATTCAGTTTCGTTGGAAATTTAATCGTCGGGCGTTTATTTGTTTAGCGATTTATTACCATAACAGTGAAGTGTTTTGTAGCATAAAAAATTTGCATTTTTCCTCGCACGAGTCAGGAACTTTTAATAATTACATTTGTAGAAACTGACCATGTTAAGTTGGATTAGAAATACGTGGCTTTGAATTTTATTGTTTCATCTAATGCTTTTTGCAGACGGTATAGAGCACGGAAAGCTGTACATCAGCAACTCATATTACGAGCCCGAGTCGGTTTTTTTCTCGAAATTACTGTATGTATTGTACGGTATTTAACCCTTTAACCGGCCCAAGAGTGCCAAACATTAAAATTCAAGAAAAATCCCATATTTCATTTTGTAAAATATTGAACGACAAATAATACCATGCACAAGTACTGCTGAAGAAAAGAGGTTTCATTTGAATGGTCACAGCATAGGATTTAGACAGATTCAAAAGTTAGAACTACACTACATGTCTCCATAATTTATTCTGGGAGTGAAAGGGTTAATTGATTAAATGGTGCTGATCATTTTTTGTTTTGTGTTTGTTTTGTTGCCATCAACAATTGTTTGTTGATCATCCAGTTTCTAAAGCAGCCATACGTTGCTATGAATCCTATCATTTTTGCCAACCGAACAATACCGCTCAAAATGTGTCAATTTAATTTGAATGGTGACACTCTTGGATTTTATCTACGTATTTTATAGATAAAATTATCCTCCCGGTGGGTAGAATCTAAAAACAAAAGAAAACAAACTTATTTGTATAAAAAGCACACGCCAGCAGTGGCTAAAATTCAAATCTTTCACAAGAAACCTAACCCTTGACAAGCGAAGCAACTCAAGGGACAGTGTCTACTGAGCTGAAATATCCTGTTCATTTTATGATTATGGCCACTGAGAGGTTTGCTTTAAGCTTGCTTTATTACCTTGAAATAGGAAGGAAAAATCGCCAAAAGTGATTAAACAAAGAAATATTAACCAAAGAGACGTAAAAGGACTAATAAAATCAAAATTCCACCAGAATGGCAAGTTTGATTTCTTGGCGGTGCCTCGTCACGAAATCAAATTTCATGAACTGTAATCCACTTCCATCCTTGTAATCCTGTACTTTTTCTCCAAAGTTCTGCTTCTGTTTTGCCAATTTTAGAGTTGTATATAAAACATTTGAAATATTTTGCATATGTTGTGTTGCCCTACCCCCACACCTAAACTGCTTTTACAGTACTTCCTGCCCAATCAACACCAGCAACCAATGACGTAACAAGTTCCTTTATCAACAATCATTATTTCTTGAACATCACATATTTACATATTTTTATATTTACAGAGAGTGAAAATATATGTCTACAAAGAGACGCGGTTGGTTGTTCATTGCCCAGTTTCATATCAGTAACAAACGAAAAAAATAAATCTATCTTTCAGGGATTTTGCTAAAGGACCTAAAGAACAAATCCAAATCATTGTTTTAAGCATGTATCCATTTATTCCTTGTGTCATAGGGCGCCCTACTTCTACAAAGGACTACACAATACAGCTGCACACTTGCGCCTGTCCGGCCAATTCAGTCCACGCCAATGACGAGCAATGATTTCCGTTAAACCCCTCCGGCCAGCAGAAAAGAATGAATGACCTCTGATCGGTAATTCTGCTATCGTGATGTGACCGTTTTCTGTGTCATTCCGACTCATAGTTACAATGGGATCTATTAGTCCTATTCCTCTGCGAGATAATCCATCTTGTGTGAGTTGATTTCTATAGTTTGCGAATATCTCGTCCGCATCCCCGATGATCTTTCCCTACTCCAATTGCAACGCCAACCAAACCATATTCTGTGCCATTATTTTTCGGTTTATTCCTTGAAGCGCGCTTGGAAATCTTGTCAACAGTTGTTGTGGTACAACACTAGTGTACTTTTGCGGCCGTTTCAGTGGAGAAGATTCTTTTCTTTTTTTCGTTTTGTTTGCAGTTCTTGATACTGTCGTTCGACGTTTTGCTGTAGATTTGAACCTGGGGGATTCTGCTACAATAGGCATTTGGTTCTGGGGAAAGTGAGAATTAAAGCGTTAGCATGAAACTAAACTGGAGAACTGAGAGTCACAAGTGTGTCTGACTCCAACAAATTAACAAGCTGTCATGCGCCCTTTCCTAAATTCCTAGCTAATTGAAGTCTTTTTCGTTACCAAAACTAATTTGTTATCCGATTTAAACGATTCTGAGTTTGTGTGGCTGCCCTGGCGAGCCCGAAGAGCTTCATTATGTACACTGATTGTTTTTCGACAAATATTCAATTTATGTTGATTTTAAAAGCTGAGGAATAAAATCCTAAGATAATGAAATATGTTGGCTGTTTGGGGTCTGAAAACTACACCGCCATTCAATAGAAGCCGAATGTAAAAGATAGCTCTCAGACTCCTCAGACCCGAAATATCGAAAGTTTTGATAAACGCACGCTTGGGCCGTAATATACTCGTCATATCTGTGCACGTATTTGTAACATCTTTGAGGGACCATACCGGTATCGGGGATAAACGTTTGTTTATCTCGGCTTATGACCAAAACTTACCTTGAGTTCTTTGAGCGGCTCTTGCTGATTTTCTTTCTGTTTCGTGATATCACGCGCTTCTTTCTTCTTCTTTCTATTTTCCAGACGCGAGTACAGAATGGCTCGATATTCTGGCGAATGATCACGGAACAACAATATAAGGCATTACGTCAGAGCTGAATAACTGCGGTTAAATGTTTACGTGCCTGGATTAAGTTACAGTCAATTACAGATTTACGGTGACAAAGCAGTCAAACCACTCCTTAATAAGTCAAACTCATATACATGATATAGAGCCGTTACGTAATGTGGTTTTGAATTTGCTAGACTTTTTATGAAATCCAGAAGTTAACCCTTTAACTTGCCCAGTGCTAAAAATCAAAATTCAAGAAAAATCCGAAATTTTATTTTGTAAAATAATGAAAAACAAATGGCACCATGCAAAAGTAATGCTGAATAGGTTTCATTTCATGGTCACACCACAGCATTTTGTCGACAGACTCAAAAGTTAGAACTAAACTACCTGTCTCCATAATTGGCTCTGGGAGTGAAAGGGTTAAGTTTATATACTTTCCCAAATGTGATGTTTTTTCTGTTCAAGAGAAATTTTAAAAATTTTTATTTCAATTTGTAGCTCTAGAAGGGAGGATGTTTATAATTGAGACATCTGATACCTGAAAATCGTTTTCCTCCGATAAAACGACTGGCATCTTCGAACACGTGACCACATGCGCACGACCTCGATGACCCAGTGATCTGAAAATAAAATTCATTGTGAAATTTAACGCTGAATACATTCCTCTAAATCTTGCAATGTTTCAGATTCAATGACCTAAAATGGTACGTTTCTCTTTTAATAAAAGCCGGGAATAATCAAGGTTACTTGGTTAATATATCTTGTTGTTGACGACTTTAATTGGACTAGCACTTACAGTCTAGCAATTCTAGTATACAAACACCTGTTTCTATCCGTCCACGTATCAAACATATTTTCGAGATTTATATCAGATCGGGCTCTTAAAATTGACCATTAAACTAATTTTAATTTGCCCTCGTTCCAGCAGTGTCGATCAGGAACTTTTTTGCCGGGACCGGCTCAAACAAAGTTGAGCCAAAAGGTGACAAGGTTTACCAAACGGGCTAAAAAATGGGGCCATGGACTAAAAATAGTCTACATAACAAACAGAGGGAATTTCAAATCATTGTAAACCAAGTCCTCAAACAAATTTTCCTATTTTACCAGCGGCTTTGTATTAATTGCATTTCTATTACTGATATTTTACTGCCGGAGTAGTTTCAAGGCTTTCTTTAGGTTTTATTCAATTTCGTATTGGACCATATGTGGCAAAGCCGCACACTGTGTAACACTGAATTACCGACACTGACTTCCAATTTCCTTTGAGAAACCGATATTTTACTAGCATGTAAATAAAAGGGAAGGCTCGAGCTCAAATTTTTGCGGATGTTTTTGTAATTCTGGGAAATCGTATTAAATTTTGCCACTGGCTTTTCTCACAGTATATTTTTAAACATATTAAATATCTTGACTTCTAAATAAAGTCTTTTCTCTTCATGAACCAGGGCAAACAAAAAAATGTAACTTGGTCTTTTCAAGTTTTCTGACTTCCGCTTAAATGACTAACATTTTTCATGCTACTGGCTGTCATAAGTACTAATACAGTACTCACCAAAGAATTGCAGGCGAGACATTGTTGAAGCATTCTGACTCAGAAGGAAGCTTGCTTTGTTTGACTACGCATCAGCGCTTTAAACTGCTTTATTTTGCACAAGTAGTATGATTACTTTATAAAGAACACTTGCGGGTATTTTTGGGATATGACGTCACATCTAAAATGAGCGTCGATTGCACCATAACAGTTACAGGGCACATTGTGACGCAGTAATACATCTAAAAATAGTAGAACTGAAAAATTTTACATCGCTAATAGCAAGGTTTCATTTGTGCATCGCATATTTACCCAGGGAATTTTTTTTATGTGCGGTGGCCCAATATTACGATACCGAGTCGAGATTGCAACGAAAGGGAAACTGTGCAAGCAGATTTCAGTGTGGCGTATAGCTTTGATAGTTGATTATTTGATTTCAACTTTAATTAAAAGTTTTATAAGCTTTTAAAGGAGTAAAATTGTCCATGTTAGAATTTGAAGCCTCGTATCTTCCCTTTAAAGGCCTATTTCAAAATTCTGCGTCAGAATATGAGAATCTACAATAGGTGGTTTGCAACCAATCTCTAGACATAGATAACAATAGTGAAACGAACAAATGCTGGTGGACGAACAAAAGGAGCTATTAAATGAGAGAACTATTGTTTATGTCCACCAGCATGGCGGCGATGACGTAACATGAAAACCACCTATAGGTGGTTTGCAACCAATCTCTAGAGACATAGTTAACAATAGTGAAACGAACAAATGCTGGTGGACGAACAAAAGGAGCTAATGAGAGAACTATTGTTTATGTCCACCAGCATGGCGGCGATGACGTAACATGAAAACCACCTATACACCTAGTTTACTTCCCTGCCGTGTCATCTCATGAAATTCCTATATCCGCGTTGAATTCTTGGCCACAAAATTGCTTGTTTTAACGCTTCCGAAGGCTTCCCGAGCAAACACGAATGCAAAAATATATTTATGGTATTTTTTTTTTCTAATTTTAGTTCTCGGGCTATATTGTCAACACTTCATGCAGAAAGAACAATGCGTTGCAAAATAGTGTATTTTATCATAGTTACTAACTATGATTTTATCAGACAGCGCTTTGCACGTTTAATTATTGATGTAGAAAACATTACGGAGCCTGTTCGTGAATATTTTGTGCATTTTCGGTATCAGCGGTCGCACTTCGTGTATGCTCTTTTCATACATGCATACAGCGTGGCGTTCCAGTTCAGATAGAGAAAGGAAACTTCACTATCGTGTGTCTGCGTTCCTCAAAAAAACTCGATTCGGATCCATGACCTCCGGATTAGATCTTCCGTCGTTCTACCGTTAACTACGAGGCCGCATGGGAGCAGATCGTGGGTGATAATGTGGTTATTCATGGCAATGAGAATGCGAAGGGTACGATAAATGTAGAGCTTCGCAGCACAGGTGATTACACCCAGGAAGTCAGGGGATTAACTCATCTAAATTTCAACGCATAAATTTCTCGGTTTGAATTCCACCGAGATCAAATTTTTTTTTCTTTGCCTCGTGTGCCTCGTACCTCGCGCGCCTCTTGTGCTTCGTGCCTCGTGTGGTCTCTATGGGCCTAGTCGCACTAGGGAAATTTTGATCAAATTTGTGTTTGTTTAAGATAAAAATCTGTCATCACATCAAGTTTCCCAATGCGACCGGTGTTCCGCATATTTGAAAAAAAAATGGAAATTCCGGCTAAACTTCAAAGACGCCGTAGTGTGCGGGTGGGGCAGGCCGATTTTGAAAAAATCGAGGAAAACAAGAGAAACCGCTTCCGGAGGGACACGCTTTTTGTGGAATGTTTTTGTTTTGTTGTCATTATGTGTATGTTTTCGACAGCATGGACGGACAGTGCGACTCTAAAATGTTCTCAAATTTTTTAAACTTCCGTTTGCGGTTTCAAATTTATGGAAATGTTTGCACGGGCTAATTTTTGTTTTTGACTGTAGTGCGACCAGGACCTATTAACTTATACTAGAGCTAACGCTAGCACTAGGAAATTTGTCGGATGTACTCAGCACTAAAATTTACCAGAGTTGATGCTCTGGGCATGGTTGTTCGAAAGCGAGGATTTAATTTCTCTTGTTAGAAGTGTTTTGAAAAGCTAATTATAAGTTACATGCGAAGACAAGTCAGAAACGAAACTAAAGGGCAAAAACACTTTGGAAAAATAAAATCTTCATTGATTAATTATTTAACTGGAAACAAAATTGATGCTAACCCTGGGTTAGCCCAACAGCGCATTGAACATCCCAGCCCTGATTGCCTGTTTGTATCACTTGTTCTGCGTGGTTCAACAGTTGTATTTTGCGTTGTAGTTGTGCAGAGAACGACAAAGATATGCATATTGCCGTCGTGGCTGCGTAAAATCCCTACTAGACCAATAAATTTCCGTCGATTCAATCCAGTTTAACGGTTACGCCTATGCAGGTCCAATGTTGCCGTATGACGGTGAAAATTACCCGCATTTATATGTCGTTTGTTAACTTGATTTGCGTACATCTGAGCAGAAAACGCTTTTCATTCCGAACCATTTCCCCCCACCCTCTCCCCCCCCCCCCCCCCCCCTTCTCACCCTTTAAGAACAAGTCCGAATCCATCATTGAAATTGTTATCTTTCGAAATATTTATTCAGACCATAAAA
This sequence comes from Dendrophyllia cribrosa, assembly GCA_024195265.1. NCBI lineage: Eukaryota > Metazoa > Cnidaria > Anthozoa > Scleractinia > Dendrophylliidae > Dendrophyllia > Dendrophyllia cribrosa. Next base: position 50,625,349 of record JAJLRJ010000001.1, on the reverse strand, counting down.
TAAAATAAATAAATAAATAAATCGTCTTTATACGAGGGTGACACTAAATAGTCATAAGACTAACAAACCTGTGGCTCTCGGATTCCAGATCGAATTGGAATTTGGAAGTGTTGGTTTTTTGAGGACCATGTAAACAGTGTTTTTATAAAAATCGGCCAGCCGTGTCCCTGTCTACCCGGAAGTGGACGACGTCTTGCACTTGCCAATTGTACACCGGATGAGCTGAAACTCTTGAACTAAAGTTAAAAATAAATTGTGCTTTTAGAATAGATAACCAGAAAACAAGGAACTGTTACAATCTCACAAATCTATTTTACGCGCATTTTGTTCTGAGATATCTCCTTCCCCCTTTCCTTCCCCCCCCCCCCCCCCCCCCCCCCTGCTGCCTCGCTTTATTGTTGTTTCCCTCCGTTTTGTTGGAAACTAAATGAAGATGATGATCGCAGCCTGTTTGGTATTCACCTCCCACCGGCAACAATCGAATTTCGCAGCGTACAACTTTAAAGAAATAAGTGGAAGTGAAGAAGTGGAATTTTACTGTTAAACCTTGATCAGTGAAGGAATGAGTTCTGCTGTACACTTTTTTCGCCAGCTATCTCAGCTACTTTTGTCCAAGCAGTCAGAAGCAGTTTTTTTCTCCGGGCAGATTTTAGGGCTCTAATATGAACGTTTTTTCTGATATGACCCTTCAGGGCCCCCTGGGTCCCCCCCCCCCCCCCCCCTCCCTCCCTTGGACCTTGTGTAGCCTGCAAAGCAGGTGTATTTGGGGGGCGAACGAGCGCTGCATTTTAAAAACCGTGGACTGAGGCGAGTCAAAAGATGCGACCAAGGGTGTGGGAGTCAGGCTGGAAGGCGAAGGAGGAGGAAGGAAAAATACTCTTCCCCGCCCCCTCCCCACCCCTTTCACTCCTCCCAGCCCCCGACGTTTTGCAAAACCAAAATGGCGACCAAACACTAAATTCAGCACTCACCCGCCAAAAAAACAAAACGCCAGCACTGCAGGCTAGTCCTTGTGTTACCCTCGTTTCCCCACTCCCACCCCCCCTCCCCCCCGTATGTCAGTTGCCTATATCCAGGGACCGGACCCTGTGGTCTTTATACACCACGGTATCCCGTGTCTCCCTTTTCCCCGTAGACCCAGCTCTCAGCGGACCTCGTGTATCCCTGCATGAATAATATACATTCTCGAAGGTCCTAGTGTTCATGTGTTAGTGTCGACATGCTTGTAAGACTTGTAAGACTATATAGCTAGTTGCTCTTTAGGAGTACAAAAGCTACTGAGCAGTACATTCCTGTGCCGGTAATGTGTTTGAGTCTTTAAATGAAAAACCTGAAGAACTTTCATGTGCCGGCACTGTTTGCTATTCCTCCAGGCAAGTTGGTTTTATGTTTTGAGTCTGTGGATGAAATCGTGACTGAATGTAACAACAGCCAAACTTTTAAGCGGACACCTCGTGAAATTCACAAGCTTAAGACAGGTCTCTATTAAAGATTAAAAACTGAAATCATAGCATTAGACTGCTCTTAGACTGGTTTCAATCATTCATCCGATTAGTGTGTTGCGGGAACTTTGTCTACTATCCGCTTAATGAAGGTGTCCGCTGAATACGGTGTCCGCTGACACAGGTTTGACTGTATGCAGTTGGTTCAAACTTAAACACGTGGATGAAATCCTAAAGACCTCTAAAGTGTGACAACGCCTAAATGAAAGTCCTTAAGCAGTTCTTTTCCGTCAAGGTATACTTTATTATGCTGTACAAGGTGGTTCTAACTTTTGAGTCTGTGAAAGGATGAGATGGCCTAAAGTGTGACCATTCACTGAATGAAAGCTACTGAGCAGTAATTTCCTGTCGGGTACTGATGCTGTGCTGTACAAGGTGGTTCTAACATTTGAGTCTGTGGATAAAATCCTAAAGTGTGATCATTCAAATGAAAGCTACTGAGCAGTGCTTTTCTTTGGTACTGTTGATTATGCTGTATAAGGTAGTTCTAACTTTTGAGTCTGTGGATAAAATCCTTAAGTGTGACCATTCAAATGAAAGCTACTGAGCAGTGCTTTCCTTTGGTACTGTTGATTATGCTGTATAAGGTAGTTCTAACTTTTGAGTCTGTGGATGAAATCCTAAAGTGTGACCATTCAAATGAAAGCTACTTGGCAGTACTTTCCTGTGGTACTGTTTATTATGCTGTACAAGGTGGTTCTAACCTTTGAGTCTGTTGATGAAATACTAAAGTGTGACCATCCAAATGAAAGCTACTGAGCAGTACTTTCCTGTGGTACTGTTTATTATGATGTACAAGGTGGGTTTAACTTGAATCTGTGCGGGATGAAACCTAAACTGTGACCTTTCAAATGACCGTATTGAGCAGTACTTTCTCTGAGTGGTCTTGTTTACTATGCAACGCATTCATAGTTCTCATTGATTTAGTCTGTGGATAACTGACGCCTAAAAACTGCCCAACAGTAACCAGTATAACATAGTGGTGTCTGCATGGTGAAGTGGTTTTTAATGCTGAACAAGGTGGTTTCAACTTTTGAGCCGAAGCATGAAATCCTAAAGTATAGGCATTCAAATGAATGCCACTGAGCAAGACTTTCCTGGGGCGCAGTTGATATTATTTGATATATTCGATGGTTACGTCTGTTTTGGATGTAGATGAAAGGCAATCGAGCCGTGCATTTTTTTGTTGTGCTGTGCTCTTGCGCGCAATCTGATAAAATTTGTATTTTAAAACTGAATTCACCTCTGCTCAGGTTTACTTGGGCGCTTGTTCTCTTGGCAAACAATTTGAAAGGTCTTAACGTCGCTGAAGTGGGCGTAGAGCATAATTGCCAGTGACGAGCCATGGAATGCAAACAATCTTGAAACGATTCTAGTAAACGGGTGGAACATGCATGCAATCTAGAAATACCAAGCTTTACATTCCCTTAACTGAACTTCGAGGAATGTAGCAAACATCCTAAACAAACTAGGAATGATATGAAATTGCCTTAGGGCCGATTCGCACTAGCGGACAAGTTTGAAATGTCATGACATTTTTGACAAAAACAAAATTGTCGCGACAAGTCAGAGACATTTTGAAGAAAACAAAAGGTATAATTATCAGTACAATAGCTCTGCACGTGCTTCTGGCATCCTTGTACATTTCTCGGCACGGTCGTCTTGAGCAAACATCAAATATGCAGGCAGGTCCAGGTGGTGAAAAATGTTAAAACGATTTGCATTTGAAGTGCGCGTGTACTGATGTTTTTGTAATCGTGCGGGGAAAATGTCGCAAGAAAACTATTATTTTTCCCGTCCATTTATCGGCACAAACTGGTTCCCTCCGCATTCTCTTGTTCCAACCCCGGTATTACCATCCTTCCACGACGTCACCTCGGCAAGTTATGAAGCAAGTGGCGTTTCGACAGATGTTAACGCCACAGCAAAGGACGAAATTTCGCGTGTTGTTTTTTAGTACAATCCAGACCAAACACAATAGCCAATCAACAACGTATTGTTATCTGGCATTACGAGGGGCATTGGAATGCGACTTGTCATGAATTGCCCTGCCTTGAGGCAGGACAACGGCCCCTTTGAAGATTTGTCCGTTTTGACAAAATTTGCACTTGTCCAACAAGTCGTTCGCACTTGTTTTTGCGATTGTTTGACAAAATGTATCGCGCGTGCAACGCTGACCAATCATAAGACAACTGCTTCTTTGTTTTCCTGAATTGTTGGACAAGTTCTAGGTCTCAAAAAACGTATTCGCACTTGTTTTCTGTAACAAGTGACACATTAATGAAGAAATCTACAAATTGTTACAAGATTTGTCCGCTAGTGCGAATCGGCCCTAATTTTCCATTGTATATATGTTTATAATCCCCATAACGAGTTTCTAGGATTCGAGTAAGACTCACAGTATTCGTAGTTACACGCAAATTAAACTGTTTCCTGACTGAGTAAAAAAAGGCCTTTTGCCAGTGAAAAGTTTTTAGTGGCAGCATTTTTAAAGGATCCATTCGACCTGTTGGCATGAGCCTGTGCTGTTTCCTTTGTTTGATTTCTATTGTCATACTCACCTATATTTTAAAACTTTCTAGCAACTAAATGTCCTTGTACAACAATATACATGTTTCTCAGCTTGATTTCAAACCTCAAATTGAACCCCGAGAAGTTAAGCTGTAGCTGTATTTGAATTAAAATCATTGCCGCACTTTATTCGTTTCACTTCTTCAAAGGCTGCGAATTATTTATTATCATTTGCGGGCTACGACTTTCCACATTAAAATTTCCATTAACATGTTTTTAAAGAGATTTTGCTAAATCCGTGCGTTGTTTCGTCAGTTGTTTTCAATCTAGTGACGTCACATGTTGTGTTACTACCCGTTTAGCACAGAAGGCAGGTTCGGTTCGGGTCAAAACAAGGCAAGCTTGAAACGCTTAAGCCACGCTTTACTCCGCTCTACCGTGGCGTTCGTGTCAATTCAAACAAGTTTGAAGCATTTGGCATCATGTCCGTTCAGCAGTGTTTAGCTTGTAATTCTGTGGTGAGTAGACAATGTCTTGTGAATCGTTTATTTATTGGCTCGTAAATTTTTCAGTGTCGTTTGCGTTTGAATACATGTGCTTCAGTTGTCTGGCAAAAACGACCGAATTTACATTGCGTTAAAATGATGCTTTCTGAAACTCAGTGGTCTCGAATCCTTGAGCTTGTTCGCTTCACTGAATCTTTAGAGCTGAACAACAAATCAGTAAAGGTTTTGCAACTACTCAACGGCGCAACAAAATTTGTCGCATCCCAAAGATATTGATTCTACCAGTTATTGATTACTGATGAATATTGGGGCAACGTAATTTATGCAGCTTTTAGTCTTAACGTCTCGAAACTTTAGAACCGATAAGGCGAAGCGTGCTCTGGCAAACGCAAGCTATGATACAGGAAACAGCTGTCGTGTGTGGACTCGGAACAGTTTGCCTTTCAGCTTGTGACTAACAAGTAACAAACAACTGAGAAGAAACCAGTTTGAAAGTACGCGTTTCAGACCGTCGTTTCATGTCCTCTGGTCAAAGATTGAACCAGGATTTACTGGAGACGGATGTCACGTTCAAAAAGCTGAATAAGTGGTAGCGTCATGAATAAGAAACCTTTATCAACAAAAGCAAATTTGTATCTGATCAGTAAACAGTTTTTTCGCCCAGCCGGAACATCAGCCGTGTAGGTTAGTCACTCGTGCCACTCAAGCGTACTGGCCCCAGGCAAAACTAAACTTGAATCTTTCACTTCCTTAAGCTGCATGAACGAAACAAGAGAAAAAATGACAAATTTCATTTTGAAAGCTATCGAGAAACAAACAATAAATAAAAGTAAAGCTTAAGCTTAAGTTTCATTTTAAGGCTTTTAATGGTCACACATTGGTGCTTCATCTAAGGTCTCAAAAGCTATAACCATTGTCGTGAGCGAGCGGAGCTTCGATTCAGTCTCCGGGCATGGTACAAATATGGCCACTTGGGGACAGTTTATAGGATTAAGTGGAAAATAAACATAACCAAAGGAAAGTGTTGCTTACTTCAGGATTTCCTCCACACTCGAGAGTTAGAACCACACGTATAGTACACGCCGCATTAAAAAGGGTTTAACTCTACCAATGGAGAAAAAAAGGATCTGTTTGAGTGTCATTCTACTGTCGGTAAAATATAAGATTTAGCCTTCAGCACTTATCGTTTGTTTGATACGGATACATACAATGCTGTAGTAAGAGGGTAAGGGTCAAGACTACCAACTGCCCGGCGGAATGAAAGAGCATCGGAAATCTCAGAACAGTAAACAGTGTTTTACAGGTTCACTGAATTCTTGCTCTAAAAATGCGCAACTGAAAAAATTTTTGATATCGGGAGTGACGAAAATAGTCTTAACAAGATAAGACTCGATTGTTTGCGCCATCAAGACCTTTTGCACCTAGAAGGTTAAACCTTTACTCTTACACTTGAGTACACTCTCGAATCATTGAACGTTAGTCAGTTAACTTGATGAGTTTGGCAACAACTTCTAGATCTTTTTATAAACGCCGCTAAACTACACAGACGCCGCCACCCTATATACGTTCTGGGTGGAGTTGACGATCGCGTTTCACGACAACGTAATAGACCCTTTGCATTACCATTCAATATTTTATTTAGAATAAACAAAAACATGTCAGTTCTAAATGAAATTACGATAATCCCTCCATTAGATCTAGACGCTAGAGGCAGCCTAATAGTGGCCCAATGTGGCGAACGTGCTTTCAACAGGATCACCCAACGCATTGTTTCAGCGGAAAGATGTTCGGAAGGCCCTAGTCACCTTTTAATAAATTAGATTATAAACTAGAGTTTTCTTAACATGTTAAGTGGCGGAAAAATGGCATTCATGTGGACCCCCGCCTTAATCATGGTGGCCCTTTCAGCCGGCTGGTATCAATAGGCTCCCTGTATAATTTATGACTACTAGCTAACATTGTTTCTTACAAAACGGCGTTAAATTTTCCAATGTTACGAAAATTTGAGGCGACATTTTACTTAATGGAAATATCTCGTTCACGTTTCAAGCAATCCAAAAACTCTATGCTCATCCCATGAATCTATGTTATGGGGTGGTTTGTAAATTTTTGGGTAATTTTTGGGTATGTTTGAGAGGAAATCGTTTTTCTTAAAGGATTTGTAAAATTAAGAGAAGTAAGAAATATTGAAGATTTAGTGAAGTTTTAAAATTAGAATTTGTAGTTAATAATTAATAGACGGACACGAAGTTAGTCCACTAGCAGCCTGAGGTGCTCTTGCATGGAAATCAACTTTTGGTGTTCCAAAAGTCATTTTCTTTCTTCTATCCCTTTTTTAAACCTCTTAAAATTTCATTCAAATTTAGGTTGAGTCCCGCCTTAAGTAAAATGTCGCCTCAAACTTTCGTAACATCGGAAAATTTAACGCCTTTTGTTTTCGGAAGGGATAAAAAATGTTCGGAAAATGTTCGGAAGCTGTTCGGAAGCTGTTCGGCTTTCTTAAGTACAATGTAACATCGGAAAATTTAACGCAGTTTTGTGTAAGCACTGAACGAAAAGTTGGCTTTGATCACCTTCGATCTCCATCAAAGATGTAGCAAAGTTGCACGACACAGGCATCAAATGTGACTCAAAGGTTTTATAGCACTTTTGGCGTTGCTTTTGATACACCTTTGACGCGAGTCAAAAGTACTACACATTTGATGCAAGTCACAGGCGAATCAAAGATACCTTTGTCAAAGCGATATTTGACAGCACCTTACTTTACTTTTGATAAGCGTCAAAAGTGTGCTACCTTTGACTTAAATCAAAGACGGTCTTTTCTACCTTTGCACCGTGTCAAAGAATTGGCAAAAACGGCCACCATGCTTAAAGTGCCCATAACGATTTTATTTTTATTTTCTTATCTAAATCTACACGTTACGTTATGAACGTCTGCGAAAAAAATTTTTGATTTCAGCAAAACGTGAATTTTTTTATGATTTTTTAAAGTCTTCGAAATTTGCCGCCATTTTGGTCCATTCGCATTAGTCTCCTCTCGGTCCCACTCGATTAACAAAGGATCCGTGACGTAGATTAAGGAACACGTGACTTCAAACAAAGGAACTTGTGACTTCAAACAAAGGAACTGTGACGTAGATTAAGGAACATGTGAGCCCGTTGGCCTTCTTAACAGCGGGACGGGTATACAGCAAAAAAATAGTATTTTGAAGATTTGAAATATTCATAAAAAATTCGCATTTTGTGCAAAGCGCGAAATTGTTTCGTAGAGGCTCATTGTGATGTTTACATTCAGATGAGAAAATAAAAATAATAAACGTTATGGGCACTTTAAATAAAGATGACTTGACTTGTTAGCTGGGGATTTTCGGAAAGGTGACGTGAAAGCAGCTAATAAATTCGGGGGATAAGATTCCTAATAATAATAATAATAATAATAATAATAATTGTTTATTCACAAATGAAACGTGAAAAGGAGATAAAACAGGTTATCCCTTTCTAGTTTTCCTTTCCCTAAAAGTTTCTGTTGCTGAAATATTCAGCTTAAAGAACAAACTGTATTAGCTTTTACATAGTTTCCTTCAAAGCTCCAGTTTCAATTAGAAATCATCGTGCCATTTTAATTGCTGGCAGCAGGAGCCCATCAATATGGGCTCCTGCTGCCAGCAATTTTCTACCAAAACATGTTTTTTTGCGATTGATATGGTCACCTTAAATTCTTTTACAAATCAAAGGCCGATTACGAGTGGCGGCAATAGGAGTTTAAACTTGACTGGAAGTCATTTCTCATTTCAAAATTACAAAGCGGCACCGTATTAAGCGGTCACCCTCTATTAAGCGGTCACTTAACAAATCCCCGGAATTAAATCACTCCCCATATTTACTGTAAACTTGACCTCTTTTAAGCGGTCACCTCTATTAAGCGGTCAGTTGGCTATTCCCCGAGGGTGACCGCTAAATACGGGTTCGACTGTATTTAAAAATCACGGGTATTTATAACTACACATTTTACACCAAAATGTTACCCTCTTCCACCCTCCGTAAAGCATTCCAGCTAAATTCGAACCTCTCCTTACGGACATCTCCATAATGCGGACACCTCCTTATCGTTGGCAGTTCACTTAGGTAGTCCAGGAAAGCCCAAAATTCATGTACGACCACCTCTCGGAAGAGACCACCTCTTCTAAGCGACCACTTTTCCAAAATACAATATTCTTTTCCAGTCAAATCACTATAGTCCAAACCTCTCGTTAGCGACGACCTCTCGCAACACGCTGATGATTTGAATTTTTCTATTGTTTTTAACCTCTGGTAAGCGAACACTCGCCCATATTTCGATGTCACTACAGACGCAAGTTGAATGTGTTACAGACTGCAATCAAACGAAAACTTGACCCTTACATTAAAACGTCAACATGATATAATATTTCTCGCTGATAGGTGCTTTGTATATTGACATTACTATAGGTTCATATGATTCAAAATTAAGACCCCCTGTGATCTGACCTCTCGTAAGCGAACACCTCTGGTCACCACTTATGGGAAGTCAGGAGCCCATCAATATGATGGGCTCCTGGGAAAGTTCAACTGTACTTCAGTTGCATGAACACATTTATAAAGCGGAAATCTTGGTCTGTCCCTTGGTTATCAGGAATAAGAAGTTTTGACTGCGGTTCTTATTAGAATTCCTCTTTTATGTCTTTTATGACATCCGATCTACTATACCCCTTCAGGTTCCCAAGTCAAGCAAGTCATGCGAATGTGGTCACGTGTTTGAGGATGTGAAACAAATCGCAGGGAAACGATTTTCAGGTCAGAACTAGTGTAACTCAGCTAAATATTAATATTGTCGTGGGGATAGAATAGAAGTCTTTTGCTACACCTCCCATTTTAACGGCTATTTATTTTTTCAGAATATCGGGCCGAGTTGTACTGGAGACTAGAAAATAAACGAATGAAGGCGTTGTCAAAGGAGAATACGCCATTTAACGGCGTGACTGCTGACCAAAACAATAATGACGACAGTGAAAACAAAGGAGTGAGCGAAGAGGTAAGTAAGTGACGGGATAAAATAGGACACCTGATAGTCTGACTCGCTCACCATGCACTCTCTCGAGCTCAGTCATTGGCTGGCTGACCGGCTGACTGGCTTACTGAGTGAATGATGGCTGATTGTCTTATTATCTGATTCACTCTGATTGTCTAATAATGAACTAACTTTCTGAATGACGGACTGATGGACTGATATGATGAACTGGTGGAAAAATAGGCGGATTGCCTAACGTCAGAGACTGATCGATGGACCAACGGATCGGACAGTCTGACGCACCGAAGGACTGGTGAACTGACGGCCTTACATCACAGACTGATCGATGGACCATGAACAGGTCGACAGTCTGACATACTGACCGGCCTTTCATCACAGACTGATAAACGAACGGACCGATAAACTGATGCCTTGAATCAATCAATCCTTTATTTAACGTGGTCAGTACGCTTCGCTTAAGAGCTAATTTCCAGGTATGCCACGAAATAATAAAGATAAAAGATACAAAATAAGACTTCATTAGAAGTATATAAATTTCTAGGTTATTACTTGCATTTTTCTTTGTCTGATAGAAAAAAAATTCGATAATTGGTGAAAAATGTTCTAAGTATCGCTAAAATGGCAGCGACCGTTTGCGAAAGGGACCGTGATTTGCAGCACCTTATTGTTATAAAATCACGTAAGCTGGCAGGTCCGGCATCGCTGGCTAAGTATTTTAAAAACGGTGGATAATATTTTCGCTAGGCGTTGTTCGCGGAGACTTGGGAGACCAATACGCTTTAATAGTTCCGCATAAGGTGTGGACTTATCCCTGAAAACATATAACGGAACGCTCGTTTGTTTACCATCTCTCACTTGTCAGCTGATTTCTTACTACAGAAATGCCATGTTTCGGAACAATAATAAAAGTGCGGTAGTATGAAGGTCTTGTAAAGGTCTCTCCTAGTTTCAAAAGGCAACAGTTTCTGCATCCTTTTTAGCACAGCGGTCTGTTGACTGACTTTTCTACATATTTTAGCGATGTGGTTTTCGAAATTCAATATTTTGTCTCCACTACACAACAAATAACACAGTACTGTGAACCAAATAAGTTTATTTTGGGATACGGCCTGCCGAGAAGCAACCCGAGGCATACATTGTCATACGTAAATACATAGACAACATTATATGTTATGCATCGTATACAATCCTGGTATATAATCACTACCTTGTGCATAAAAGGTATACGCGACTGACAACTGAGTTCCAGCAATTATTGCTGCAAACCTCTATTAACAGAGCTGGGTAACCGCTCACAATAGACGCTACTGCGGTTAAACGGAGGCCAGAAAAAACCTGTCCAAAAAAACCCCTGTGGGGAAAAACATGGCAGGAAATCTGAGTAGGAACCGAGACCCAAGCTCAAAGCAGTTAGCAGCCCTTCCTACGAGGCTTCACAGTTCAAACAAGACAAAGTTATACACTAATAAAAAATAATGTTGGTGAAAACCAAGGGCGAACGGTTGGTTCTGAGGCCTAGATGAAAACCGCGTGCTATACTCCTTCATATATACCACTGCATCATTACCCATGATGCTCAGGCCTAAGGCCCAGGCCTTGCTGTATCTCGTGCCGAAAAAATAGTTATTTCAGCCTAATTCGCAGGCTCAATCGTCAGAAATAACATATTTTGTCTCCACTACACAACAAATAACACAGTAGTGTGAACTTTGGGATTTTCATGCCGCGCGGAGACTGGTGACTGGAGGTATACGTCCGCCATCTTGAAATTTAATCTTGTAGGAAGCGGGTCAGATATGGTCAACTATTGTTGTGTTCCTCTCTGCAGTTCGAAATCAACGAGGGAAAAAAACTATCTTTCCATCGCTTTCCAAAGTGCGAGTTAAGAAAGAAGAAATGGAAAGTAAAAATACGTCGTGACGAAGGGCAATTGTTTACCATTACGCAGCACACTCGAGTGTGTTCTCTCCATTTTACGGCTGATGATTACCGAACAACACTTGGTGGGCGTAAAGTTCTCAAGCAAGATGCCGTTCCGTCAGTATTTGCCTGGACAACATCAGTCAACCAGCGGTTGACAAGGACAAGTTCATGCGGACTTGGAGAAATGGAGGAGAAACCACCATGCAGTGACTGTCAGGAGAAGGACCATGAGATTGTGCGGTTGAAGAAAATGCTTCAAGAAAAGGATGATGAGTTAGAGGTTTCGAGGTCTAATTTTTTATCAGTAAAATCAAGATTTGAAAGTATGTTGTTTTCGTTTAAACGATTTGCCGGTAGTGACGGTGACATTCACTTTTATACTGGCTTTCAAAGTGCAGCCAGCTATAAAGAATTTATGACTTTTGTTTTGAGTCACGCTGAAAATATGAGTTACTGGAGCCGAAATCTTCATGGGACCCTGCCTGATGGCGTTGAGGACAGTACACAAACGGCTAATGTTAGCAATGGTCATACTGATAGAGCTCTATCAAAGGAGGAAGAACTTTTCTTGACTCTTGTAAGATTGCGTTTGGGTCTTCCCTTGAGCCATATTGCCAATTTATTCAACATTTCCAGCTCTACTGTTTCAAGGATATTTACATCATGGGTAAATTTACTGTTTTTTGTTTTGGGATCTATTAATTTCTGGTTGCCCAAACATACAATTCAGGAAACAAAGCCTGAGAGTTTTGGAAAATTTCCCTCAACAAGGGTGATCCTCGATGCCACTGAATTTAAGATACAGACACCTTCCTCATTGTTAAGGCAATCTCAAGTGTTTTCACAGTACAAAAGTACCACTACAGCCAAAGCACTTTTGGGTATTGCTCCCTCAGGTAGTGTTACTTTTGTATCTCAGTTGTACACTGGAGGCATATCAGATAAGGAAATCACCAAACATTCTGGAATTCTAACATTACTCGAAAGTGGGGACAATGTAATGGCGGATAGAGGGTTTGTAATAAATGACCTCCTAGAGCCTCTTGGATGTACTCTTAATATTCCTCCTTTCCTAAATAACCAGGGGCAATTTACAGAGGATCAAGTCAAAGAGACTCAGGAAATTGCAAATGTGAGGATTCATGTTGAGAGAGCTATAAGCAGAATCAAGACATTTAAAATCCTGCAAAATGTATAATTTCCAATTAATCAGGCTGGCTTGCTTAATCAGGCTGGCTTGCTTAATCAGATTTGGACAGTTTGTGCACTTCTGGTGAATTTTCAGTCACCAGTCATTGCACAGGACTTATAGAAGTAGTGATAAGTGATTTTTATTTTTTTTTATTTCCATGTAACATTTTAACAGTCATTCATCAGCTAAAATACAAGATACACATACTGTATATATGCATATAACTTTGTATAGTGTATTGCAGAAAGTAGCTGCTTTAACACGGTGGGCCAAACGGCCCTAAAATGTGTCATTCAGGGGCTGATACACTAATTTTGTTTCCTTTCCATATTTCTTCACCAAACTTCGCACATTCACTTGGATTACTGTCCAAAGGATGTCAGTTGCAAAAAAATGTCAAAATGTCAAATTTTGACGTCATGATTGATGACGTCACAATAACGCATCATACAAAGTTTCTAATTTGATACCACAAACTATATCATTTGAAAGAGCTTGGCTAGGGGATTAATATACCGAAAACCGTTCCTCGCTACGACAAATATTTTTCGAGTAATGACGATTTCAAGAAATTTTAGTGTCCCCCCCGGAACCTTACTTTTCCTCCAAAACCAACTGCTCTGATTTTTTTTTTTCAGTTTTTATCATGTAAGGCTAAGAATTTGGTAAATTAAAGTGCTTAGTGTTTATAAAAATTGTATAATTTCAGATTTTTAATTTTCTCCTTCAAAACAATAATATAAGCGATGAAATAATTGTCACGTGACGTAAAATGACGTCACAAAACTAGGTTTTTGGTGTTAACAATGGCAGGAAAGACTGCTATTCGGATTTTTTCACTTATTATTGTTTTGCTCATCTAGGACAATCAATATGCAACATAACCAGAATTGCTGGCATCAAAAACTAACTCTAATTATGATATTTTTATATAAGGGGGACACTCTTTTCTGGGCAAAGCATTCTTCAAAATGCCATATCTCATTTATTATTAAAGATATCGATAAACGATTTTCGGCGTTTAAGTTTTCTTATCGTCATCTTTCGAAAACACTGGTAAAAAGTTGGAAATCAGATACTTTTAGTTAAGGGTGTACTTTGACGTCATCAACTGTGACATCATAATATGAGATCTCTTGTCAATCTTGATGTCAAAAAAATTCGGCTAATGCCCTCTGTTTACTTGCCAAGTTTGGGAACAAAATGCTCAATACGTCTAAAGTTATGTTAAAATAAGCATAAGTACCCACTCCTAAATCGCACATTGGAGGGGTGGTTTGGCCCCACCGTGTAATGTAAACATGAAAATGAAAATACCACAATACTGAAACAACTGTTAACAGCCAAAACAAAGACAAAATAGTCCAAACGGCTGTACATACATCTTAAAACATTTGGAAACAACAGAAATAATGACTTGGTATAATGTCATTAGAGGTAATAAAGTCAGCACCCTTTTGCTCTAAGGAATGTATAAGAATTTTCAAAGTAGAAATTTGTTAATTTGGAAAGCATTTCATTCCACAGGGTTTGATCAAACAGAATTCTTTGCTGAAAGAAATCCACACCAGTCCAAACACAAAAATCACACCATTTAAGCCCAGTGACCCCCATTAGGCCCTGGACTTGATAATAGTAATTGTGATTTTCTTTCAACTTAATTCCACTGTCTGTTTCCTTTAAATAAAACTGCTTATTTTCTCTAATAATGTCAATAATTTTTTTATCTGCTCCACAAAATGGACATTTAGCTTCAAAGATTCCAAAGGAATTTTCTCCCATTGAAGGGTCATAACACCATCTGGTGAAGCCCCCAACCAACAAAATGCTGGGTTAACCACCAGTCCACTCTTGTACAGCTTTTTATTAGGGCCACGATCAACATATTCTTTTGCAGCCCTGATCTCGTTGGTTAAACCATACTTCATAGCTGGTGTCTGGATTGTTTTTCCTTGAAACAGTTCATTCAGAAACTTTTATGTGACAGCCGCCTTTCTTTTGATAACCTGGCCAAACTGAGATGCCGTGATGCGCTTTGCTCTCTCCAATTTCCACTTTGAACTTCCAGACTGCTCTCTCGTGTCACATTCAAGTTTTGATGCATCTTTTGGTGACAAGGTAATGAAGCTAAGATCTACATTTAGAAATCCATGTACATATTCATTCCAGTCATCACTAAGGATAGGAAGTTCTAATGGTAACTCACTGTATGTTTGATTGATTTCCAATACAATCAACTGAAGGTAACTGGTAACTTAGTGGACTGCCTTTAGGGTATTCGCCAAAACTTGTTTTAACAGTCGTTGAAATATCATGTTCTACATGAACAACTGGTGCAGCAGGGCATAACTTTTTTAAACTTCTCTTGAAACTCTCGAAATGTTTTTTTACTCTGCTCCGGGTCGTTTCTCTTCGAAGATGTTGGATCGTAAAGGCAAAGCGATGCACCTCTTGTTGATCTTGCTGATTGCTTTCCTACTGATGGTTTTGAGAAATCGAGCTGCATCCAGGGTTGTGGGTCGATTTTTGCACCTCTAGGAACATGCCATTGTTGGGGCTTTGAAGTACAAGTTGAAGCACCATCACTCTCCTTCATAGAACTCAACACTGCGTAGGCTAAAGCCGAGAGATGATGACAATGTCCCTGTCCGGCTTTGCAAGAACATCTTCTAAACACAATATTCGACCTTGAATCGCTGAATTCCAAGATCATTTTCATTTCATGCGGCTTCTTCGACTTAGACATCGATCGATAACATTTTCCTTTCAAAACACAACATTCAGCTTCGTGAAAGGTGATGAAAAGATCATGAACATAATCTTCCACAAAGAACGCCTGAGCCCTCTGATCCGATTTTTTTTCCTTGATAAACTCCTCTAAGCACTTTTTGGTTAAACTTTTACAGGTTTCTTCACTATTAGTTGGCATTTTTGGTTAGCTTTTCAAGGGAAACACAAGCGCAAATAAATAACTTTGTAAATTAGCCATGTGCTTCTATGCAAGATGGCGGAGGTATACCTCCAGTCACCAGTCCCCGCGCGGCATGCAAAAGGTCTAAAAGACCGAGTTTAAAACTAAGGGACTAAACTAAATTACTTTTAAAGCCCAAGACGACGGGATACTTCCAGTCATTGAACGAGGTTATCGTCGACGTAGGAATCCTTGGTCTGCACGGATTTCCAACGACCATGTCACTGGAAGACTCTGTCACTCACCCCATTATTTGCTGCCATAGTGGCTCCTCCGGATCTCAAAGAATGTAAGCCAAAGTTGGAAGGGTCAACTCCGAGACTTTGCAGACGAAAAGCGTCTCTAATGGTGGAGTAACTAATGGGCTTATCAGGGGAAACAAGCTTACAACAGCCCCTCCCTCTAGAAATTGGCTTGAAAATAAAATGTTTGGAGTCAAAGGATATGTTAAACTTAGATAAATACCTCTTGAGCAGCTCAACAGGGCTTGCGGCACTGGACAATTGTGAAATAACAACATCGTCACCTTTACGGAGTTGGTCGTTCTTGCTTTTCAGAACTTTAATGACCATAAAACCTTCTTTAAAGGAAATATCACTTATTTTAATTCGCGATACGTCATCAAATCTAAAGAAACTGGCGAAAGATAAAACGTACATGGTAATATTACGCAGTTCTACAGGATTGGCTAGATCCGATTTCGTAATAATATCGTGGATTAAACTAGACGAAATTGGTTCTTTGCGACTAATGACCCGGGTACCAAGAATTCTCTTGGACGCCCATCTTACAGCTTCAACAATTGGATCATCAGTTGGGGAAGGAATACCCGCCATGTTGTGGGCCCATTTTAGGCCATAAAAAGGCAGAATCAACCACACTAGGGGAGTGAGATTCTTCTATAAGATGCTGTAAATACAAAGCCACATTGAAAGGGCTAGCGGGAAACGCTTTCCCATTAAGCTTATCGCATGCAAACTGCTTCCATTTGCGGAAAGCACGATTATATGCGAGGGAAGTACTCGTTGCTTTGGAAGAGAGGACAGTGGTCTTCAGCCTATCTTCCAGCCCCTTAAGCGAGTCGTCGACTAATTCGTCTGTGGAGGCCCAAAATCCAGAATGAAAAATATCTGAAAAGAAAATAAGAAGTGAGGAGTCGGATCCAAAATTTACCTTTTTTACCTTATAGCTAAAAACGACAGAGAAATGAACGGGAAACAGGCATAAGGAAAACGAACCATGAACAGGTCTCTTTAATTTCAAATAATTCAGTAAAACTGAACAAATAGCAAATACAAGAGGCACGTTATAACGCTATACAACTGTCGAAAACAAAACAAAACAAAAAACAACGTGACTTAAGTCACCCGAGGCCCGAGTTGAGGCCAAATATATAAAGAATGTCCTGACCAACAACCCACAACCTAAGAGCAAAAGACTTAGAGCAATTACGCTGGGTATGTGAAACGGGTCAGCTACGTACAGACTGCAAAAGATAAAAGCAATCGCCACGGCAAATATATCAATGCCAGCGGAAATTAATTACAACGAAATGCGAAATCTAAGACAAGTTTGGAAAACTGAGAGGGCCAAATGATGCAAATCAAATTTCCTACTCCCGTTAAGAAGGATAGATTCGACATTCTGGTTGTCAGAATACCAAATAATCTTAGAACCGGAAAAATGCTTCGCGAAGGCTTCCAATGCGAGGCAAACAGCTTTGAGCTCTCTCCAAGTGGAACTTTGGGCACTCTCCACGGGAGACCAATTCTGATGAAACACTAAATCAGAATTTTCTACGAAAGCGCCACAAGCGGAATTAGAGGCATCGGAAAAGGTGACTTTGACCGGGAGGGACTGGACCGCCCAACAAACTTTGCCATTGGGGGAGACCACATTGCTCTTCCAGAAAAAAATCTCTGTAAGAGAGTCGTCGGAAAGAAAAACTTCACTTTCCCAGGAGTACGCTGAATTCACGACCGAGAAAAGAAATCTAGACATAATACGAGCAACGGAACCCACACAGCTTGAGAGGGAAATAATCTGATCCGCTACACTGGCGATACTTTTCACGTGTACTCTCCGGGGAGGTTGGCGGAACGACAGCTCAGTGAGACCAGCGTGTAACTTTTCAATGCGTTCGTCGGTAGCTTTGATAGTCCCGTCAACCGTGTTGAGAATAACACCCAGCCAAATGATAATTTGGACAGGTTCCCAAAGGGATTTTTGGGAATAAGTTCGTGTTCCAGTATCCTATATGATGCCTAGTGATGTTAGATGATGTCTAGTTCCATTAGATGATTTCTAGGGAAGTTGATTAGGTCTAGCAACGTGCGATGATGTGTAGTGATGTTCCATGACGGGTGGTTAGGATTGGTGGTGGTTTAGGGGACAACATTGTTATTGATTTTCAATTTGGTGTACTGGAACACGAACTTATTACCGGATTTTTCTTCACTAGGCCTCTCTCCTCCGCAGAGGCTCCTATCAGTAAAGAACAGTAAATTCCCCGCGCGCTTTACTTTTTACCTCTACCCAGCCTCCGCGCGTTTTTTGCCAAGCGTGGAGCGTGACTAGGAGGCCTCTGCGGAGGAGAGAGTCACTAGGCACAAAACCGGACTTAAAGGACCCTAGTCATCCAATATGCACTGCGCGCTCAAACGGTGAAATCCGCCATTTTCGATGCCATCGAAATTACTGAACATTGCATAGTGAATCGGAATCTTACTGTATCGTCCCAAGTTGTGTGAACGAAAGTCTGTAACTGTTATCGTAGCTTTTTTGAATTATTAGTCTATCGGTTTGAATGATTTTTTGGTAGTTTTGCGCTACCGATGGACAAGGTTTTGACATCCAAAGTCAATGGTCTTATGGCCTCACGGTTTCCCAAGCGTGGACGGCCGAAGGCGCCAGGAAATGCAAAGAAAACTATTCTTCGCGAATCGACTTTCCACCTTTGGATTACGAGCAAAAGTGAGGTTGGAATCGTACGGCTAAACCATAGCCAATTCGCCGAATTGTTGTTGTTAAAGAATGTACAACAGTTGCATCCGGCCGTGAGAATTATGAAACAGTAAACATGCTGGAGATTCAAATATTTCACAAACTGATTTCATTAACACCATACGTTTAACAACGAAAGTACAGCCTAGCTCCGAGACACGCAACTTAAACGCAGAATAAACTCAGAGGAGTCGAAAAAAATTGTAATATACCATTATTCTATGGAATCATTGATGAAGAAACATTATCTCGGAAGCCATGCTAACCGCAGACTTGCGCTCACACAAAATCACGGACTGAGAAATTAACTCAGTGATACTAGCATTCAGCGACTACTACTGATTTTGCAAACTGTGCGCTAAAGAAACAATATTGTGATGCCGAGAACTAGCAAACAGCGATGGCATAACTAAATATTCTCATAGTAAACGGCTCTGGAAAGCGTATTAAAATATCTTCTGTCAGTATCAGAGACTTTCCTAAGATCAAAGAATCGGCAACTTTGAAAACAACAGTCCTGTTATATCTTAATTTTGATCTATGAAAAGAAAACAATCTCTCAGACGCGTACTTGGGGTAACCCTATTCTAAAGCCGGGCTGAAATGCTTTATTGCGACAAGCAGGATTTGTGCTAGGCCTGTCACCTTTTATAACGTTATTTTTATAAATATCTCGCTTCTGACCTTTCGCGACGATTTCCTTACTTTTGGTCACGCGCCACGTGTAATATAATACCGAAACTCCCGCGTGTAAACAAAAACAAAGGTGTGGCTGACTAGGGTCCTTTAAGGAAATCTGAATGGACGACTAAACTGTTGATTTTGGCAGAAACCAAATCCGTTCCCCCTCGTAAACCGTCGTCCAGGAAAATAGCTATGGGTATACCCTGGCTCCTCCAAGACTTTTGCAGTGGTTTCAAAATCCTAGTAAAAACGAAAGGAGCGCAAGAAAGTCCGAAAGGGAGCACGCAGAAGTGGAAATACCTGAAAACGCCGGTGCCAAAATCCCACGCAAGGGTGAGAAATTTTCTATGGTCAGGGAAAATTTCAATATGATGGTAACCTGACTTAAGATCAAACTTAAACAAATAGAAACCACGGCCAAATAGCTGAGTAGCGACGCTTACATCTTCGCATTTAAATCTCTGCTTAAAAATAAACTGATTTACATGTCTGAGATCCAAAATTAGCCTTTGTTTTCCCGAACTGCGGGTGGACACTGAAAGCGGATTAATAATATCAGGCCTACAAACAAGCTCTTTAATTAAATCTAAGCGAAGTAAATCGTTGACAGTGCGACACAAAGTCGCAGTTCTGACGTGCAGACAAATTATTATTCTTTGCAAAAGGTGTAGGAAGTTGAAGGAAAGGAATTTTGTAACCCTGGATAATCACATTCAAGATGAATTGCGAAACTTCTAGAGTACGCCAAAAATCCGCAAACTTTCGAAGTCTTCCACATACAGATGGATGAGTTAAATCGGCCGAACTAGAGTCCGAATCTTTAAAAGAATCTAACGTTAAAGCATCAGCACAAGGGGCAATACTAGGATCCGAATCGAGAACAAAGTCTAACTCCGATTGCAAAGACAAACAACTAACTTCAGTATTAACAGAGGAAAGAACTACACCTGAGTTGTGGCAGTCCTCTAGTCACTTTGAAGCTGTATTCTGCGTGGCCATCGTTGGACAAGATGAACGCCAATGGCCCGGTTTGCCGCACGCAAAACATGTTCCTTGTTTGGGACGAGGCGAGAAACCGGGAACAAGGGAAGGTATAGGCCGCACTTGACTTGTCGCAGTGGAAACTCCCGGCGCAGAAGATTTCTTTTTCTTCTTTAGTGCGTTAACGGATGTACGAGCGCGCGATTCAGCCTCGAAGATCCGCTTCTCGTCGTCCGAGTCATCCGCTAATGTGTGCTTTTTGTATTCATCGACTGTCGTCCACCCATACTCCGACTTGTCGGCCAGAAGAATTAGCTTTTGGCGTCCAGAAATTAATTTCTCACCTTCTTCTAAGTCGGTTTTGACCTTCTCGAGCTGTACTTTTTCGGCGGCGGACTTGGCACTGTCGAGCGTCTCGCTAAGCTTCTGATTGAACTGAAACTGATCCTGGCTGGCTTTTCTCTTAAATTTGTGAGGCTCGTTAAACTTGAGACGCTTGAATTCTCTCATTTGGCTCTCTGCTGACTCCTCGTTTGACCGTTTAAGTTTTGAGACTGTCTCATCCAAAAGGCCCTTGAATGAATCGAGCAGCTTGCTGTTGTTGGCCTCAATTGATGTCTTTATTAGACCGTCAACCTCTTCTTTATGGAGCGACATGGCTATGTAAAATAATGTTGGTGAAAACCAAGGGCGAACGGTTGGTTCTGAGGCCTAGATGAAAACCGCGTGCTATACTCCTTCATATATACCACTGCATCATTACCCATGATGCTCAGGCCTAAGGCCCAGGCCTTGCTGTATCTCGTGCCGAAAAAATAGTTATTTCAGCCTAATTCGCAGGCTCAATCGTCAGAAATAACATTTGTCATCAATTGTTACGCCAAGAAGTTCCATTGTGTTGGATATGGGAACTTGTGACTCGTTACTCTTAAACGCTAGCTCAGTTCCTTTGTTTTTTTCCAACACCATCGCCTAGTATTTTGAACTGTTCCTCTTTATTCCGGCTGACGACTGGGTGGGACTGGCTGACGAACTGACTGACTTGCGGACTGCAAATGTGATGAATAGGCTGATGCACCGATGGACTAATTAACTGGTTGTCTTATTGACTGACTGACTAACTGATTAATTGACTGACTGGATGGTTAAATAATTAATTAACTATGGTTGATTGATTGATTGATTGATTGATTGATTGATTGATTGATTGATTGATTGATTGATTGTCTGATTCACTGATTCACTGATTGTGATTAGGTCGTCGACAAGCCAGCTGTTGCCATGACAGAGCCAGTTCAAGTAACCAGGAAAAGACTGTTTCAGCGGCGGCGAGTTGAAGGTCTGTATCCTACGAGTAAGAAACTCGCCAAGCCATCACACGTAAAGTACACGTGCCTGGAACACAATAAAACAGTTTCACCTGAAGAGCTGCGCAGATTCTCCAAAGCTCTGGAGGAAATCAACAAAAAGATTCACTCGCAGAATCTGATGTGGAAAAATTTACTCAGCTAAAACGACAACGACATTCGGCTGGTCAACAGGCCGCAGCATGTTTAAAAACCGGAAGACATTTGCTTGAAAAAAGAATTCATTTGTCTTCAGAAATTTGCTGAGACCGCGGTTTTGTTAAACACCATCTAAAAGTTGTCATTAAAATAACCGGCCCTAAATGTTTAACAGCAACATCTAGCTGCGACTAAAGTTATTAACGAAATAACAAAGCCAGCAGCAAAGGTTTTCAAAAGGAGTCAGGACATTGGAATTTTCAAAATATGTAAGTGTTGTAAGCCTAGTTTTTCCAACTTCAAGTTCCCGAGTTCCGATCTAGTGTGCTTACACTAAGACTTGTTCCAAGTCGCTCGTTTCGCTTTTCAATCCGCTGGTACCAAGGATGCGCGCGGGCTCTAAAGCAAAATTGCGGCTAGTTTTGCGAAACGAGTGTGGCTCGTCTTCGAGCTATTCGCACATATTCAGCACGCTCTTCCACTTGCGTGTTAAGTCAAGCTTTTTGTCCTAGAGCAGCAATACAACCCCATCGTTGCAGAAAAAACCGAGCGACTTCGAGCAAGTCTAGCTTAAATTAAGGTTATAAAACTATTCAAAAGCTGAAGAATTAAGCTGTTGATTTTTTGTAAAAAAGATTTAATACTTGATACACGTTCATTGAAGGCCAATGAGTCATTCTATGCACTTATTGACTGAGTAGGAGGGCCGGACGGGAAAATATTTGGTTCGAGGTCATGGCGTACGGACCGAGCGCAGCGAGGTCCGTGCGCCATGACCGAGAGCCAAATATTTTCCCGTCCGGCCCGACCTAACTCAGTCGTCCGGCCCCGCTCACGTCACCTTGCGATTCTATTTCCTGTAGGATTGCGTCAGCGGGGCCGTACGGTCATATTATAAAGTAGGTTATTTCTAAATTATTTTTGTTGCACTTTACATCAAAGAAAACAAATTGAACAAATCTGACATGTATAAAATATTGAAGACAGGTTATTAAAAAAAATTGAGCTATAAGGTTAAAATTTTAAAACAGTTGTATGTGAAGGGTACGAAGTTATTTAATAATTATTCCGCGTGATCAAATCATGGTGCAAAGTTCGCGTGAGTACTGGGAATAGTTTGTGATAATGAAAAAACGAAGTTGAAATAAAGCATAAATTGAACATATTGTGTCATATTGCGTCGCTCGCACTATTTTTGTTCACTCCACTTTTATTTACCATTCCAGAAACTTTAGGGAGACCTGCTATATACAGTAGAAATAAGAAATGATAAATAAACCATCTGAATGCAACGGATCACATGACACATCTCCGTGGTATGGCCAATACCCTACGCATGCGCACAGCCATATC
>JAJLRJ010000001.1:49962171-49997171 GCA_024195265.1 Dendrophyllia cribrosa | reverse complement strand
TTGTGACCGTGAACTCTCAGTTTAATATAAATAACAAGACTCCACTTAATCGGCTCCGTAAAACAATTTTACATGATATTGATTCTATCGGCTTTGATGCATGAAAGTTCACAAAAATGAAAAAAAAAACGTTAATACAAACATAACCTTGGTAAAAAAAGATAGATGGTAAATTTTAAGCTTGGTAATGAAACCAAAAATATGTAACGAGCGTGGGACAAACTTATGAATTATTTTCTTTACCCCAAGTCCGTGCCTGACGATGATCATTACGATGAGCATAACATCAAATATGATGAACATTCTCAAATATAACCTTATAGCAGAATACGATAGTATTTCGATTGTCAGGCAAGACAATGCAGGGCCGGCAGGACAAAGAGTTTTTTTTGTAGTTTTAATCTTTTGGGCTATTCTAATACAATCACAAAATGTTTTCTTTGCAGATTTGTCTGCCTTACGATTACTCTTCAATAAAGAGCCTCAGGGCAACCACGTCATTACATTGCAGCTTAGCGCTTAGAGATAGTCATCCAGGAAACAAAACTTGAGGCATGTTTCTGTTTTGGGGGTCGCTGAAGACAATAAACTGCTTCTTTATTTCATAATATTTCAAAGCTAATATCTCATATCTCATATGGAGTAGCTACCGTGCAGTAGAGTTTGATGACATAGGGTCATGACTTTTATTGCGGCTGCAACTCCCCTGCAAGCATGAGACAATAATTGTCCTTTTATTCAACTCAAGCTTACAAAATCGGATCACTCTAATTCCTCAAAAGCATTTATACTGATATATTTCTACCATATTGTTTTTACCAAGGCCAAGGCTTTTAATTACTGACAAGTCTGATATCAAAAAACAACAAGAAAAATGCAAATCCGCGGAAATTGAAGTATACTTTAGTATGCGATAAAATCAGTCGTGCACTGACTCACGGATCAGCTGGCCGGACCCGCCGGCCGGCAGCATGATATGTGGCGGGAAAAAGTATCGGCCGTCGTTTGGGAGCCAAAACCGGAGACGCCGAGATAAGACTTTTGAAAAACGACTTTGAATAATTTGCTACGGTCCTTTTTAATTACCAATCCAAAACCTACACGTTGTTTGACTGTTGTCTTTGTTTCTTTAAATGGTAAACGTTCCGAGTTTTTTATTTTTATTTTTTGCAGAAAATGGCCAGAGTCATTAAACAAAGTTTTAAAATACACAAACACTCAAGTTCATATTAGTGTCCCCGTCGTGGCCATTTTCAACTAGCAATTACAATATTATAGAGCGGTTTTCAATTGAGTGTCGTAAAACCAGGAGTAAAGCCAAAACCAAAGTAATTACTCTGACCAATCACAGAACTCGCAGACAATCTGATGAACCAATCAGAACTCGAAGCAAATACATGTAGCCGGCGCCAAGCGCGGGAAAACGCGTGCGAGCAAGTCACGATTGGTTTTGGTTTTACTTCTGATTGGTTAATAGAACAGTTTTCAATTGAGTGTGGTAAAACCAGGAGTAAAGCCAAAACCAAAGTAATTACTCTGACCAATCACAGCAGTCGTAAACGATCCAATGAACCAATCACAGCTCGAAACAATTACATGTCGGCGGCGCCAAGCGCGAGAAAACGCGTGCGAGCAAGTCACGATTGCATGGTTTTGGTTTTACTTCTTATTGGTCGAGAAAGTGACGCGAGATTTTTTAGCCAATCACAAAGCGTAGCAATAAAAAACCAAAGCAATTGCCCACTCCAGAAACTATTAAAAATACCATAATACTCTTTAAAGTGCAGGTTTGGGTGGTGCTTGATGTAAGCCTCATTTTCCGATTTCTTTTGTTTTCAGCACGAACTGCACGTCCTATGCTTCAACTTCGTGGCAATTTCAAGAAGATACGGTGCACATTTGTATGCGAAGACACAATGCTACGTCCTAGCGTTCCTTCATGTACTCTGAATTCCATTGTGCCATTCTAACAAAGGAGACTTGAATAATTACACCCCGATGAGGCTGAGCCTGCGCATAAAAGAGTATTATGGTATTTTTCGGAGTGGCCAATTATGTAATTACTTTTCACACTCAATTGAAAACTGCTCTAAAGTGGCGTGAGATTTTTTAGCCAATCACGAAGCGTAGCAATGCAAAACCAAAGCAATTGTGAGATTACTTTCAACACTCAATTAAAAAGCGCTCTATAAATTAAATATATTAGATCTATCTGATTTTATGAAAACGTGGTTAATGACAATTGCAGCATTTTCCCACAACTACGCTAAGACAAGGGTTTTATGATTGGCCCGAAATTCACACTAACCCTGAGAAAGAAAAGCCGGAAAAGGAAGAGAGCGAAGGAGAACAAAAGCGACCGCTCCTAATACCCATCTTACTTTGGAGAACGAAGCACTGGGAACTCTCAGACACATTAACAGTTACATGTCTTAAAAAAATCCATGTATATATAGAAATAAAACAATATTATGATGATCTGAAATAATGCTTATGAAAGTTCAGTTTTCAGTTATAATACATGTATTACATGTATCTGAATAACAACCGTAAAACTATGGCTGTGCCGATGTTGTTCCATTGTTATCCCGCGGCTTGCGGTGGCGGGGTTACCCCGTTATTACTATACGGTAGTTCCATCCCGGAATGAAATCCTAGCTACTGAGTAATAAAAGATTTACTGGACAGAAAAACACACATTAACGAACTTTCGCTGTTTCAGACTACGGACAGATTAAAGGCAAAATTAGTACGCTAGCTTTTTGTTAAATAAATCCTAAATACTATATCCTTTCCAAACACTCGAAAGGTAGACAGAATAGAGCAAACAGAAAATGGCCGCAATTCCAATAGGTATCTCGGCGCGCAATGCACATTGGTTGCGAGGTACCCTTTAAGTACCAGCTAAACAATATTTTGTCACCACTCTTGCAAGCAAAAAGGACATGTGTCACTTCGCTATTGTAGGCTCTCGCTCGCTATGGACACCAAATCCCGGTCCCTAAAGGTATCCTTTCTAACCGAAATTAACCCTTTCAGTTCTGGAGTCAATTATGGAGACATTTACTGAGTTCTAACCTTTGAGTCTGGCAACGATATCCAATGGTGTGACCATTCAAATAAAACCTCTTTTGGTAGTACTTTTGCAAAGTACCAATTATTTTTTACAATTTTACAAAATGAAATTGGGGTGTTTCTTGAATTTTGATATTTGGCACTCACTGTGCGAGTTTTGGGGTTAATTGCGAGTGGCGCGAAAATCATGCCCGCACGTACGTGTTACCGACGCACGTTCTGTAAACCACAAGGGATTCAGTGTAAAGCAAGAGACTATCACTAGATAGTCTCTTGGTGTAAAGTGATCTGCAATATCGCGTGGCCGAAATGTTTAGACTGTGAAGAGTGTTCTCGTTTATTCTCTCATCCGGCTCAACGGGACAAGTTACAGAAAAAACAATCGATATGTACACCAAAAATGTGACATATCGTAAGCCCGCATTGGGGTTAATATAAAGACTCGATTAGCACTGATTAGATTTGAACATGATGGAGACTTGACCGGTGAAACCAAGTCCTCCTTTAGACTTCCAGCGGCACGCAAGATAACTGGAGCTAAGAAAAGGTCTTCATGTTTACCAAGAATGTTGTGAGAAAACAGTGGTTGCTGAGAAACAAACTAAACAGACTGGTACCAGTCTGTTTTGATCATTTTTAGAAACATTCTGGCGAGTTCCCGCGCGGATTAAGTACGCAAAACTACAAAACCATATGCACCCTAGCTTGCTATCTACTGTGTACCAGTTAGCGGAAAACAAACAGTTACATGATTATTTCATTAGCAGTACATGAAATCTAAAGTGAAAAAGACGATATGCTGGAATTGCGTCAGAATTGTTTTCTCAGCTTGAGTGGAGGGTTTCCCGCGTAGAACCATTAACATTGAACTATCGATATTCAGCAATCACCTCCATTTACCATGAGTTTCTTGTTTGTAGCCTATTAAACGAAGTGTTCCCGTTTATAATCTTGCTCTTTAATCACGCTGGGTCGACGTGTCAGCCAACTTTTTAGCTTTCGTGTCTTGAAACTTAAATGCTCCACATTCCGATTCTCTCTGTATTTCTTCGTTATATAACAGGGAAAAAATAGATTTTATGCAATACAAGCTATTTTTAACTTGCACAACACAAGAGAATCGTTCCGAGACGCCGTGACCCGCCCAGGTTGTAATGACTGGCTAGTTCCCATACACGATACTCAATCCAGTATTAAGCTTATCAGTACAACTGCTGACTATGACAAATATCCGGACATATAAAGGCTTTTCTTGAGTTCTATAAAGAATAAAACCCTAAAAACTCCATTGCCGTGAAAAACCCAGCAGTTACTGATACACAGTTAGTTGCAGCTGCTCTGAGGTGAAAGGTCACTTAGTTCTCTTTATTCCTCACGAAAACGAACAATCCGCAATCCATGGGAACCGAAGTAAGAAAACAAAATTAATCTCACCTCCTAGTGTGAAAAACAACTTGCGTCACCTTTTATTTTTTTTCTGACAGAAAAATGATAATTCGGAAACTAAATTTACTTGAGAAAAAGTAACAAACTTCGAGATAACCTTTCTTTTTTCCAATCCCTCTTGACTAATTACCGGGAACGGCTTGATATGACCGATATACTCCAGCTATAAATACATGTGTTTCGTTTTATTCCCTCGCGTTGTATTATTTTAAAATATCATCTTTTATTCGCAAAACGCAATAGCCCGCTATTTTCCTCTATAGTAAGCAAACACTCGCCCCGACTGAAGCACGCAAAATCTTTGAAAAGAAATTTTTTAAAAAGTGTTAAAACACTTTCACGGGTCAACTGCGTGGGCAAGTACGTCAGAAATCAAAGACGTAATAAGCAGAGAATTTTTTCATGAGAGATTCTTGACGCAAATTTCAATTAGTCAACTAAGCAAGCCGAAGCCAGTCATTAACTCGAGTACAGATTTACTGCCACGTGAATTCGCGCATTTTGTTTTCGCGTTCTAACTTCATGCTCCAGGTACCAAGCAACACGAATCTTTTCACACAGGATGTATAGAATAACAAGTTGCAGAAACAATATCCAAGGGAATTTGGCTCGCACTATAGTTTGAAGAGTTTATCAATCATTCATATTGTTTTTTGTTGTATCATGTACCGTATTGTCTTTTGACCCGAGGTGACCGAAAAATCAATACCAATTTACACTTTCATACAAAACCGCCACACTGGCAGCCAGTTGTCCTTGCAATTTAAACAGCTTCTGTTTAATTTGCAAGAGCCAGGATTTTTTTCCCATTTTCGTTTCTCTTTGCGAGAAAATAATTCTATTAACGTCATCATTTCCAAGAAGATGTGAAGTCGGTGAAATTTATTGGTAAACCTGTGCACAGAAATGTCAATCAAATACGCCTCTAAAAGGACACCGCATTGTTAATGGCATAAAGAAACTTTGGGAATAGTTAAAATGCAATCCAATAAAACTCAGATCATTTTGCCTTGCATCTTTTTCATAATCTTCGGCTGTGCCTTGGATTAAAGATTTGCACTTATTAGCTTCATCTATTGGGAAAATTAAAACAATGGATTACCAATCATCCGTGTAAGTTGCATAAGTTTACCTTGGCTAAAACCTTTTGGTTACCTTCTATGAAAAATAAAATTACGCAACAGACAAAGCTTAAATTCGCCTTTCTTGAAAAGCTCTGTTGACAATTTAGGAAAAGGAAGTGAATACTTGGGCGTAAATGCAGGCCAGGAACCTGCCATTTGATAAGAACTATTGAAATTTGATCTACAAAAACCTGAAGGTGTCAACCTCATTTTACCGTCACGGACTATTGGCTTTTTCTGTGCTGGAATGCTTGGAATTCCATGCAATGACGAGCTTACTCCGCCTAGTTTCGATTCAATAAGGGAAAAAGACCCGTTTGTAAAATCGAAGGTCACTAAACCGTCATGCAAAGTGTAATACAAATGCTTTCTCTAGATTTGCGTTATGGCTAGAAGCCTTGATAAAAATCTCGATTTACACGGTCAGTTGTGTTGGTAGTCTCATAAGCGTTTCCGGTCCAGTGAAGGGTAGACTGCTCTGAGACCGTGCCGCTCGACACTGATTGGCCACTATTTGAAAGGCAGGAAGCTATCATAATGCACGTTGCCTAGCGAAAGCAAAATCTACCCAGCAACGTTGATGAGCAGATGCTAATGACAGGTTGTCAATTATAAATTTTTTAGAATCCCAGACTTAGGCTCTTTCTGCGCCTAGTATCTTGCTCGGCGCAAGTTGATAATCTGAGCTAGTTTGCGCCGGGGGTCAGTCTCGCTGAGGCCACACGCGCTAGCCAGGTACAGCAGCATTCCTTCCGTAGAACGAAGTGTCTGCTGCTGTAATCAACGCCTGTGTCTTCAAACTGGCTTTGCCCCACAGCCCCGGCGCTGTCCATTCCAGCGTTAATTCCACTCTTGTACGATTCTAACTTCCGTCGCGGAGCACCGTTCGAACGATCGAGCATGGAGCTTCTATGCTGCGAAGGACCAAGGATTCGTTATGCATACCAGGACCCAGTTCTACTTCAAGACGATCGTGTTCTTCGGAATTTGCTGACTTGTGAGGAAAAATACATCCCTAGTTGTCGATATTTTAACATTGTACAGAAGGAGATTGAGCCTCATATGAGGCGCATGGTTACGACATGGATGCTCGAGGTAAATAAATATCATACTCTTATTTCCTTCGTTATACATAGATTAACGTGTCCGAAGGTGATATAAAAAATGTCCCGAATTATTACATTGTTGCAGGTTTGTGAGGAACAAATGTGCGAAGAAGAGGTCTTTCCATTGGCAGTGAACTATTTAGACAGATTTTTATCGGTTGTACCAACCAGAAAATGCCAACTGCAATTGCTTGGTGCAGTGTGTATGTTTGTCGCCAGCAAGCTAAAAGAAACGTCCCCGCTGTCAGCTGAAAAGTTGTGTATTTATACAGATAACTCCATCACTTGTCAAGAATTACTGGTGAGATTAATCAAAGAAAATGCTTCATTTATATACACTTCATTCATTCTTTATTCTCTAACTCGTGCGTTTGCGGTCACGTCCAATTTTCCGCGATTATTTTAAAATAATTTTTAACCATTCACTCACGGTTAATGTTTACTTTGTGCTGTCATTTCAGATTTAGCGCACGAATCTTTTTTTCTTTATTTAATGGCTCAATGTTCTTTTTATTTTGATTGTTATCTTGCAGGATTGGGAAATTTTAGTTCTCGGAAAGCTTAAATGGGACTTGTCTGCTGTTACTCCTTACGATTTCCTAGAACAGATTTTTTGCCGACTGTCTCTACCGAATGTGAGCGTGATACGAAAACATGCCGCAACTTTCATCGCCTTGTGCTGTACAGGTAAGAAGAGAAGCCACTCTATTAACCACGCAAAGATAAGGAATTAATCCTTGGCGTAAGTCTGGATTGTTTACCTGCTCAAAATTTGCAGATCTTGAATCTGCCCGATAACTCTTACTGAGTTCGATTAGTCCCTCATTACGTCTTTTTTAAACAAAGCCGCGGGATTAATATTTATATTTTTACTTATGTAGTGAAATAGAGGTTTGTAGTTTATTCTTTCCCTGATTTTTTTTGCTTCTTTTTTTTTTTTTTCATATTTTTGTCATCTCAGATGAGAAGTTCTTGATGTACCCGCCGTCCATGCTTGCTGCAGCCTCCGTGTGTGCTGCTTTTTCGGGGCTTGCAACAGAAGAACAGAAAAGCTTATGGACGAGATCAATGCTTGTCTCGTTCCTTCAAGGACTAACGAACATTGAACCGGTAAGAAAAGAGAAATGTTGAAGAAGAAACAAATAAATCAATCAATTTTAATGCAACGAATATGCAGCCAGCTGGGCATTGAGCCACCTCAAAGGCGGAGAAACACTTTTGTAAAGGTGTACGAACGAAAACAAATACGTTTGCAAAATAATAACAGTACTAGCTACCAGAACAAATAAAGTTGACTCTTCCATTATATTCTTAAACCAACTTTTCATCGAAACCCGCGCGGTTTTTTCGCGATTCTTCCCATTCAGTTGCGTTTTCATTTCCGTTTTCCCAGCTTTTCATCTCAAATTGCGCTGTAGTTATTCACAAATAACCAGTTTAGTTTGGCTCATACCACAAAAAGTGCCAAGGAGAAATGTTTCTACTGAAAACAAAAACACTTTTTGCACTTGAGAACGTTTCTTAAACAAATAAGCTCGGATTTAGAGTTTAGACTAAAACATTTTCCGGTTTTGTTTCGCATAGGAATACCTTCAGTCGTGCCAAGAGCTTATGGAAGAAGTACTTCATTTTAATGTCACGGAAACTCCAACTTCCAAGATTGAAAGCGGAAGCACGCCTAGTACTCCAACAGATTTGCAGGAAATCCATTTTTGACAGAGGCATTCTCAGGATTGTCAAAAACCTTCCCTTGTGTGTGCCCGCCTATCTAACGTGTGTAAATACTGTAATAAAGGACTGGAATTGCTGAATTTTCGCTGCGTGTGCTTTCAACGTGTGCCTTGTCGGCGCCCGTTTTGTTTTTTTCGCTGTCGAACGTGCGAGTCAATAAGCTGCGGTTTCCTTTCTTTCAAAATATACTCGCCGCCACTTTTGAGTGACGTTCTTGCCAAAGGTATGCGTTTGCATTTGCAGTGTAAACGGAATTAGTGCCTATCGAAGAAAGAAAGACATTCTTCATGGGAAAGCAAACATTACAAATCCCCTGGCTTGAGCTCGAAATAACAACTAGGCTATTTCGTACCTGTTTACGATGTCTTGTGTTTGTCAACCCACGCGCGAAAAAATGCGGTCAATTTATTTACACCCCTCGGAACGCCTTCAATTTACGAGTCAGCGAGCCGACCAAGTCAACAGCCTTCGCGTGACTGCGTACTAGTTTGACAACATCAGCACGTCAGAAAAGGAATCATGGGTTATTTTTTCAGGTGTGCTAAAGAGATTCGATTAGAAACACGCGTCAGATAGGATACTAGTATTTGTCATGCTATCGCTTTACGTAATAAACTCGTGCGCAAGCGATTGTACACCTGTTTGGACGTAAAACACCACGTGTTAAAAATTCCTTGCGTTATTTAGAAACGTTCTTTTCTATCATTACTTCGAAAACACCTATTTTCATCTTAACCTAGCGATCTCTCAAGTTGCGGTGGTAAATAAGCATTAACCCTTTTTGTTCCTTTGTTGTTATGCGCAAGGCTGAAATGCCGGTTACAGTTCGTTGATCGGTTAAACGCACGGACGTATCTTAAAGTGCGGTGTTTTTCCCACGAGCTTGCCAAAGTTTACTCGATACGGGTCAAGGAAGACTTGGAGGGGTTTGCAGGTCACGTAGTGCGAAAACGAAAATTACTTTTCTTGTTTAACTGCTAGCTCCAAGCCGTAACAAGGCGATGTACTCACACCCATGTTGAAACCGTAGCTGCCGAACAAAGAAGATTCCGAAGCTTCTGTCGGCGCGACATCACGGTGCAGGAATTTATTATACATAAGCTTTCTGCAATCCGTTATAATCTTTTTCAATTTCGCCCATTCTGTTTTCTTCAGGGCTACTTAGTATTTGGTTTGTCTATTTTTCTATAGTTTCAAAGCAGCATCATTTAAAAATAGCGTCATTGCAACATGGCTCATGCAGTTCCGTTGTTTAAGTCAATCGGTATTTTATCAGTTGAGTTCCGGGATCAAACAATACTGGCCACAATTTGATGACAGTTCATACAGCTCCTTCCCGTTTAACGGCCAACTCCTTTGTTTCGTCGACTCGCTTTCCAGTTTGACGAACACTGCTAGCTGAGAAATGATAGTTTCTGGGCGACACCTCAGTCCACACGACACTAACGAGGCCTCGCGTGGAGCCCTCGGAAACTGACTGACTCATTCGCCAATTCACCTTTTAAACCTCGTCGACTTTTAAAATCAAGTTCGTTAGGTTCAACTGAGCTGTCTCATCTCTGCAGAAGAGCCAGCACTTTGATGTTAACAACCTAGTGTGATTTCCAGCAATTATACAGCCCGAGTTTCTGTTGTTTCATGAATCTGAAAGGAATCGTGGTGTAGAAATTTGCACGGTGCATGACGTTTGATTGTCCGCATAATTTCTAGCTAAATTGAGTGTTGCTAAAAATTTCAGGTTTCAGTAAAACATCACGAATAAAACGTTGTTCGAAATTTGTGGTGTCGATTCAAAGACTGAAGGAAAAAAATTTAAAATGTTAACTAAACTGAGACGCAACTTTTATACTTTGCATATTCCAAAAATAACTTGTTTTTTTTTTCTCTTGACAATTTTAATTGGAATGGGCAAGTTTATACTAGAACAATTCCTTTCTCGTTTTTCTGCTTCTGAGCTGGTATTTCAGTTCGCTCAAAGAAAATTGCAATTCTAGTAGCAGTTCTTCTTAAGCCTGGTTTCCATATCAGGGTCGCTACAGTTGCCACTTTGTTGGTCGCATTGGAATCGATCGCTGGAGAGTGGTTTCCATATGATCGCGACGATCGCTGAAGTGGCCAGGAGCAAAATTTGATCCAACCAGGCTTTAGAGACCGACATATTCCACAAATCAATACCGACCGCGAGAAAACATCACGGTACCGAGAACGTTCCAACGCAAAGTCCGCTAAAAATGTCTTTGGTTCGTGTAATCTCTGGATTTTTTTTTTCTAACGAAGTTACCCGGGTGTACTTTTCTCAAAACTCTCAAGACTTTTCAGGTCCGAAAGTAAAAAATTCGGTCAGTTTTCGAGTGGCGATGAAGTTTTTAGCCCGCAAACCAGCGCAGCGTTTTTCGTTAACCTAGGATTTTATTGCTTAGTTTCAAAATCAAGGTAAATGGAATCTTTGTTGGTAAACATTCTGCACATAACAGATCTTTTTGGGCCAAAAACGTTTTCGACGCACGCCCCAAGGTTTTATTACATTGTACCCAATATTAGTTTCATTTGAGTGGTCTCTTCAATGTTTCTCAACAACATTAAAATGTAAAAAGAAATGCCTTTCGAGCGAACAGTACGCCGGCAGAAAAATTAAAACTTGTCTGAAAAGAGGCAGTTTTATAAAGCGATATCTAATCGGCTGAATAATCTCATTTAATATTTGGGTTCACAGACTGAGTCAAATGTTAGAACCTCCTTCTACAGTCTGAAATTTTCAGTGCGTCATCAGACTAAAAAGATGAATACATTCACCCGGTTTAAGTTTCGACACGCGCAAATAGTAAGTGAAAGTTCTGTTATCAGTATATAAAGATAACATTGTAAACGCTTCAATGTGTTGTGGCATGGCACACG
Source organism: Dendrophyllia cribrosa (assembly GCA_024195265.1). Classification (NCBI taxonomy): domain Eukaryota; kingdom Metazoa; phylum Cnidaria; class Anthozoa; order Scleractinia; family Dendrophylliidae; genus Dendrophyllia; species Dendrophyllia cribrosa. The sequence goes on along the minus strand of JAJLRJ010000001.1, from coordinate 49,985,794 downwards.
TTTTCAACCACAGAAATGATAAAATGGTGATGGCGATGTCATGAGATCGAACCGCTACAATAACTGTCCTTTGCATGGCAATCCCAAACACCAAAAACAAAGACCAGAACTCAATGTTTCAGACAACACGTGCTTTTTCAACAACGAAGAATGGTACTCCAACTGGGGAGTCTTTTTTTATCGAAGATTGCCCAACTGATAATGGTGCTGTTATATTGTCCCGGATTCTGTTTCCGCTAGTAAAGCACTGACTGATTAAAACTTGCGCACACGTAATAAGCTCATTGTTGCTAAAGTGTATAAGTCAGTCTGTTGGCTGTCAATGGCATTATTATGTCTATTGAATTGTTCAGTTCAGTGTGTTGTTTTGCTCTCAGTAAAAATGCCATTACACCGCGTGTGAAACTTAAAAGACCCCTTGAAAAAGATAAGATCTGAATGTAAACTCATTTGAAGTAGCACTGCAGTAGTAGAATTTAAGAGCGCTTTAAGTACCCGGCCTTTTAGGCTCTTAGAAAAAAAGATAACAACATTTTTATCAATAGAATATTCGCGTGTGAATCACGTTGCGACCTGGAGTATGGAAATTCTCACTCTGATATAGGCAAGCCGCAAGCTTAAAGGATTTCACATGGCCTCTAGCGTCGATTTCTCGTGCATCCGCTCATGTGCGATGCATGTGCCGTTCAAAGTACATCCGTAAACAATGTGACTGTTCTGAGTCAATGTAAAATTACTTTTCTTAAATGAATACTGAGTGTTTTTGTTAACCAAGGCATATTCTTTCTCTTAAATCGTCTGCGTTTTGATCGCTTAAGCTGATAAATTACATGATTACATTGTATGGCCAGGAACTTGCTTTGAGATTGATATATTGTCTTGAAATAGGAAGAAAAAATCGCCAAAAAAGATGAAAATAAAGACAAAATTGCTTAAGGGACAAAATAAATGGCCGAAGAATCTCGGAAGTTCGACCAGAAAGTTAAATTTGATTTCTGGACGGCCCTGTCACGAAATCAAATTTGATGAACTGTAATCCACTTCCATCCTTGTAATCCTGCAATTTATCCCCAAACTAATTGTTCTGCCGTGCTCTGTAGCATCCTTTTATCCAATTGAGTTGTATATTTGGCGTTTTACGGTCGTTTCGCTACAAAGTCGTTTGCTACAAAGTCGTTTTGCTACAAGTCGTTTCGCTGCAAATTAGAGTCGTTTCGCGGTGGATTAAAGAACGAGAAATATTTGATGTACTTACTAAAGTATTAGTTTAGCTCATTCTCTGTCGTGTTCATTCAAGATTAGTATTTTAGCGAAACGATTTGAGGTAACTTTACATTTGTAGCAAATCGATTTGCAGCGAAACGACTTGTAGCGAAACGACTTTGTAGCGAAACGACCGGACACCTATTTGACCTATTTGGCGGTCTTTGGCAATATAACGTGGAAATTAGGAAAGAGAATTTCGCCGATATATTGTCGGAGCACTGTCTCTTTACTGCACTTCTCAATAAAACGCGATCTCCGAAGTGCAAAACTCAACCTACAGTTTCGTTTTTCACTGCTGCAAATACATGTATCATAGGACGTCTCACGAAACAATTCAACGATGCTTTACGCAAAATGGTCACATGGTCATGTTTGTGGGTTGTGATTGGTGGATTTCGATCCATTTTGTCAGTTTCTGCACGTAAGCCTTAGTTGGCCGGGCTTTAAACGTCACAGTCCGTGTGTTATTGAAAGGGGCAGTAATAAAGTCAGCGAGCCTCTTCTAACGACCACCTTGTCCGCAACGACCAACCTCTCCGGACAGCAGCCATGTTTCCATGTACCGACTTGTTATACCTCCCTAATGACCACTTCACTAGCTACAAAGGCACAATTCTATTCGAGGGCGTTGTGAGGTATATATTATTTTTCGTGGTAAAGGTGGTGTTACACTAGGCAATGTTTCGTGCAACTTGTCTCGCAAAGTTGATCGCAACAATCTCGTTCCCAGAGTCCGCGCTACCCTTGTCCAAAGGAATGGCCCGTTCCGCTGGACAAGGGTAACGCGGACTCTGGGAACGAGATTGTGACCGCAAAGGACTTGGGCGCATACATGCATGTGTAGTGCGTCGCCACTTGATGAAAATTGCGAGACGCATTTCAGATCAGTAGCACGAGAAGTGTTACACTACGCAACACTTGGAAAATTCAATGCAGCGTAGCTATAGCGAAAATGGGCGTTGCGAAAAGAAGAAACGACTTCAATAGCCTGCAGAACAGACGTTATTTTTTTAAGCGTTTCAGGCGAGTGCGGCAGGCGAACGCGAAGCGCGAGGCGAGCGCGGAGCGTGAGGGGAGAAAAAAATAACGCCTGTCCGCACACCATTGTTTGTGCCCTTCCGCCCCCATACACACCCCCAAATCACCAACCAATCATAACGCAAAACGGCCTATTTTGGCCCGATATGGTGCGAGAGCCAAACCGACCACCGGCGAAGGTATAAAATATCCTGATGGTTCTGCGCCGAACATACGCCAGCTACTCAAAAGAAAGCATTTGCAGAAGACTTGCAGATTCTGGTGTCCGAAACTGTGATGCGTTCCAGTTCTGTGACAAGTTTTCGACAACCCATTAGGGAAGACTGTAAAGGAGCCAAGATCTGTGAAATTTTATCCCAGCTTGGACTTCATGTCGAAGAGTCACACGTGTAAAATGGCAAGCACGCACGACTTTACATGTAACCTTATGCTTTTTAATGACATTTGCTCCTTCTATATGTTTTAAACGAGTGTACATTTAGCTTGTTTTGGAGGATTTTGGTGCTGACCGATTGAACTTTTGTAAAAAATGCCGCGTGCATGCAATGGACGGAAGGTCAAATCTGTCTATTGTGATTTCCTGTAGTTTTTGTTCTCGATAAATTATGAGCATTCTTTTTTTCATTGCGGTTAGAGTGTTGCTTTCGGCATGTTAGTTATATATACGAAAGATTTTCACTTCTTCTTCTCTGAAATGACAGGATCTGAAATGAGATGTCGCCCTTGCATGTCTATCTTCTATCTTGCCATGTTTTTGTCACCCTGGGTCCAGCTATTTTAGTTTTCGTAGGAATTGTCACGAAAATCGATCTGTAGATTCAAGCTTAGCAGAGAGAGATGTAGCTTTAAAAGTTAACCATTCATTTTGTAGAGAATTGAAGTTTACGTGAGGTTTGTGAATTGAAGTTTACGTGAGCTGTGATTTTATTATCGGTTCCGCTTCGCCGGTTTAGTGTCTGTTTTGTTTACGCCATTATTATGTGTCATATTATGATCACATGATATCGAGCAGCCAATTGGATAGCCGCGTTCATATATGAACGCCGGAACAGCACGAACAATGGTGTGCGGACAGGCGTTATTTTTTCTCCCCTCGCGCTCCGCGCTCGCCTCGCGCTTCGCGCTCGCCTGCCGCCTCGCCTGAAACGCTTAAAAAAATAACGCCTGTTCTGCAGGCTACGACTTCAACTTCTCACAACCATTTCTAGTACAAATAAATCGCGAAAAATGTTTGTTGCAGGTTATGTTTCACCGGGTAATTTTTTTCACGCAACTTGTGTCGCCGACCAATTACGAGACAAGTTGGACGAAACATTGCCTAGTGGAGGGGGGCATTGGGGCCTAGAAGAAACCGGAAAACCGCTCAAAATTTCCGTGAAAAACCGCCGAACATAATGATCAAAATAGCAAATTCACAAGACTAGCTTAAACCCCTAACCCTTGATCAGCAACAGCGAAATCATAACTACAGTCGAACTTGTATATAACGGCCTTGTATTAAGCGGCCACCCTCTAGGCGATTTCTATAAGTTCGTCTATCTTCTTCGCATAGAATTAGGCAAAACTTCTAATGTCTTAGACTACGAGTAGTCCCTCCTTTTTCCTCAGGGATAGTAGAGCGAGCGAAACGCGAGCGCGCGTGAAAATCACCCCACGTGACTACAGTCGAATCTGTATATAACGGCCTTGTATTAAGCGGCCACCCTCTAGGCGATTTCTATAAGTTCGTCTATCTTCTTCATAGAATTAGGCAAAACTTCTAATGTCTTAGACTACGAGTAGTCCCTCCTTTTTCCTCAGGGATAGTAGAGCGAGCGAAACGCGAGCGCGCGTAAAAATCACCCCACGTGATTTTCACGTGCGCTCGCGTTTCGCTCGCTCTACTATCCCTGAGGAAAAAGGAGGGACTACTCGTAGTCTACTAATGTCTCAGTTGTGGGCCACTTTTACCGGCAACGTCACTTGGATGGCTCATCACGTGAAGCTACACGGGTTGATCGAGGTTAAATAAAAAGGTCTAGAAACTAAGAGGTGAAAAAACAAAACTGAAAAACCTCATAAAAACCGAAAACCGGATGTTTAAAACGAACAAAACTGAAATCCACAACGGATACGAACACCGAAAAACCGAAAATTTTGACTGGCAAAAACCGAAAAACCGATCTAAAAAGTGACCAAAACCGATAAAAAGAAAACCCGTCCTAGTTATAACGGCTACCCGACATATAAGATAGTTTCAGCCGTTTCTCAGCTACAATGTCGGTACCGTTAAGTAATTTTTACTTCTCAGATAACCGACAGTTTTATGAACACGGCACTGACGGATAAAGTTGTGGACAATCCCCATGCGGTACGGCTATCAGTCCCAACCAGACCGTCTCACTGGAAGTCATAAGCTAAAAGGCTGCCCCTTGACCCAGCTTCCATTCACCTGAAGGAATCATCGTTTAATCTGAAAAAGAGGACCAACAGAGTAATAATAAAAACTAGATCATTTGAGAACTTACAGTTAGTTATCTGGCGTAGCGTTCAAGGTCATTCAAGTTAACCAAAAATTTTAAAAAGTAATAAAAAAACGTTATCGGGAATTAATTTTTGGCAAAAAAGCCGATGGCTTCTTTTTTTCTATCATCGTCGTATCCTTTAGGGGGTCAAAAATGTGGTTTCGGTTCCTGTTCAACTTTAAAAATGGCCAAGGTTAACTTTCACGTCACGGTATCGTAAAGGTGGAAACTGACGTCAGTGCTTTCGAAAGTTTTGACACGACAACGAACTCGATCCAACTGACTTAACGTCAATAAATCTGTTAAAATATTTTTTGTCTTGATATTTGGTTTTGGTACTTCTGTAGGGGTAATTTATATAGGTATGTGCCGCCCGATAGGGTAGGGTTTTTGAGGTTCCCAGTCCTTAAATAGGGTATCCTTTTTGGTATTTTGGGTATTGTGATCCTTAGATATTCCTTAGATAGGGTCACTAAATTGCAGTATCCACCCCAACGCGCAACTCGAAAAAGATATGGCCTGTTAAAACTGTACTACACGCCTGGTTTTGGGCCTTAAAGGGGTATCAAATCTCGATTTTCTACCCTTAAATAGGGTCAGGGTTTGAGAACCTTGGCGGCACACACCTATCCTAAATTGTCGGGAGTACCCTCCCCCCCCCCCCCCCCCCGGGGTAAGCGAGTACCAATGAGTTTTTGCCGCTAAGTTTAAAAAGAAACACCCTGCAAAACATACTTATTACAGATTTTCCTAGCCCTACTTTTTTTCTCCCGCATAGTTCGTTCAGTTTGTTTCAGGTTTTGAATTTAGAATTTTTTTATACACAAACCGTGGTTGTAAGGAAAAATACAAATAACTTTATGTTAACTTAGTGACCACGCTTTAATTTGATTTGACTTACTTAGTAACCACCCTTTTGTGGATTTCACTCAATTTTCCATCGCCACACGGTATTACGTCGGTATTGGTAAGACATTCAGAAGAAAAACATATATTTGCATCAAAGGAAACGGCCCAAACTAATTGTCCAGTTTTATTAACAATTACAAGCTAACTTGCGTGGTGTCAAGAGTGCTCTGTAGATTTTATTTAGACATTCAACTTGGAATGTATGTATACATTCTTCTTTTACCTTTGTCCGAGAATATTTGCCACACACATGTTCCGAAAAATAAAAACAGCCCCACCTTTTGCATAAGTTCGATTGCGAAAACCGAAGGATGTAAACGTAACTACGAGTGTTCAGTTAAGCCTTATGACAAAAGAGAGAGAGAGAGAGAAATCGTTTGTTATCTCTGTGCATTTTGGATCGTGGAAATCTTTTGGCAATTTTATGTGCTTTTGTGATATTGGTGTTTGATGATCGATTCGTCGATGTGGGAGATTAAGATTGATTAAAAGGATTTTTTATAGCGAACTTTTGTTGTCTGCAAAGAAATTGTTCAAGAGCTGAATAGATAAGATAAGAGAGCTGATGAAAACGGTTCCTTTTGTACGATGAAAGACAAAATGAAGATCTATTCTCTACTAGTAGTTTTAGCCAGTCCTCAGTTTTAGTTAATAGCCCGGTCTTTACACATGCGATTTTTGTCGCGCTCTCCATTGCAACTTTTGTCGCAAGTGTAATTAAAGCGGCGATTTCTGTGCGATTCGGGTGCAATATTTGCTGATATTTGCTGTGATTTTCCAAAAATCGCTGCATCAGGTCATGTTCGAAACCTCTGCGATATCGCGGGAACAAATTATACCGAAATCACTACTGGTTTACATCAGCGCGACAAAAGTGCGAGAAAAATTGTACAAAAAATCGCATCTGTAAAATAGCATTTGTGGGTGGTTTTCGCGGCGGCCATATTGGTGGTCACAAACAATAATTTAAACAATTTGCATAAAAATAGAGTTTACTTCCAACCCAAAGCATGGAAATTTCGGATAAGCTATTTTTTGGTAATGCCTTCGTCGGCTCCAAGTGTTTTTCAATTTTCATGTCTGCAAATGTATACTCCTGATACTCTGGATAAGGTTCCACCTAAGCCGGCTGTGAAAACGGAAAGGCTAATAACAAGTTAATGGCGTCAAGATGTTATCGTTTGTGTGTTCTTGTTGTTTTTTTGATTTCGTGCACTAATGACAAGAATTTCGGCTCCCAAAAATTAGTCAATCAGTTTCTGCTATTGTTGCGTTGAAAGCTCGGTTGGAAATCACACCTATTACTAGCCGTATAGAGAATCTTTGTTTACCATTTTTGCCTCATTAGCATATGCGCCTCGTTCTCTAACCTGCCTACAAAAAAATCAACCCTGAACATTGAAAGGGCATAGCACAATTAGCTTTCTCCTGTTTCTCTAAAAATTTGAGCCCGATATACTAGATACACTTCATGTAATGCTGTATTAAAAAATGTATGGCTCACTTAGCGCTTTTGCCATCCTACCATTTTGCAGTTTTTAATAGCAGACATTTCCTTAAATATTGCATGAAAAAAGCTGAAAATTGCATAGATGAAGTTTAACAAGCTCTTTCAGCTTTTAAAGTCAATTTGTATTTAGCATCATGCCTTCTCTATGCAGATTCGTATGCTAATGAAGCAAAATGTAAACAATGACGCATGACGTCAGCAAAGATTCCCCGCTGTGAGAATAAACATTTCGGATGTTTAGCGATGTATTTAGACTATTTAGGTCTATTTAGTCCAGCAACCTATATCTGAAGTGAAACAACAAATGTTTTATAACTGAGATGGACGATCTGTGGGTGATGTGGTCGGGGATGTGGCAAGTCTAATGAATACTGTTTGGAACACAATGGACACCAAGTAATTGTGACACACCAATAATTGTAATCAGTGCGAAATTAGACGTTTTTACAACCTTCATGTCTATTAATAGATGTTAGACTCTTTCGTAAAATAAAATTGTTCTAAGATAAGTAGGGCTAAAAAATCTGTTGAAATGCTTATTTATCGTTTATAAAAGCGTATTAATATTCCATCAGACATGAAGAGCGCAAAAAAATGAGATGAAGATTTATTGAAGTGAGCTCGAGTGGGTTGGGTTTTGCCGCTTGTCTTTTCCCTATAGCACCTTCTTGAACTTTCCTTTTTGTTCTCTATGAAGTGTCAGCTGTGGTGTTGTTTAGTAATTTCTTTTATGGTATTATTGCATACATTTAGCGAGTTTGAATATAGTCTCTAAATTTAATTTTCCAGCATACCCGCCGTGATCGAACCAAAATCGATCTCAATCGAACACAATCGGTGATTGGGTTTGATTGGGTTCGATAGTTACTGTTAGACACAATCACTCTCACAAGAAAGTCATAAACTTTGGAGAAATCGAACGCTAGCTCATGTACAGTCGCCTTTTTATCGAGGGATGGGGGCGGCTGTACACAGGCTTTCAAACGCAATCCAGGCTGAACGCAATCGAGCACTTCGATTGAGTTGGTGGAAGACGGTAGGAACCCTTTATTTAGACACAATAAATTTTAAAGCTACAAAGCTTGTGAGGTCGTGTGTATAAAATCGAGGTGAAAAACTAATTTAGCGCTAAAAAATAAAATTAATTCGATTAGGTTCGATGGCACGGTCATTGCAAAAAAATGGTCGACGTTGGATTGCAAATGGACGTGGCATGGAAATACCACCATGTAAAACACAACAAACAGTACCACAGGTCTGACACAGGAAAGTCCTGCTCACTAGCTTTCATTTTAATGATCACACTTTAGCTTTAGGATTTCATCCACAGACTCGAAAGTTAGAACCACCTCGTTCAGCATAATAAACAGTACCACAGGAAAGTACTGCTGAGTAGCCTTCATTTGAATGGCCACACTTTAAGATTTCGTTCACAGACTCATAATAAATAAATCTTGTACAGCATGAAAACCCGGGTGGGGGGGGGGGGTACTCCCGACAATGTAGGATAGGTGTGTGCCGCCAAGGTTCTCAAATCTTGACCCTATTTAAGGGTAGAAAATCGAGATTTGATACCCTTTTTAAGGCCTAGTTTTAACAGACCATATCTTTTTCGTTTTGCGCGTTGGGGTGGATGCTGCAACTTAGTGACCCTATCTAAGGAATATCTAAGGACCACAAAAATACCAAAAAGGATACCCTATTTGCAGACTGAGCATCTAAAAAACCCTACCCTATCGGGCCGCACATACGTATATAGCGTATATAAGGGAGTACCCTCCCCCCCCCCCCCCCCCCGGCATGAAAAACAGCACCACAGAAAAACACTACTTAACAGCCTTCCATGCAGCCTCGAGCGCTCGCCCACCCAAACCCAAAACAAACAGTGATCTCTGTCTAAGAGCGGAGACTAAAAAGGAAGCACTGATAACTTACTTTGGGTGGCCAAGCGGGAAGCACGTACGTCCACTTATTACCTGGGGATGATTTGACATCGGCTCGATCAAAGTAACAGAAGTAAGTTTACCGTGTAGTCGCAAGTGCATGCAAGTAGTGAGTTAAGGGCGGTGTCGCCAGTTTTCAACTTCCTCGACACACGAAATGTTTAGATTGGTGTACCTTGTCCTTCAGATCAGTGTGTAAGTATACAAAGTAAAGTTGAATGTACCATACCATTTATGTATTTACTTTGTGTCCCCAAATTAGTATGGGATTCTCCCAGGCTATAAGGTTTTGATACTTTAATAAAGTTCCTATCTATCTATATAGCTAATGCTTAAGTTATTAGTGACACTTGCCAGCTTGTGAAGATCGGTGGAAGATTTCTGATGAAAAGGAAATTAAACCAAAAAGAATTTTCACAACGATTATTCAACACTCCCGACTACTCTCCTAAGATTTTCCGAGAATGTCCCAAGGCGCCCGATGGATGGTCATTTATAAAAGTGAATCTTTCGAAAGATTTCTGATATTTTCCGACTGAAGTGTTTCGACTACACCCCAAATACACTATTTAAGGGTTCAAACTGACGCTCAGTGAGATCACCGCAACGAATACCGTAAAATACCACAGAATATGCAAGAATATACGACCTTCTGATTGGGTGATTTTCTTCTTTGAGATACTTCGTTTTCAGGATACTATTACTATGGAAGGCACTCGATTCGATTTCTAGGGCCATTCATTTGGTCCAAATTAAGTAGTGAGATAAGAGCGTTGCCTAGCCTCAAGTCGTTCGGGGCACAGATACGCAAAATAGATCTTGCAAGACACATGGACAACAACAGTAGTTGCTGGCGGTGCTTTCTTTGTAAAAATTGACTCATGCTTATTTATTAATATATATCGATGATAGTTTCTTATATTCTTATATTCTTATAATCTTTTATTTTACAATTATATAAATTCTATATCCACATAATTTTATAGTCTGAAATATCGATAACAGTTTTCTTTTACATTTTACTATTAAAAATTCTAGATACATTAGATAGATATATTTGTTTGAATTTGTAGGATTTATGTTATAGTGTGACCAATTAGCTCTTTTTGTAGCTAAATACATTGAAACTTCAATAAAGTTATTATTATTATTACTTATTATTATTGTGGCATCCGTTTGAAATATGGATAAACTAAGGGAAATGGTCAAAACTATTGTACTCGGACAGGACCCACCATTTTACAAAAAGACCGGTGGTCTCTTTATGTACCCCCTCTCCTCCACCTAAAAAGATGGTGTCTTGTTGGCATAGCCCCCATTCTATCAGGAGTAGAAACTGAGAGAAAGATTTAAATCTTCCTCGGCCGTTTTACTAGCAATGCGAGCTTCATGCACACAGAATATTAAAGTCTCATCTCCAATTTTCAAGCCAAAAAATTTAGTCTATTAGGGACTGTGCAATAATTATCAGGGGGGGGGGGGGGGGGGGGGGGGGGGGGGGGGGGGGGGGGGGGGGGGGGGGGGGGGGGGGGGGGGGTTGGAAAATGGGCTTCAAGTACGAAAATATTAGGTAATACCCCCCTTCAAAAGGACTGAATTTAGTTATTGCCCCCCCCCCCCCCCCCCTCTGATCAGTCAGAAATTTTGTATAACCCCCTCCCCCCCCCCCCCCCCTTCACACTCCTTTTATATACAAATAACCAGCATTTTCTTAATATACGCCCACCTGTTATTGCTACGACGTAATGTTTGTTCCAGACGTGGAAATACAGCAATACTACATGTTTACTTGTTGGGCATCCGTATCTGGAACAAACATGACCTCGAAGCAGTGTTCAACAAAGCCATCCGATTCCACTTCTGAATCACTTCATTGCGAATCCGAGTTGCTTGCACTGGAACTCATTTCCTCGTTAACGTTCTCTTGGGTTTCTCGTAGGATGCAAGAATGATCACCACGAGCGTACTGGAGAACTCGTGCAACCAGTGCCACTTTACCTCCACTGATCTTAAGACCATATGCTGGTTGAGGTACATCTTCAATCTGTTGCAATACGATTATCTACATTGTAGCGAAATTATGATTTTGGTGCAATTTCTTCTGCACTGGTTCAAATTTATTTTGAACCAGTGCAAAATATTTGAACTGGAGCAAAGTATTTTCACCACGGCAAAATATTTGCACTGGTGTATAACTATATTCTACTGTTCAAATGTTGTTGACAATAGCCCAATTTCGATATATTAAAATTCAACTTGAAGCAAAAGACAACACTACGAGGCTTAAGGAAAAAAACAATTTAAATCCTTATTATCATTCCCCTAAGCCTCGCAGTGATGTCTTTTGTTTCAAGTTGAATTTTAATATATCGAAATTGGGCTATTCAAATTTAAAAAGCCAGAAACGCTTTATCACAATATTCGTCTCTCTATTATAGAGATAGAGAAGAATAGTTAATCGTATTGCAACAGATTGAAATTGCAGTTCAGCCACAGAACAGATACAGAATTAGGAACAGATCACCAAGCCTTTCAGTGAGAACTATAAACACTTGAAATAAAATGATAAGCCCATCCTCCTCTTGAGTGACTTATTTTACTTTGAGCCCCCCCCCATCCTTGCTTTGATTTTACTTTATGCCCCCCCCCCCTCTGGTTTTCCAACCCCCCTCCCCGATAATTATTGCACAGTCCCTTACACCCATCAGATATATAGGTGGTATCTTGCATAACCCCCCTACCCCTACACAAGGTGGGTCCTCGTCGAGTATACTTGTTATGACCACTTCCCTTATAATAATTTGTGATAACATTTTCTGAGACACATTGACTCTTGATAAAGATATTTTTTTACAACAATTGTAAATTCAGATCCGCTTGCATAAAGGCTCCGGTTTATTTAAGTTTCGCCCTATAAATTAAATAAACCCTTACCCACGCAGGCTAAATTAGACCGATTAAAGGAGTTTGTAGTGGCCATCCTGTGGGATCTTATCCAGAATAAGGCAAATCGCATGCAATCGAACGAACCCTTGTCGCTTTTCCTGGATAATTTGGCTTAGCGCTGTTAAGTTTGACATGTTTAAACAGGCAGGGTGCTTACCATTCAAATGGAACAAGAAATCGTGTTTTCTCGCATGGAATTCCCCACACACACACACTTTCCAACTGAAATGGGTGCATTTTTTAAAGTTTTTCTTTTACCACGCGTGAAATTTCCAACCGGATGGTTTGTGTAAATAAATGGACTCACTTATCAGTCGATAGCTCCTGAGACAAGTGGTATAATCTGCTAAACATAATTATTATAACTGGATTTAAACAGTCATATTCGATCGAAGTGCAATATCTTGAATTAAGCTTGTTCGCGACTTATGACATGTCTTTACCGTCTGAACACTATGAGATAAGAAGCGGAATGATAAAAATTAAATGTGCTTCAAAATCGCTGAGTGTTTGGAAGTAATTGTTGTAATGCGCCGATCAATTCGAAACATCAACATCCCCCCCCCCCCCCGGGCAATGCCCCGGGCATTTGAACTTTTGAAGATCGACTTGTTCAAATTCCCGCCCCGTTGGGACAAAATTGCATTCAAATACCCCACCCTAGCACTGGATTTGACTGTCAAATGCCCCTCCTAACGATAAAATGTTTTTAGTGAGATTAAAAAATACACATTGCATTCACTTTTTCTGATTTATTCCAGCTATTGTTTTCCTCGAGAATATACTCAACTGAACCGCGTATACTTTGCAACTGATATTTCACGGCACTCCTGTGGCACTCCTGTAGTTGTCTTGGGGATTTACTTTTCGATATTTTTTTATTTGAGTAATTTCTCGTGTGATCAACAAATATTGCAAAAATATTTAGCAACGCAGTTGATTCATTTTTGGAAGCGTTAATTTCCATGAGGTGAAAATTTATTATTCTAAACGCGTTTTATATCAACTGACAAATGTTTCCTTAAAGAATTTTCTGTTTGAGAGAGTTCATTTTGCAGTGTTTTTTTCTTTCAATCAATGGCCGTTTAAAATCTGCGTACATTTAATAGACTGGCACAGGACTGGCAATGCAGTCAGCCATTTTGACTTCGAAATCTAAAACGCGTTGAATGGCAGTTGAATTTAACTTTTCATACAAACCTTCAAAAACACTGCAAAGCTTTGTCATCCCATTTTACTAGCCATTCACTAACAAAAACGATATTTTCCCCTTTAAATTGCTCCATGTTGAATCTGAACTGCTACCGCATGTGTTTGATAGGCGCCGGCCAAAAAATATATTTTGAACACTTCCGGTTCAAATTCCCCACCCCACCCAGGCAAAGTCAAATTCCCCACCCCTGGGATGGCCTTTCACATCAAATTCCCGACTCCCCGGGCACAGAAAATGTTCAAATACCCGGGGCTTGCCCGGGGGGGAGGGGGGGATGTTGATGTTTCGAACTGATCGGCGCATAATAGACCAATTCCGATATATTAAAATTCATACTTGGCTCCGAGACTTAGGGGAAAAAAACAAAAGAAATAAATTATTCATCCCTGAACCTCGATGTGATTTCTTTTGTTTTATTCTCCTAAGCCTCGGAGCCAAGTATGAATTTTAATATATCGGAATTGGTATATTCAGACGCCTTCTTCCCCCTAGCACTCAGGACCTCTCGGTTTAGCAATTGCCGATTTATGTTGAAACTGCGCATGTGGGCGGTTTAATTAATGCATGTTCTGTTCTTCTCTGTCGAGCACGCTGTCGTAAAAGCGTTAAACGTTTGATGGTACAAGGCAGTTAACTAAAATATTATCCTTTATAGTAACAGTTCTACGAACTCGAGCTATCCTGTTGACTTGCGAACACGTGAAGTGAACAAGACTGAAAGTAGCTGCCTGGGAACGGAACGCTTGTTGGTTGCCTGTCAACATCCCGGGGGGGGGGGGGGGGGGTACTCGGGTATATTTGGGTGGGTATGTGCCGCCCTGGTCTCCAAATTTGGACCCCGTTTTAGAAAGAATTTGCACTCAAAACGATACCCCGTTCTAGAAATACAAACTAAGCGGCCAGTTTTCAAAGTCCCGATTTTTCGCCCATACAAACGCTGTATTTGTTACCTGTATTAAGCGGCCACTTCTATTAAGCGGCCGCGGCCACCCTTTAGCAGTTCTATGTTTGTCTTTCTTTGTTATTTTTACCTGTATAATTAGGCGGTCACCCGTGAATGGAAACTTAAAGCCACATGTCATTTTACGCGGTATTTTATTGTGTTTAAGATTCGATCCATCATCACTAAAGAAATGACAAAGCTACTGTATAGTATAGTCATAGAAATACTGTATATTGTAGTAGAGTAAAAGACCATAATTATTGATTGTACCTTTACATAACGTTTACGTTTATTCACCGTTACAGTTACAAGTTAGCAACCTTGCTCAAAGTAAGAGATCGCCTGAAAGAGCGTTTATTTTCTTGGTTTTTGCTTGAATGAAGCGTTGTTGTATGATGCCCAATTAAAATTGACATTTTACCACGCTCAGACTACGTTTACACTAGAGGAGATTTTTCCGGATTCATAAATGTTTCCGGATTTATTAAATTTAGGGTATTCGGATTCACAGCCGTTTATACTAAAGGGTATTCGGATTCGCAACCGTTTACACACATCGATAAATCCGAGGAAATTTGTGCGGGAACGGTTACAAAGCAGGCGAAAAAGTATCCGGATTCATGGGAACAACTGTTTACACTTTAAAACATTGCGGATTTACAGTAATCGGATACAAAAAGTATTCACTTTAGATTTCGGATTCAAAATCTCCGGAGACGCGACCAAACCGGGACGTTTTTATTTCGGATTCATCCACCTGCGTGTAAACGGCAAAACGAATCCGATACCAAAATGTTCCGGATTCGTCACGAATCCGGAAAAATCTCCTTTAGTGTAAACGTAGTGTCAGTGAGTATTTTTAGTGATCCTGTATTAAGCGGCCACCTGCCATTAAGCGGCCAGTTTCTAAAGTCCCGAGGGTGGCCGTTATATACAGGTTCCACTGTACGTCAATTTTTAATACCCCGTTCTAGAAAAAATGGCTGCTGATAATCTGAAGCTTTCGTGCGTTCGAAATATTATACCCCGTTCTAGGAAACCTCTCTAAAATGGATACCCCGTTCTAGATCAGGACTCCCAAAATCACGATTCCGTTGGGCGGCACATACCCGTATAGGTATTTTGGGGGAATACCCCCCCCCCCCCCCCCCCCCCCGGGTCAACATCACGTTGCACTTTCCTGTCGCCGACAGTCGGCGACGATTTTTTCCAAGACATCGGCGACTGTTGTAATTGTTGTAGATGTTGAACTTCGATGAACTGGTACAACCTTTCCACAACAATCGCCGATCGTCGACGACTGAATTATAACAATTACAACTCGCGTTTCCATGAAGTCGTAATTGTTGTAAGACTTGATCGGCGACAGTCGCCGACTGAATTTGCTGAATTTAATTACAACAATTACAACCATATGGAATATATATTATACAGACATGCACCTCCTATGGTGGCCCATTCACGCCATAGCACTTTTTGCTTATTTTCCAACATTTTTTTACTAAATTACTTTTTTTTTTTTTAATTTTATTTTTAATTTTAATTTTTTTATTTTTTATTTATTTTTATTTATTTTTATTTTATTTTATTTTATTTTTTTATTTTATTTTATTTCATTTTATTTATTTTATTTTTTTTGTTTTAGTTTCAAATTTTTTCTCTTTTTTTTGTTATTATTTGCGGTTGGCCCAAGAGCGCCATAGCGTTTTTTTTTTTACAAAAAAAAAAAAATTCGCATACGGCCCAGCAACGCCATAGCATACAATGCCTTTCGGTGCTTCCATCGCCTCGCAACCGCTCCTTTCCTCAATCCATCATGGCGTTTCGTATTAGGAACGGAGATTGGGAAGATGATTTGGCATTACAAAACGATCTCAAAGTGTACGTTCTGCGTAATTTGCGTCAATCGGAGATTTTAGATGTAATAAAAGTCCAGTATCCGATGTATGCGTGGAGCCTAAGGACTCTCTCTCGCCGTCTGCACCACTTCGGAATAAAGTTTACGAACTACGACGTGGATATTGAAGAGGTAAAACGCGCTGTTGAAAAAGAGATGGATGGGCCAGGAAGTTTGCTTGGCTATCGTGCTCTTCACAAAAAAATCCGTGAAGTGCATGAAATAAATGTACCGAGAAATGTGGTCTATGACGTGATGGCGGATGTAAATCCTCAAGGCCTCGAAGACAGAGGTGGTGTGGGGCAACCCAAACGGCCGAAGAGGAAAGGAGCATTTACCTCCGGTGTAAGCATATGCTGAAAATCCTTTTTAATTGTACAAGGTGCAGTAGCCACAAGGAGGTCCTTGTCTACCTCTTAACTTACATTTCGTACTCTGGTTACCAGCTGTATCTTTTTTAAATCTGTTACGTTTCAAAATATATTAATTCTTGTGACTTGTCATGTGCCTTTATTTACAACTAGATGATTATACTGGACCACTCCAGGGGGGGGGGGGGGGGGGGGAGAGGGGCTTAATACAGTTTCATACAGAGATGCTGCACCCAGAGGTTCAATCCGATACCCTTTCACAAACCCACTTCACGGGTCAAAAACTTCAATCTCACACCAACTCATGCCTGCAGACCAATTTCTCGCTCAGTAGCTGAAAATAAGATGTCCTTCGCCAGATACGCTTCGCGGAATGCTCCATGAGCAAACGGTTTTCGCTGAAGGGAAATTGTGACCTCCAAGGGTTCCAGCCACTCCATATTGGCTATTGAAAACTCTTCGAGCTGAAGGGTCACAACATCCGCCTGAGGCACAATAACCTTTCCCAACTTTCGGCATTTGGCTTAGCGATACGGAGGGCACCACTGATGACTTGACAGCTAACGACGTCGCCGCTCTTTGGTAGGATTCATTCTTCTTCGGGCTGTCTCTTGTAGGCTCACTTTGGTGACTTTTGACAGGAAGCTCGTTTGGGAGACCTTCGACGAATCGTATGTGCAGAACCTTCCAATTCTGTATTTGGCTTAGGTCCGTGTACGTGGGGCCGCGCTTCCCGGCGAGCAAATCGCAATCTAGATCTGTGCTGAAATGTGCCCCTTTTCTTCGCCCATCCGCCCTCTCTTCTTTGCAATACGATCATTATAGTCGTCCCAGTTATGCTTTCTCATCACAGACATTATCGAACAAGATATGTACACTGTAGCGTGAGCGGCAGCGTGCTCGGTGCTCACAACAAGGAAAAGCGAAGCGCACAATTACTATTTATAGGACTAAAACTCAGACAAACAAACCAAAAGTGACTCTCAGGGGATTCCTAATAACGAATTTCTATTGTCAGAAATGCAAGAATAAAAAAAGAATAAACTATATACTCAGACAAACATGAGTACTGACGTCATTTGTGCGCTTTGCTATTATGGGATAAGAATAAACCTGTGTAAATACAAGACGCCATGATGGATTGAGGAAAGGAGCGGTTGCGAGGCGATGGAAGCACCGAAAGGCATTGTGTGCTATGGCGTTGCTGGGCCGTGTGCGAATTTTTTTTTTGTAAAAAAAAAAAAAGCTATGGCGCAACCTCGTTCCCGGGTCTTCTCGGTTTTCAATATGGCGGCGCTTCTGGAGAAGACCCTGGCACACAGCAGATCACGTGATCAAAATCTGCACTATTTGTGAAGATGTATTCAAAATGGCGGCCAAGGAAAAGAGTGAGAAGATCTGGGTACGAGATTGCAAACCAAGCGGAAAACAAACAAAATGGCGGTCAAGGAGGGATTTCTGTGGAACCATTTATCGACCTGTCAAGTTTTTCTTTGCTTTGCTGTTTCAAGAAAAATGATACACAGGCAATGAAGGTAAAAATTCGAAACGCCGCAGATTACGAAACTTTTTTTTTTTCAAGGAAGCACGATTTTTCAAAGGAAAGGAGTAAATTTACCGTCTCAGCTAAAAGACTTTTGGTTTCTTATATTATAGTATTTTCGGCTTCTTTTCCCACGATCACGCCCGCAAGCAACAAAATAGCATGAAGTTTTTGTGGTTATATTTTTTCGATTTAACCGTCGATGCTTTCGCCGTTGCTCTTGCGCGGGTATCACCGTTTTGTTGGCATTTTAAAGTAATTTACCGTCTTCCCCTCAATAAAACACTTTCACTTGATCTTTAATCAGAGATGGTTTGCTGATCCAGTCAAAACACTGACAACAGCAAAATATGTTAAATTAAGTGCTTTTTATTTACTCATTTCCGGGAATTTATCTCCCACCAAGTTAACATTTTCCAAAAAAAAAAAGAGAAGAAAAGTGAAGACAAGTCAAAGTATTTTTCCCATATTTGTTAGAGGTGTTTGTCACAATTGTTTCTGAGGAAAACATGTATAATTTATGTTGGAAATGACAGCAGTGTGATTAGTGTATTTTATTACCAAATATAATCAAATAAAACTGTAAAATTGAAGATTAAAGTTCATTTACTCCATTTCCAAATGCAGCTACATCCGCCCTAAATGGTGACCAGGGGATGTGACAGTATTCTGAAACCAGCAAATAAACAAGTCATGGCCAGAGCTACTCGTCCCCCAATTTAAAAATTATCGTTTAACGGCCAAAATCTTTAATTCCAAATCTGCCGACTTTGTACACACTTCCCTGTCAATCCCTACCTGGATATTGCACATGAAGTATACATATTGGTTCATGTCAACTAACTGTGACTGGCATAGAAAATCCCCTCTGGCAAATTGTAACCCTGGGAATGAATTGATGAGGAAACCCTTCTAAAGTTAAAATAATATATAGCTTTGGCTCAACTTCAGAAGCTGGACTGGGCTTCCTAAATCTAGCCATTGTTTACAGGTAGAAAGGTTTGGTCACTTGATTACCTGATTGTTTTAAATCAAAGCTTCCCTGTCTGATGTGGCAGGGATGCTTGTAAGCCCTTACAACCCCTAAGGCCATGTCAGTGGGAATCTTATGCTCCTGACACATTAAACAAAGCCAGACTGGGCTGCAAGAGAAAGGCCTGACCAGAAAGCACCCTGTTCTCCATGGTTGTGTTAAAAACTAAAATGTTAATAAAACATCACCAAGAAGCTTAATGTGTCATACTTATAACAAGGATGGCCCCCAAATAAAAAAGAAATCAGGAGCTATTCCTTCTCTGTTGGACAAGTGACAGAATTTCCTGATCAGACAGAAAAATCCACTAGACCTGAGCCATAATTGTCAAAATTCATCAACAACTCCCTCCCTCATAGAGGCTTTTTTCAGTAAAAAACTGAAATGTAGAAAATATAAAATGAAAAGGGGGCACATGGGGAACATTTTTGTGCACTTCACTTTTTCCTCTCCCCAGCCTCAGCTCAAAGACTTAGCTTCTTATTGTGGAATGAACGAATGTTTCACAGCTGATTATATCCTAGAATGTTTTTTTTATTTGTATCAACCCAATAGCTTGCAATGATTACCATTCTGAAATCCTGATAGTTCAAAGCCATATTATCATATCATTCACTCATTCAAACAAAGAATAAAATTAATTTTCATGCTTGACATATTCTACTCCACTGTTTTCAGGCAAACAGACCGGCTCTTAAACCTTAAGCTGACTAGAGGCAAAAACATGTTAACTAGCATTCTGCTGACATGTGTTTCTCAAAAGTGCAGAAAACTTTGGAGCCTGAAAAGCTGTTATGTGCAGAATGTTTGTCAAGAAAAATTGAATTTTTAATGATTTTGAAAGCTAAGCAAAAAAAAAAAAAACCCTAAGATCATCGGTCCAAATAAGTTGGGATGTACCCTGCATGGATGCCTCTCATCTCTCTCATAAACTATATGATATTACATGCCTCTTTTGACTCATATTTTTGCCACAAGGAAGAGCCTCAGAGCAAAAGGCCTGCTGTAAGAGAACGTCTGGTATCCAGAGTGCCTGGGATGATTTGCCAGCTATAAACTACATTGCCATTTCATAGAGCAAAATCTTAAAAACAGTTCTTGGGCCTGAAAATGTGGTTGGGAATTTTGAGAGGTACGATTTCCATATAATCCACAAATTATGAATAAGTTCTGAAGACTGAAACAAAAGCCAGAACAAAAGATTGCCTAAATAAAAACAATAGTACATACATGCATGTGCAAAATTAATATCCGCAACCCCCCCCCATTGAGGTATAAGGGTCTCCTCCTGGGGGGGGGGGGGGGGGTACTTTGCGTCGACATCCTTGATCTTCAAAAATTTCCCAAGGGGGTAACAGAAAGATCTGCTATTTCTAAAGGGGGGTGTTCTGTCGGCCCTTTGATCTTTTTTTCCTTAGGGGGGATGTTGAGTACATACCTCAATGGGGGGGGGGGGGGGGGGTACGGATATAAAATGGAATGGCCCATTAATGTTGGGGGTTATACTAAAATCTTGCCATTTTGAGGAATGCATATCTGTTTTGTTTTTTATTGACATTTTTTAAAAACTAAATTGAGCTTAACTTCAGTCAAGCTGTCACAAGTGAATAAGTAACTGAATTGAAAACAATTGGCGGAAGGCTCTGCTTTATTTATGAAACCATAAATGAACTGAAAAACAAAGAAAACAAACTGTATAAAATAATAGAGCGCAAGACAACAATAAGTAGAAATAGGTACAAAACAAGACATGTTTTTACACCGAGGTTCAGCCAGTACTCTAGACTCTTTTAAATTACATTACGCCCAGCATTCCCCATTCCAGTCATTCCAAAATTATATAAATTATCACGTACCGGGGGGTGAGTGGCGAATGGTCTTTCAAAAAATTAAGATTATGGGTCTCGCAGTCTCGGTTATTTGAGCGGTTCTCCACGTCTCGGTGTCTCGATTTATTTGGTAAAGCCTTTCCATATAGCTTTTCTCTCCGCCTCGTATTTTGAAAGTTTAAAAGTGTAGGGCTCGCAGAAAAAAATATCTCGAAATTATTTACCATTCGCCACCCGTAAACGCAAAGCCTGAAAATCGGCGAATTATCTCTAAATCTTACGCTTGTTGGATCATAGCCGCATCGTCAGGAACAGCTGCAGTTTTGTTAACAGTTACTCAGGAAAACTGTTCAACTTTCACGTCTCGGAGACCTTCGATATAGCATTGTTTTGGTTTCTCGAAGAACCTACCGTGATCCGCCATCTTTTCTTAGAAAAACGTAAACCAATCAGAATAGATGTAAGAATCAGAATCAATAAACCAATCAGCGGTCGTTTTAGATCGCTATGTCCCAGGGGTTTCTCCTCTCAAACCGCCATTTTGAAAACCGAGAAGCCCCTGGGAACGAGGTTGGCTATGGCGCTCTTGGGCCAACCGCAAATAATAACAAAAAAAAAAAAGAAAAAATTTGAAAGTAAAACAAAAAACAATAAAATGAAATAAAATGAAATAAAATAAAAAAATAAAATAAAAATAAAATAAATAAAATATATAAAAAAAAAGTAATTTAGTAAAAAATTGTTGGAAAATAAGCAAAAAATGCTATGGCGTGAATGGGCCACCATACACCTCTTCGTCTTACCCTCTCTAATACGGATACTTCACTAGTACTAATACGGACTTTTCTAATACGGACATCTCTCGATGTAGGGCACTTCACAACCTCGTTCCCTCTCTCGAAGGGAAAAGCCCTGGGAACGAGGTTGGGCTCTTCACTCAGTGTCCCCGACATTATCCCCATATATTTTCTATTTAGAAAACCTCGCGGCCATCCGTATAAAATCGGGGACAACCCAGTCGGTCACATAAAGCCGATTCAATCTCTGGAGTTCTGGAGGGTATCATTGGGTCGGACGGGGGTACACCTTAATGCCATTTTTCCGCCATATAACATGGGTTTAATGGAAATATCTCGTCCACGTTTCAGAGGGAACCCAAAAACTCTCTGCTCATCTCATGAATCTATGTTATGGGGTGTTTTGTAAATTTTTAGGTGATTTTTGGGTATGCTTGAGAGGCGAATAGTTTTTCTCATGCAAAGGATTTGTAAAATTTAAGGGAATAAGAAATATTGAAGATTTAATGTAGTTTTGAAATTAGAATTTGAAGTTAAAAAACAGTAGATGGACACTAAAATACTCCACTATCAACCTGAAGTGCGCTTGTGTGGGTAGCAATTGTCTGTTGGTCCAAAAATCATTTTCGTTCTTCTTAAACTTTCATTGAAATTCACGTGTACCCCCGCCTCAACTGACCAGCGTATAAAAATTTCTTTTTTATCGTAAAAAAAAAAATGACATGAAAAGACAAGTTTGTTTTGTCTGGATTCTTACACGTGTAATACACTGGCTGGATGCACTATAGCTGACTGACAGGATCGACTGTCAGCTGTCTGGTTAGTAAAACAATACCTATTAAAATTGACTGCCCATAATTTGCTCTTGCTTGAAGTGTCTGTTTTGTATGTGTGTTTTTTGTGTTTTCTATTTATTTTATTTTTTTGTTTGGCTATATCATACATGTCACCACTGTGTACAAAATATCTTTTAATAGCTAGGAGCAAACACGAAAACGTTTGTTCATTTAGTTCCTATACATCCCTTATAATAACGTATCAACTTTTTTACTTTATTAACTATCTAAAAATGTAAATTTCTCACTTATGGATGTAAATTAAGGTTATATTGTTGTTGTTGTTCCCTGGTTGTGAGTTTGGCCACTAACCCTTCACTAACCCTCGGGTATCCGGGTAATCTGGGAACGACGTTGCAAACGACGCCTGACAGAATTTGAACAGTCGAAAGGTAGTCGCGGCTTATTGTTGTGCGGTTTTCAATCGAATTTTTGTTCAAAGAAGGCAATATGTTACAGAGAAGAGCGCTTAGTAAGTTTCCAAGCTAAACATTGTGATACTCTAACGTTATTACCTTTAAAAGTTTATTTATAAACTGAAAACTTGGTTAAGAACAGCGCTGTCCCGCGGCCGCCATCTTGGTTTTTATTATGGAACGATCTACAGCGTGAACATGTAGCAATACAGTTTGCGTTTGTATGACGTCGAAAATGCCTTCGGTATCAGGAGATACTCCGTATTATATACTTAAAGTAAAATTAATTAATAGACCATGTCGCGGTTACTGAGAAAACATCGCGGACAGCCAAGCATAAAATGTGAATATTTCTGAAAAACTGATACAATAGCAAACTAAAGGTACCCATCAAAATATATAATTTATAAAATTGAATGGTTGGAGTTGTGCTAAAAGGCATGTAGTAGCATTTTTTTATTATAAATTTTTAAAACTAGATTTAGACTTTGAGCTGATTTGCTACTGGCCGGCTCATCCTCAGTGTAAAAACCTGCCAACTCATGAGTGACATAAAACAAAAAAAACAAAAGGTACTG
The DNA here is from genome assembly GCA_024195265.1 of Dendrophyllia cribrosa. Taxonomy (NCBI): domain Eukaryota; kingdom Metazoa; phylum Cnidaria; class Anthozoa; order Scleractinia; family Dendrophylliidae; genus Dendrophyllia; species Dendrophyllia cribrosa. Next base: position 49,962,222 of record JAJLRJ010000001.1, on the reverse strand, counting down.
AAACAATAGAGTGCAATACGACAAAGGTAGAAAACAAAGAAAAAAGTCACA